>OY856186.1:179502312-179690476 GCA_963693315.1 Diogma glabrata
TGATGTTTTTATAGAAAGGTCATGAGTATGTACAATTAATTTATTGGCATATGTACATATAAATAATTAAATATGAAAATATATATCAAATTATATATAAAACATTTAAAGTATCTGGCTTCCGTGTGTTTAAATCGACAGTTTTTAGCAGCAAGGTGAATACATGCATAATCACAGATATAGGATTCGATTGCACTTTAAACAGCGCAAATGATGTCACTAATTATGTCCGCGTTATTGCTGTAGTTGCTCTGTTATTATTTTTTTTTAAAATAACATACTAAATTATTCCTTTTTATTCATAAAAGTTGCGTTTTACATGTTTTTTTTAATAAAATATGTTGTGCAGTAGGAACTACAATATGTGTTACAACAACACATAGATACCTTTTAAGACCTACCGTCTTCCCCCGAAAACAACGTTTAGGCGTTGTGTTTGTGGTGTGCAATTTTTCGATTTTCTTAAAATTATTCGAATAGTACGCTGTCTCAATAAGGCTATCTCGAATAGAACGCCTTCTCGAATAGAACGCCTTCTCGAATAGAACGCCACTTTTTGAAGTACGCGATTTTTTAAAAAGTTTAAATCAAATTAAAACTTTTGTTGTACATAAATAAAACATTAAATAAATAAATAATTTTAAAAATAAATTTTTTAATTTCGGATTGGTTTTTGTGAACAATTAAAAAAACAAATTCACAAATTCACAAACAATTTTGTGAACAATCAAAATACCAAATAAATTTTTTAATTTATTTCAAAATAACTTATAATTAAATAAAGAAATAATAAATTTCATTCCTGTCCTTGTTTCTTTCATATTTTTTTTCCTCCAGGTGCGCTTTAATTATTAATGCCGCTTCTTCAATTATAGAAATATGTACATATGAGCCGTTTCCTTTGAAAATGGTGTAAGTCCATTTTTGACAAAAACTGAGTTAATGACAACAATGACTGCAATCTGCTATGACTTTTTATCTGTAAACAGTTCATACAAATCCTTAAAAATGTCTATCGTTTTGTCAATATATGTACTTGTATCAATTGAAGTGGGAGGTCCAGTAGACCGTGTAGGTCAACCAGTTGGTCTTGCACGCAAAACCACATTCACTCACTGATAGCTCGAGCTGGCGTGAATTCTGGTGAGCAAACCTCATTGCAAGAAAAGTTAAACCAAAAATAAGCGCTTCTAACACAAATGCGTAACTTAAACACCACCCAGACTCGGTTGGAGGTTGCCCTGCCACAATCCGCCCTAAATTATATTTACATTACGATTATCATAATTAACAGAAACAAAATATAAAATACCAAAAAACCACATAATAAAAGTAACAAAACTTTCCTGATTGTTCCTCGCTCCACTATTGGCTTTTCTGCATTTTCGGCCCAAATTAATTCACCGCAAAACAGAAATCTCACAACCTAATCCTTTTCATTATCCCGAACGGCGAAGGTTTTGAATGACAAATGTACTTAAGAATTTAATAAAATTGTAAAAGGTGTTTTTATTCAAAATATAATTGAGTGGACTGTATCTATTGGTTTTTTTTTATTTTGTTTACATGAAACAATTATTATCACTTTTAACTTAGTTTAATTATAACAATTAACATAGGTGATGTTTTCACGCTTACATTCGGATAATAACTGAAATTTACGTTCGATCTTGAACATTCTACTAAAAACTCTGTTGCCAAATTTATTTTATAGTTCTTAATTCTCAATTTAAGGTGAGATACCGAACATGCCGGGCCTCTTGAAATAGCTTAGATTTAAACAAACTTAAAATTGTATGTATTAGTTAAAAATTTTAAAGTATTCATTAGTAATTCCATTAATTAAAGCTTACAAAGAAATAAAATTCGATTCCAAATTTACATAAATAAGCGAATAAAACCTTACTCTAAAGGTAGTTTGCAAATTTTTGAAATTGATCTTTTATATGATCCATTTTTTGTTTTAATATCTGCAACTCTTACATTGTTGTCAGATCCCTTATATATATTGGTCACCAATCCTAACAACCATTTTGAACTTGGTAGATTATCATCCACTATTAGGACAATATCATTTATATTAAGATTATTTCGTTCGATCTCCATTTACCACGTTGCTGCAAAGTGTGCACGTATTCCAGAGAGAATCGTTTCCAAAAGTGCTGAGTAAGTTGTGTAACTCTTTGCCAATTTGACAAACGATTTGTAGAAATATCTGACAGTGATGGTTCCAAAATCGAAAGGTTCTCCGGTTAAAAAGTGACCTGGGGTCAACGGTTCGGGATCATTTGGGTCGCTAGACATCACAGAAAGTGGTCTAGAATTCATTATGCCTTCAATATTTATAATTAATGTAAGTAATTCTTCGTAATTTAGGATAGCATTAGCGGCAGTACGTTTCAAATGACCCTTGAGAATGTTTATCGAGGACTCCCACAATCCTCCAAAATTGGGCGATCTGGGTGGTATAAATTTCCAGCTAATTTGTTCGTTGGAACAGAATTCCTTTATATCTGGGAATTTGTCACGAAAAAACTTGTAAAATTCCTTTAATTGATTATTTGAGCCGACAAAATTAGACGCGTTGTCAGACCAAAGGGTTGAACATTTTCCTCTTCTATAAATGAATCGCTTTAGGCACGCAATAAATGAATCAGTTGTTAAGTCCGAGACTAATTCTAAGTGGACAGCCTTAGTCACGAAACAAACAAACAGTGCTATATATACCTTCTGATGAGGTGATTTTCGTTGAAATTTTACCTTGATTGAAAATGGACCACAGAAGTCCACACCGCTTGTTGAAAACGGTTTGTTTGGAGTAACTCTTTCTTTAGGTAAATTGCCCATAATTTGTTCTATGGTATGTGGTTTAACCTTAAAACATGTAACACAATTGTGAACTACATTTTTTGCTATCGCCTTCGCATTTATCGGCCAAAATCTTTGCCGTATTAATGAAATGAGTAGTTGAGAGCCTGCATGTAAGTTTTTCAAGTGTTCACTCCTGAATAAAAGTGTTGTTAAATGATGCCTTGCGGGCAGCAAGTATTGATGTTTTTTGTCATATTCAAAATCTGTATTAATTAATCTACCACCAACACGAATTAATCCATGTTGATCCAAAAATGGATTGAGAGACTTGATATGACTGGAATTTGAAACAATACCATTTATTCTCATAGTTTTTAATTCTGTATGAAAAATTTGTTTTTGGGTTATTCTAATCAAAGTTCTAAGGGCATTTTGTAATTCTTCAGGTAACAGTGGCCCTGAAATCGTTTTTTTTAATACATATACGTCAATAAATCTGTGACAATAAGCTGTAACACGAAGCAGTCGTGTGTAGGAACTAAATTTTTCGATTAAATTAAAATTGTTTTCCTCAATTGTGGTTAACGTTACATCGGGTAATTTGTATTCTAAACTATTAGAATCATCATTAAATATTTTGGGTATCTTGAAATCATAGTTGGTTGTAGTTAACAAAAATTTAGGACCGTGCCACCATAAGTTTTTATGTTGCAGCTCATGAGGCATAACACCTCTTGAAATAATATCAGCGGGGTTAAGTTCTGAGCTAATATGTTGCCATTCAAACTTTGTTGTCAGTTCTTGAATTTCTGCTACCCTGTTGGCAACGAATACCTTTAATTTATGGGGCTCTGTGTGGATCCATGCTAGTGTGATTGTTGAATCACTCCAGAGAACTATTTTATCAAATTTGATATTTAAGGATGTGATGACTGTGGAAATTAATTGTGATAGTAGTAACGCGGCACACAATTCTAGTCTCGGTAGAGATATAGTTTTCAAGGGAGATACACGCGATTTACTGCAGACAAGCTGCACACTTGATTCCTTTTCAATATTTGTACTTTTAATATAAATACAAGCTCCATAAGCTTTCTCTGAGGCGTCGGCGAACCCGTGCAGCTCAGTAGTATTTACGTCTGGAATATTGAACATTCTTTGCAATTTTATTGAATTTACAAAATGTAAGTTCTCTCGAAATTCATTCCAAACTAATTTTAGTTTTGAAGGTATTTCTTCATCCCAATTTAAGTTTGATTTCCACAACTGCTGTATAATTATTTTAGCAGTAACTATTATGGGTGCAAGCAGTCCCAAGGGATCATATAACTTAGATATATCTGATATGATTTGTCTTTTACTGATAATTGGGGAGTTGCTAGTTGGTGGTGCACAAAATGAAAAGTAGTCATCGGTTGGATGCCATTTTAAGCCTAAAGCCTTAATAGGTTTATCAACAATATCATCTATTTGTGATTTATCAATATCGGACGTTGAAATATTTTCTAAGAGTTGGGAGCTATTAGAGGACCATTTGTGTAGTTTAAATCCACCCTTATCCATCATTTCGATTAGTTCATTTTGTAATTTCAGAGCGTTTTCTATAGTGTCAGATCCTGTTAAAAGATCATCCACATAAAAGTCTTGAATCGTGACCCTTGAGGCAAGTGGATAAGATTCTTTTTCATCAGTGGCGAGCTGGTTTAATACTCTAGTGGCTAAATAAGGTGCAGCCGCCGTTCCGTAAGTTACGGTCATAAGCTCATATGATTTAATTTCTTCATCGGGATTAAACCGCCAAACAATTTTTTGATATTTAGTCTGAGACTCATCTACATTGACTTGTCTATACATCTTCTGTATATCACAAGTAAAAACATATTTATATTTACGAAAGCGTAAAACTATGGATAGAATGCTGTTTTGAATAGTAGGACCTGTTAACAAAACGTCATTCAATGAAAGATTAGTAGATGATGGAGCAGAACCATCAAAAACCACCCGAAGTTTCGTTGTGGTACTCTCAGGTTTTATAACACAATGATGTGGCATAAAATATTCTTGTTTATCATTACAGTTTTGTTCAGGTTTCATATGACCAAGTTTTAAATATTCATCAATGAAATCTATATATTGTGATTTAATATCTGGGTGTAATTCTAATTTTCGTTCCAAATATTTAAATCTTTTTAATGCTTGGGTTTTTGACTCACCTAAATTTTTATAATTGTCCTTAAAAGGTAAGCAAACGGTATATCGGCCAGTTTTAGCATTTCTGGAATGGGTTTCCATGAAATGTTTTTCACATTCCTTTTCTTCGTTGGTAAGAAATGTTTTGTTTGGAATAGATTCAATTTCCCATAAAGTTTTTATATAATCATTTAAGTCGGGGTTATCTGAATTGTTAAAAGTACACGCAAATGCTTGTGTATTGCAATCTTCAATGACTGCACCGCCAACAATCCAACCCAACTCTGAGTCTTGAATGATTGGAAGATTATCTTGTAATTTTATCTTATCTGATTTCAAAATATCAAAAAATACTTCTGCACTTATAAGAACATCAATTGTTCCTGATAAGAAAAATGATGGATCCGCTAATTGTATATGAGATGGAATATGCCAAGTTGAGATATCAATGTTAACTTGTGGAAGAGAATTAGAAATAGTTGGAACTATTAAAAATTCCAATTCGGATTCATAATTGGAAGTTCTTGATTTTATTTTTGAATTCACTTTACGTGTCAAGTAAGTTTTTGACTGATTAATGCCTGAAACAATTCTTTTAGAATTTAAAAGTTCTCTTTTTAAAGATAATTTATCAACTAAATTCTCAGTCATAAAATTAGTTTGGCTGGCACTGTCTAGAAGTGCCCTACATTTATGAAAATTACCTTTATGATCTTGTATTAATATTAATGCTGTTGATAAGACAACATGTTTATATACATTATTTGTATTTACACTAACCGATGTGTTTTGAATTAAATGTCTATCCAATTCATTATTATTTGAAGTTTCTAAGGATTTGTTCACATTCTCCTGCATGTGCAATAATGAATTATGTCGCTCAGAACAAATTTTGCATGAATACGTAGACAAACATTTATCAACTGTATGTGATCTGAAACAATTTACACATAAATTTAATTCTAATATTTTCTTTTGTCGTTCATTAACAGATAAGTTCAAAAACTTAAAACAATTATATATCAAATGTGATTGATTACAAAAAGCACAATTCTTTTTAACTGTGGAATGTTTAGAAACAATGTTCACATTATTAATCTTTGACGTTTCCTGAGAAACAAAAGCCTTTGATTGACTATTGACATTATTATGGCCTTTATTAGAATTATTTATTTTTAGGTTATTTTGAGAAAATTTATTAGTATTAGTATTAGAGTTTGACGATGTACTTGCATCAACAGTCTCTAAAATTTTACATTTTTGGTGTAGAAAAGATTTGAATTGATCCCAAGTTGGAGATTGATTATCAACAATTTCGTTCTCCCATTCCCTACGGGTAAACCTATCTAAATTTTTAGTAACAATGTGAATAATCATAATTTCCGACAAATTATTTATTGTTTGCTTGCACGCCTCGAGAGCAGAAACATGACAAATAGCTTGATTTAAAAGTTTTCTTAATTCAATTGAATTACATTTAGTGACATTAGGAAGGTTGAGTAATCCATCTATATGATTTTCTATAATTGACTTGGGATTGTCATAACGAATAATTAAGTCTGACCATGCCTTTTCGTAGCCTATAGCTGTGAGTGTGACATGCCCTAAAGTGTCTCTTGCCTCACTTTTCAGTTTATTTAACAAATAAGTGAATTTCACAATCTCGGAAAGATTTTGATTTTCATGTACGACAGACGTAAATGTGTCCCTGAATGTCAACCATTCAGCAATTTTACCATCGAAAATTGGTATGTGTACGTCAGGTAGTTTGAGTTTTGGTTGATTTATTTTAGGAGTATCACAACTAGAATTATCATGTTTTACGTTAATGCTATTGCTTGAACGAAGTTCCAAAAGTTTCGACTTTAGGTTTGAAACCTCAGTGTCAAATTTTTTAATTCGAATTTGAAGTTCATCAAATTCCATGTCACTTACTATTTCGGATAAATTATCAATTATTTCATTAAATTTAATAATGATTTCATTTAAATTGTTTAACCTTACTTGAATTTCTTCATTTGAGAAAGGATTCTCCACATTAGAATCACTTACAAACTTTGCAATTAGTTCAATTTTGGATGTAATTGTATTTAAGTTGCGATACAGCGCGAACGATTTTAGTTTTGGTGCCATTTTTACAGTAGTCAATTGACGTTTGTTTAATAGAATAATGGTAGGTTTATATGTGGTTGCTTTACTGATTTACTCAGTTGTTTGCTCAATAGTATTTTTGGCTGATGCAATGTTTGTTGATGTTGCAAATGTTAACTATTGCTCTATATGATGATTAATGATTATGTTGATGAAAATTATTCGATCAAATCTGTTCCACTGATGTTTGGCTGCTTCAATTCTTGAATATTGATTTTTTGTTTGTACAGTGCTGACAAAAATTTGTTCCAAGTGAATGAGTTTTGGTATATATGTATATATAAATGCTGCTTGGCATATGATGAAAATTTGTATATATATAAATGCTGCTTGGCATATGATTAAAATTTGCATCTGGAAAAATGCTGCTTGGCATATGATGAAAATTTGTATATATAAATGCTGCTTGGCATATGATGAAAATGCTGGTATATATTTGTCTCGAAGGACCAATGTTTTTATTCAAAATATAATTGAGTGGACTGTATCTATTGGTTTTTTTTTATTTTGTTTACATGAAACAATTATTATCACTTTTAACTTAGTTTAATTATAACAATTAACATAGGTGATGTTTTCACGCTTACATTCGGATAATAACTGAAATTTACGTTCGATCTTGAACATTCTACTAAAAACTCTGTTGCCAAATTTATTTTATAGTTCTTAATTCTCAATTTAAGGTGAGATACCGAACAAAAGGGGGGAATGAAAAGTCTTTGAAAACATGTATAGATACATTTTCGAAAATTGTCAATAGTATATCTACGAGGAAGAAAGTTACAGTACATTTTTCATGATATTGTATGGCCATTACAGGACAGGATGAAAGGAGGAAGTCCGGCTGACTACATTCATCCTGAGATTCATAAAAAAATTTAAGAAAGAAAATCAAACTAAAAACAAGCATAAACAAAATAAAACTTAAATAAGGTCAAACACAAAAGCATAAGGAGCCAAAAAAAAATAGCCAAAAACAAATTGAAGAAAAACTTGAGCAGAAAACGAGTAAAAAATTAGGATATGTGGCAGCAAATAATCGAGCTGATTCCTAAAAAAAGCACAAAATCAAAAGCAAAAAAAACAAATTTAACCTAAACACATAATCAATAAAAAAAAGAGTTTTGGAATAGTATTTCGGTGAAATCGAAGGACATCCAGAGGACAGAGGTGGTCTAACTATGGCTCAGAAAGCCAAGTTATAGTATTTTCCTTCCCACTGTTCCATGGCAAGCCAAAGACACCACCGGAACACCCTGTGGGTAGGTTAAAGAGGTTAGTTTTGGGATAGAGAACGTCAGTCACAGCGGCCCGAACGACAGTCGATTCATTTTACCTGTTATCGTCCACTGGTCTGCGCTCTTCCTATCCTCTAACACGTTACGCTCCAACGAATATAATTTCCGAAGACCATGGCTGTTAAACTAAATGAGCGCAACACTTAGTGCTCATGACCTAATTGAAAAGCCTTGAACGTGGTGAAATAATCATGGTGGGATTAGGGATGACAATCCGGTTTTCGGCTAACCGGTTAACCATTACCTGCAGGTAATTTTCACAAAATTTCACTATTCGAAAAACCGGGTAATCAAATCGGTTTACCTCTCTCTCTCTGGCGTTTACATCCCATGGAGGGATTTTGCCGTCTGTGCAATCAGCTTCCAATCGTCTCGTTCCATGACCAGTTGACCCCAGTTTTGACATCCTATATCACGAAGGTCTTGGATGATGTCATCACGCCAGCGTTGTCTAGGTCTTCCTCTTCGACGAACACCAGCTGGTTGCCCTTTCTACATGACCAAACCATCTAATCCGGTTAGATTTAATGAATCCGATTACATCGCAGCCTCCAAGAAGCTGTCTGATTTCATGATTCATTCGGATTCTATACTGATTTTCAGCAACTTTACATGGACCATAAATTGTTCGTATGACTTTCCTCTCGAATGTTGATAAAATTCTACAATCGGAGGAAGTCAGTGTCCAGCTTTCGCTTCCAAAGGTAAGCACAGGTCGAATTAATGCTTTGTAAAGTGTGAGTTTGCACGACTGCGAAAGATGTTTAGATCGCAAAAGTTTTGAGTATGCGTAGAAAACTCTGTATGCGGCTGAGACACGAGCTTTAATATCTGCCTGCATGTCATTTGACGATGTTATTACAGACCCGAGGTATTTGAAGTTTTCTACACGTTCCACTTCATAGTCGCCAGTATTCAGATTGCCGGGAGGTATATTCCTGGATGTTGTTAATAGTTTAGTCTTGCCGGTGTTAATGCATAATCCAAGTCGTTTAGCATTTCTTTCAAGCCGAGAGAGACTATCCTTGATATCGCTTGTTCTACGTCCGAGAAGCACAATATCATCTGCATAGCCAAGAATTTGACTAGATTTGTTAAATATACAGTTTTGTGTCTCAATGCGGCTTTTTCTTATCGCGTACTCAAGCGCCAAATTAAATAGTACGGGTGCGAGTGCATCACCTTGTCGAACACCTGATGTTATATCAAAAGAGTCAGAAACTGACCCTTCGATTACTATTCTACAGTTTGATCCCGATGTTGTGAGTTTGCACAGAGAAACAAGTTTCTCTGGAATACCAAGGCATATGAGTGCAGACCAGAGGTTGTCGCGGATGATGCTATCATATGCTTGCTTGAAATCAACGTAGAGCTGGTGAATGCTGATGTTGTACTCCCAACATTTTTCCAGAATCATCCTTAAGGTAAAACATTGATCTGTGGTTGAACGGTTGGGACGAAAACCACACTGATAGTCGCCGATGATAGATTCGGCAAACGGGATGAGCCGAGCGAGTACGACATTAGCTAGTATTTTATATGCAGTGTTCAACAGTGCGATTCCACGATAATTTGCACACTTTAGGCGGTCACCTTTTTTATGTAGCGGAACAATGAGAGCTGTTTTCCATTCAGCAGGTAGTTCTTCTTGGTCCCAGATTGCAAGAATCAGATCATATATACGTGAGACCAGAGCTGCTCCTCCATTCTTAAGTAGTTCTGCAGGGATTCCATCGATACCTGGTGATTTGCCATTTTTTAATTTTTTGATGGCAGCTTCCACTTCTTCTATTGTTGGGTAAGGGACAAAAATCTCCTCACTTGACGGAGCAATTGCTCGAATAGGATGAACTTCGTTCGTCCTATTCAGTAGTTCTTGAAAGTGGGATCGCCATACTTCCAGCACATCACGTTCACTTGTTGTAAGCTCGTTGTTTCCATTTTTGATGGCTGTAGATCTTGGGTGGAAATCTTTGGTCAGATTCCGCGCATTGGCAAAACACTCTTTCGAATTTCCATTAGCCGCATGTTGGTTGATGTTTTCGATACAGCTCTTCATGTGTTCGCGTTTCTTTTTCCGTAGGAGTTTTGCTGAGGCTTTTCTGGCGCGTAGATAATCAGTTTGGGAGCTTCGGGTATTCCTTGTTAACCATTTTTCTCGCAGTTTTTGTTTGTGCTCAATGCTTTCGCGGCACTCGTCATCAAACCATTCGTTACGTGATTTCGGTGGTCGTTTTCCGATTGTAGTTTGTGCTGCGGATATGATGGTTGATTGAAGCGTTTGCCATTCTTCTTGTATGTTTAATGGCATCTCAGATGGGATGTCATGCTCTTCTATGTTTTGCGTTACAATTTCCTGATATCTATTCAGTGTTTCCAGGTGTTTAAATGCTTCGACATTCCAGCGCACGGTCTTTTTTGCTTGCCTATTAAATGTAGATGATAATTTGCACTTATACTTAAAGATGACAAGCATATGATCGGTGTCCATATCAGCACCTCTGTATGATCGAACGTCAGTTACACTTGTAGAGTGTCTCTTAGAAATCATGACGTGATCGATTTGATTTTCAGTTCTTCCATCATTTGATTTCCACGTTGCTTTGTGGATTCTCTTATGAGGAAAGAAAGTGCTGGATATTACTAGATCATACATCATAGCCAGTTCAGCTGTGCGAAAGCCGTTATTGTTACTAGCATGATGCAAGCTGTTAGGGCCGACATGTGTTTTAAGTTCTGCACTTCTACCAATTTGCGCATTGAAGTCACCTACCACGATTTTTATATCGTGCCGCGGGATGTTATTGATGACTTCTTCGAGTTCTAGGAAGAACAGGTCTTTAATGTCATCTGCTTTGTCTTCAGTAGGTGCATGAACATTGATGATCGTTACATTAAATTTTTGCGTGCGGATTCTCATTGTGCATATCCGCATATTAATTGGGCGAAAGTCGATAACATGTTGATTCACGCGACGATGTGTGAGAAAGCCAACTCCAAATTCTCCTCCGTTTTCATGACCGCAATAGTAGAGAGTGTATCCTTTGGCTGTTTCGTGGATTCCACTCCCTGGCCATCTTAGTTCTTGTAACGCCACTATATCCAGTGTATAGCTATTGATTTGGTTTGTAAGTTTCAGTAGATCTCCTGGTCTTCTAAGGCTTAGCACGTTCCAGGTTCCCATTTTTAAATCGTAGTCCGGGTACAGTTTCCGAGGTCGTTCTAATAGTGAATCCGAGATAATCCGAGGCCTGTGTACAGAATTCATGACAAGTAGTTTTTTACGGAAATGGGGTGTTAGCCCTTCGCCCAACCCAAATTTTCGTGAATGGGTTCGTTCTGCATCTTTAGGTCACCAGAAACAACCTTTTTACATGTTTATATAGCGAGCCGCTTGATCCAAGACAGACGCCCGCTACAAACCGCCCCTAACATGGAGAACAGACGCTTGCTACACGTTTATATAGCGAGCCGCTTGATCCAAGACAGACGCCCGCTCCAAGCCGCCCCTAACATGGAGAACAGACGCTTGAGTTGCATTGGTTTTGTGGCGCCAATGACTCGCCATGGTGCAGAATCATTGAGTATAAGCAGTATTTACTCTGCCCCTCTCAACTACACCAACCTAATTCTGTTAGCATTACCCAGGTAGCACGGCGTGGACGTAGAATTTCGGATTTCACTACCCTCGGTTTACCAGTTAATCATTTATGTTATAGTTTCATCTATATCTATCTATCTATCTATCTTCTATCTTCTATCTTCTATATAAATAAAAATGTAAATGTTCGTTTGTTCAAAATAGGTAATCTCGGAATGTGCTGGATCGATTCTTTTGAAATTTGGACACAATGTTGCATTCAAATACAGGAAGGTTTTTATATAGTTTTTTTTTAGCCGTCATGCTCCATATATGAATTTAGGCTGTCAACAAGTACAAGTGTCCCTCACCTATATTAATCTCAATTCACTTCATTTTATTGTCAAATTTCACTTGAAGACTTAATATAATCGATTAGTTTTGTATGGGTGATCACCTATACAATACAGTATAACACCAAAATAGTTTGGTAACACGTATAGTAATAGAACAGTATAGTATATATATAGTGATCACCCATATATTGCTATATCCAATTAACCAACCATATTGGTTGACTATTGTTTAATTTTAAGACCGGTGTGTTGATTTTTGTTAATGGTTTTTCTTAAAAACGCTTTAAACTAAATGGAAGCCGAACCAAGATTTTGAATTCCAGTCCAAGGTGCTAACCACTAGACCCGTGGTTCTCAAAGCGTGTTCCGCGGAACATTGGTGTTCCGCGATGCACTTTCAACTGTTCCGCTAAAAAATCAAATGTACATACGATCAATTTAATTAAAAATTGTTTGAAAATAAAAATCAATTCAATGTAAAATTTACCAGTACGTAAAATTTACACGTTTCTCGGCTTTGTATGAATAAAAATATCTTTCGGGTTCAAATTACTTCTTGGAAACATAAAATATTATTGCAGTTATTAAAATTCTCCTTTTACACATAAATAAATAAAATATGTATGAAGATGTACGATAAGAAACCCGTTTATTTCTTCCGAATTTTCTAGTTTTACTTTAAATGAAGAAGAAGAATTGACGTCGCTTTCTTCAGATCGTGGATTAAAATTACAGTTCCATGAAAACACTCCTGCAAATTTTTGGATCTCTGTTAAAGATGTATACCCGAGTATAAGCAAAAAATCCCTGATCATATTATTGTTATTTTCCACGGCATAACTTTGCGAAGCCAGAATTTCAACTATCAATATAAAGATATAAGTCAATATAAAGACAAACAAACATGAGAGTATAGGGAATTTAGAAGAAGAAATGCGTGTTGCGTTATCATTTATTCGTCCCAATATCGCTGAGATCTGTAAAGATCGTCAAGCCCATGAATCGCATTAAGTTTGAGATTTTTTTTAAAGTATTGTAATTTTAATTGTGCTTTCAATAAATATATTTGCATCAATCAATATCGGTACATATTTTATTTATTTTCTAAAAGTAGGATTTGGAAGCAGGGGGTTGTCAATCAAACGCTGCGACACGATTCCATTTCCTTTTTGCTCTATAATAATGGAGTGTTTTCGCAAACATTATTCTGTTTTTTATTTTAAAAAAGATTTTTGGTTAAAGCCAATAAATAATTAATATTTTATTTTTTATCCAACAATTGTTTCGACTTATTTTGAAACCATCTTCAATGATACAATTCTTATACAAAAATAAAAACAAGTTTTGTTCAACAAAAAATTGACATCAATAAATAAAGAAAAGCTTTGAAAAACTGTTTTTCAAAACTTTTCTTTATTTATTTATGTCAATTTTTTGTTGAACAAAAATTGTTTTTATTTTTGTATAAGAATTGTATCATTGAAGATGGTTTCAAAATAAACCGAAATAATTGTTGGATAAAAAATAAAAAATAATATATTAATTATTTAAATTGGCTTTAACCAAAAATCTTTTTTAAAATATAATACACAAGCCAAATATCATATTCTGTTTTTTATTGCTCTTTTGGTTTCAAAAAGATTAGCAACCCGCACCCCCTGTTTTAAAGTGTATGCTGTATTGTAGATGTTCCGCCTAAAAATATATCAGAGTTTAGTGTTTCTCGACTTCAAAAAGTTTGAGAACCAAGGCTAGACCACCCAACACACATACATACATTTATTTACAAACTAACATAAAAATATTCCATTTCATTGTTTCCCAATGCAATTATTGATCATTCCTGTTTTCATTCTGTTCCAATTTCTACAAATGTATTTCGTCGTTCATAGCAATGATCTTTCGTTTCCATACTACAAGAGGTTCTTCACGAAAAAATCGATTTAATGCATTTTTTCAAAACAACAATTGACATCATGCTATGTGATACACACAAGTTTCAATAATTCAGGTTGACAAAACGCTTGCTAGAGCACATGCGAGAAGATTCAATGCTCCAACTATAAACGGAGACAATTATTATTAATGAACTGGTGCTTCTCTGAAGTACCAGTTCATTTGCGAGAGACAATTTAATATGACGGTTATACGTAACTAGCGTTGGTAGACTAACGATTTTGCCATGTTCATTTACAGACATCCACTTAATGTGTATGGGTACATTCAAGATGCAATTGTGTATGTTTGTTACTACGTCCGTTACGTCCAGACCTATCCATTACATTCACACGCAATCCATGGGACGATATACAAATTTCGTTCCTGTGCAATCGCCGTTGGATTGGTATGACATCACAGCACGAGTTTTCATACAGATTTGCAATCGCTGATGAATTTTATGGTAAATCATGAAGTGTTTGAGTCTGGGCACTGTTAGATGTACTCAGTGAAATGACAAAAAAAAGAATTGTCTGTCACACGCTCACATTCTAATCTGGCTCAAAACAAAATCATTTCAAAAGTACACTTCAAATATCCAATGCCGACTTCGATAAGGATTTGTAGGCGGTTGTGAGGAAAACTATTTAACAAGAACCTTGCAGAACACTGAATCTAAATTCAAATGGCCCTCTTGAGCTCTGTTCAAAAGCGGGCTATACGAATTGTGGGTGATCGAGCTTTGACATCAAAACTTGATTCCTTGCAACATCGTCGCACTGTTGCAGACCTCGTTGTTTTTTACAAATATCGTCATCAGCAGTGCTCAGATGAAATCAGCGGCATCATGCCTCAAACTTATTCTTGTCCCCGTTCCACTCAGCAATCAGCTACCGCCACCAGTGAAACGGTCGAGATCACGCGCTGTCACATTGGCAGATCGCAGAAAGACTTCTTTGTCCGAACTGCATACAAATGGAATAGTTTGCCGGAATCCTTTATAGTATCAGGTGGCTTCAATACGCAGATGCTTAAAAAAAGGGTTCATCAATACCTTAGAACGCCAGTTGTTGTGGGACCTAGGTCTTAAAAGGTATTTATGTGTTGTTGTGACACATATTCTAAACCCTATTACACAACACTTTTTATTTAAAAAAAAATGCATATAGTAGACGAAAAATACTCAAAACAATATCCTCAAGGAATAGTAGCCAATACAGTTACAGGAAACGATGAATATTCTTTATACAAAAGAGAACCGTGGCAGATGGCTATAAATTAACAATTATAGATATGCGAAACGGGAATATCGAAATAGATAACATATTCGAATTTGCTACCGGGAACATACAGAGCACATATATATAAACGTGGAATGGTGTATTTCCGTTAAAGCAGCCAAATACGTTAATTGAACGAAGTCCAGCTGTTTTTCATTTAGCAGTACATCTTGATAAAGAACAACGCGTATATATATAGCTTTAAATATGCAAAAAAACGCGTTCAATTTACCACCTAGAACTTTAACGTCAAAATAACGCGTTTGGGAAAACACTGCTTTATTCGGAAGTACCTATACGTACCTAATATGGAATCTGAACAAAAAATTATTTATACGAGGTAAAGAAGAATAGCGAGTCGAGGAACAACCTGCCATATTAAAAAAACTACTATAGGCAGACTGTATACCATCCCAAACGTACTTTCCAGCAATTGAGAATTGTCAACGGCGTTACACATGCCACTTTCTGTAGTGCATTTCAAACTTTGAATTTATTTTAGAACCCCCAGCACTGAGATGTATGCATTAATTACACGTGCAACACGTCACCTCTAGACCAAGTTAGAACTTTGTTTGCAATCATACTGACCGCTTGCTCTCCTTTATCTACAACAAATTATGGGAAAAATGTAAATCGCACATTTTTTTTTTGCCGTTATGTTCCATATAAGAACGTAGGCTGTCAACAAGTGTCCTCTTCTCCTGTATTAATATCATCAATTCACTCAATTTTATGGTTGAGTTTCATTTGAAGACTTAATTCAATCGATCAGTTTTATAGCAATCAGCCTATAGTTTTTCCAATTTATCAACTACATTAGTTGACTATCGGTTAATTGGAAAACCGGTGTGTTGAGGGTTGTTAATGTTTTGCTTAAAAACGCTTTGACCTAGATGGGAATTCAAACCCGGTTCCCCGAGTTCGAAGTCCAGCGTGCTACCACTAGACCACTCAACACACATAGGCCACTCAACACGTAAATCGCACATGGCTGTATCTGTCGAATATGGAAAGAATATTCAAATAGAAACATGGAGTTCACAAAGAAATAAACAACGAAGCGTTAATAATGAGCTACAAAAAACATCAAAAATGTAAATTTTAGTTCGTGAAAAAGGTGCAATTTAAAGTTTAATAGTCAGAACTATCTGTTCACTACAAAAAGAAGTGATATCCTGTGTCAAGTCAAGCAGAAAAGAGTGTAAAACAAAACATTTCCAAATAATTAGGTGTTCTACATGATTCGAAAAACTTACTTTGTCACTCGGATTAGAGATTAGAATAAAACAACTCCAACTAACTAGGTATTAAAACAAAAGTTTCTAGTAAAAGTAAAAATACAAAATAATATTTATTTATTTATTTATTTTCGAATGAAAATGTGGAATGCGATATTTATACGATTGACTGAATCGAGAGAAGTGCAGAACCATCACGAAACCTCAGTGAGAGCTAAGACTTTTATTTAATGAGGAATATACAAAATGAAAATTCTATAAAAGAAATGCAAGCTAATTTATTAGTTAGTATTTTATACTGCAGACTCTGGTTTGTAGATTAAGAACATGTTGTTTGAAATCATGTTCATTAAAGTTATAATCTGTTAGTCCTGAGGTTTCGTGATGGTTCCGCACTTCTCTCGATTCAGTCAATCGTATAAATATCGCATTCCACATTTTCATTCGAGTATAAATAAATAAATAAATATTATTTTGTATTTTTACTTTTACTAGAAACTTTTGTTTTAATACCTAGTTAGTTGGAGTTGTTTTATTCTAATCTCTAATCCGAGTGACAAAGTAAGTATTTCGAATCATGTAGAACATCTAATTATTTGGAAATGTTTTGTTTTACACTCTTTTCTGCTTGACACAGGATATCACTTCTTTTTGTAGTGAACAGATAGTTTTGACTATTAAACTTTAAAGTGCACCTTTTTTCACGAACTAACATTTACATTTTTGATGTTTTTTGTAGCTAACATCACGATTTTTTGTAGTAAATAATAAATTTTATGAGGTTGGATTATAATGAAATAAATAATAAAATTAATAATAGGTAATTATTTCATTTTGATATAAGCAATTTGAATTTTTGTCATCGATTTATTTGTATACCAACTTCAACGGTTGATTGAATTATTTCCAATTTTTCTGCATTTATAAAAACAACATACCCAATAATCCGCAAGATATATAATTTGGGTCAAAGATTTATCTAGTGGTGTGGGTTGGTTGAATGAACCTCGCATATTGCCACAAAACTTCTTGAGTAGTATACCCGAATTGATTAAGCATATGATGTTAAACCAAAATATAAGTCTCCTCATGTATGCTATTTGGTCCAGATTCTACAATAATTTGTTTATCGCCCTCAGATTAACTTTCGATATTAAACATGACTTAGAACTATAAAAAAATGTAAGTAACAGATTTAGTTGAAGTATCATTGCTTTAATATTAATTTCATATTTCTTTAATATTAAGATTAATTTCAATGTGATTTTTCAGTATAAAAATACTGAATTTATACTGTCCCACTTTTGTTTTATTAAACTGGAAACTAATTTTAATAAAACTATTTTTGAATTAAAAACAATTTTCAGAGTATGTAAATACATATTTCAAAATAAGATTCAACAAACGTTTAACCACTTATTACGGTGAAAATTTTTGTTTATTTGTACCTGAAAATCGACTGAAACTAGGCAATTTGCTATCCTATTTACTCATTCGCAGTAAAACAAAGTTTAATAATGTTTTTATGACAACCTATACACCTAAACCTTAACACATTTCTTTTAAAAAAAAATTGTCTTAGTTAAAACCTTTTACGCAAAATCTAAGTAAAATTTTAGAAAAAGTTATTGCAACCCTGGAGAAAAAATTATTTGGAACAAATTCGCTAGATAATATACCCCGCTCTTTTGTTGAAGGGACTAATGGTTGGCACATGACGGACTCCCGTATAGTTTTTTACACGAAGTTAATTTAAAGTGGATCCCGAAAATTTTTCCCAAATATTCTTCATTCGCAGTAAAACAACAAATTATAATAATGTTTTTATGACAACCTACACAACTAAACCTAAACAAATGCCATTTTAAAAAAAAAATTTAACCTAAGACCTTTTTACGCAGAATCAGAGAAATTTACATTTGATGATATTTTTACAAGCAGATATATATTTGTTTGTATCAGAATCGCCCTATAAATGTCCAAAAATACACGAAAACACATATTTCACTCTGTAAATGTCCAAAAATACATAAAAACACGTATGTATTTCTATTCTGTCATACGCATTAAAAATTTTTATGCCACACTACAAACCAAATACAGTCCCTTGCAAAATATTGTTGATATTTTTGTTGATTGTAAAAAGCGTTCAATGGATGGATCCAAAGACAGTATGAAACTTATTTGTCTTAAAAATTATTTTAACATTAGTTTCTCAAAACTCAAAATGTTTGAGGTTATGTCTACTAGGTTGTAACGTCCGCTATGTTCGCCTAAACAACAATAAAACCAATTCATCTTCTTTTTCTAATTCAATAAAATTTATTTCATTAGTTTCCGTTCATTTTTACATTAATAATAATTTTAAAATTTTCTAATACTTAACGGCTAGTTAAATTTCGAACATACTGAAAAAATAAACGAACGTTCCAATTCTAACGAACAGATGTCGTTACTAACTTTTGGTGAACTTTGGTATTACACGATTGATTAGAAGATGTCAAAGAAAAATCACATTTTTTGTTTTTGATTAAATTGATTAGAGTCTGATAATTGAAATTAAAAAACATTACTTCGGTGTTGAATGTTGAACTTAAAACAAAAATTGCTAGATTGAAAAGTTTGACTCAAATTAAATTAAATCAATTATTAAAATTGAATAAAAATAAAGGAAATACAAATAATGTAAGGTATTTGCTTTTACTAAATGTCGAAGTTATATCAAAGTTAATAAAATAAAATTATTGGATAAAAATAAAAGCATATAATTATAACTTGAAAAGGGCAGCTATTGAGATTGTGTTGGGCGATATTTAGATGGAAAGTCGGAGGTTTGAATTGGATCGGTCTATGGTGTTTTGTAAAGGACTGACATTGGAATTGTGCTGGCCGGTATTTGTATGGAAAGGCTGATATTTGAATTGGATTGATTTATATTTGTTTGGAACAGACTGATATTGGAACTGGATCGGTCGATTATTGTTTTTGAAGGGCGGAAAACTAAAGGACTGGATCAGATTTAAATGGAATCCCTCATCATTCAAGATCCACCAATATAATAAGTTAAGTTATCATATTTTATCTATTTATATATTTTTTTCTCATAATAGTTAGTTAATTTGAAATGTTAGGCTAGTTAGTCTGTGTTAAGAGATCCCAAAGTCCAGAATCGTATGGAACATTCGTTTCCCAAAAGAAAAAAAGGTTAAAAATATACTAAAATTATAAGTGTAAAAGTCCAAAGCCGCAATATAGTGGCAAAACAATACGTGGCAGCCGAAACAAAGATCTGGTCTTTGTAGGTATATTTTTTCGAAATAGATACGGCGGTGTCAAACTGGTTTGTTGTGCAATTTTGGTTGTTGTTAGGCGTTGGCCGTCAAACCAGTTTTGTGCTAAACATATTAAATAATAGCAAAACCAGTTTTGGTTCTTTTTTTAGATATAATCTATAATATTTGTACAATTTTTATGAGTTATTTCTGGTGCAATTATTTGCGTTTTTTTGTATAATTTTGGATAAACCAGGTTGGGTTTTTTTTTATTAGATAAATATAGATTGAAAGTATTTGCTATTGATAACCAGATATTGATTTGGTTTTGATATTCCTTTTTTGAATTTTTGATACAAAATATGTATTGTAAAAGACAGCAGGGGCAGAGGAGCTTTAATGGTGAGGATGTGGTAGCGGTTCGGTCCCTCTTCAACGGGGTCCAGATCGTACGAAGGGGAAATAGGGAGAAGGAGGTAGGACGGGTCTACAGACCTGTCCTACAGAGAACGAGACCTGGGGATCGAGGTGAGCCAGATCCACATTCGGAACAGATAGTTGGAGACCTCCTGGAACAGCTGATCCAGGATCTCCCACTGTCAGAGCCGAATGTGGGCTGGCGTGAAAGGAGGAGGATCTCCAGGAATCGGAAATCGACCCTGAAGAAGAGAGAGAGGAATAGGAAGAAGAAGGAAGAGAGTCGCTTGGTCGTGGAGATGGAGTCTTCCTCGACCAACGATACTCAAGCGGTGGAGCTGGTCGAGGAGGTTTCCATCTCACCGACCACGCGACAGGTAGAGGAGTTAATTGGACCACAGGAGGCTCCTGTGCCTGGTTGCTGGATAAGCTAAGCTTATGCATTTTTTTTTTTGCTTGTTTGAAAAAAAAACCGTTTTGGGACAGCAATTTTTTTTTGGAGATTGTTTTTTTTGTGCTGTCATTCGAATTTGTTTTTGTACATATTGTACATATTTGTAAATATTTTTTGTAAATAATTTTTTTTTGTATATAGTTCCAATGTAAATTTTCATTGTACATATTTTTTTTTGGAATAATATTGTACATATTTTCATTGTACATATTTTTTTTGAATAATATTGTACATATTTTTATATAATATACATACAAAGTATGTATATTGTATATAATATTGTATATAAGATACATACAAAGTAAATATTTTTTTTTTGGTCAGGTATTTTTGTAAACTCGATGGTACATATTTTTCTTTTTAAATAGTTTTTTGGAATTTTTTCGTGTACTAGGTTTAAAAATTCTCCTCTCTTTAGCGGTAGGCCTAAAAAGCCATCCATAGAGCTTCACTCTTTAACATTGATGTCGTTCTTAGATCGCCTATGGCCATCGGGGTTATGCGATCGAAGAACATTGGTTTCTTCTCTTCATTCGGCGAGGAAGTCCTCAGGGACGAGGAGTGGTGTTGCTGTGTTTGTACTTAGGTGCAAACCAGTAGTACCGTTCTTTGCTCAGAGGCTTCTTCGGTGTAATGAAGAGAAGAACCAATTATACTTTGCTTTCAGGATCAGAGGCTTCACCTCATACAAATTCAAAAAACTTTCCCATTTTTCCACTTAGCTTTTACAATAAAACAATTTTTCATGGAGTTTAGGTTTTGAAGTCTGGTGCTCGGGAGCGTTCTTCAACTTTCGCATTAGGTTTAGTTGTAATTTATTTGTAGGTTAAACAAGCACAACTGGGTCAGTAGAAATGGACCTAGTGTCTAATCGTGACAGTTGTGATTGTTTTATTAGGTTGGGGAGAAACTGTTCTGTAGAATCTGGTCGTTAGGGGCTTTTCTAGTCGGTTCTCACATGCATTGTTGGAGTGGGCTCGCGAACGCGATATTTTAGATTTAAACAAAATGGATATTGTACCATACTTACTTTTTAAATTGTCTCCAGACGAATCTTGATTTTGGGAATCTCTTATCTTATTAAATAAAAATAAAATAAATAAAACAAATTTTTCAAAAAATTAAATAAATAATTTTT
This sequence comes from Diogma glabrata, assembly GCA_963693315.1. Taxonomy (NCBI): domain Eukaryota; kingdom Metazoa; phylum Arthropoda; class Insecta; order Diptera; family Cylindrotomidae; genus Diogma; species Diogma glabrata. The sequence continues at coordinate 179,524,439 of OY856186.1, forward strand.
ATTAAATAAAATTAAATTAAATAGTTTTAGGTAAATAAATAAATTAATTTTTATTAAATACGCTTTTCGTCAAGATATAAATAAATATTCTTTGTTTTTTTAAAAAAAAAATAAATAAATATTTCAAAGTTAAGACGGTGCATCCGATAAATAAACATTCTTTTGAATATTTTTTATTTTTCAATTTTTTTTAAAAAATAAATAAATGTTTTTATGGGTGCTATCGTCAATAAATAATTTTAGGTATATAATTAATTCTGGAATTTCAGTATATCTGAAATTAAATAAATAAATTATATCTTTATACACCTATCCCCCGTTTTACACGGTAGATACGTTCCTGATAAAAACGTGTTAATCGAAAGTATAAATTTTGTATGGAAAACCGTGTTAAACGAAAAACGTGGGTTTTTGGTCATTTCTTGGGCGACAAACAGATTCGGTAAAACATAAAAGTACCAGTTTAATCACATAAGATATCGACATAACAGTTAAATTGATTTTCAAAAAGAAACATGTAACATAACCAATAAGAAATTCACAGAAAAATAAAAAGTAATTACGCATGCACATACTAGCATGTTGACCTAAATCAAACCTAACTTAACTTGATTCAGTTCGGTGCGACTTGGAAGTTAAATCTGTAATTAATAATTGTGCTTTCTTTTTAGCTAAATCTTGCATACATCTTCATATTGACTTAAAAATTCGTTGACAGTTCGCAGGAATCGGAGAGCTAGTTCAATATTCGGATCATGTTGTTGAAAGTAGTTGCATTATTTATTATCTTCTGGTATAATGGTTGCAATAAAGAAGTTTTAATTTTGGGTAGAAATACAATTTATCCATTTGTAAGCTGCAAATCTTGAGGGTGACATGGAGCATTGTCCAGTAAAAGAAGAGCCTTAAATATTATTTTGATTAAATACTATTTTACTTATGGTACGTAAGAGTTATGAGAGAAATCAATGAACAATGTGGCTTTAACCCAAGTTTTTGTATTGGCATTCCAATAAATAGAAAGATTTGTTTATTCCTTTTTACCTGGACGCTTTGCCACCTAAGCCTAATCACACTTTAGTATTGAAAACCTGATCAGCAGCCGAATTCTGTAATTGTGAAGCGGTGAAGTTATAAGTTTTTGAATGAACAGAAACGATGGAATTTTTAACGCTTCACCGCTTCACAGTTACAGAATTTGGCTGCAGGACAGCAAGATGTACCGGAATTAATTTCAGTCAATTTTAGTGGGTACATACTGTTGTGCTGTATCTAAATCAATTTAATGCGCTTTTTAATTTTAAATATTTGCAAAAAATGCCCGTGTGTAAATATTTCGAACCAACCATGACTTACCATTATAAAACTTAAACGGCATTTTATCTGAGCAGATGGAGTAGATCTATTTAAGTAGATGGCAACTGTTTCACATTCCAAAAATTTTAAAGTCTTACTAGTTATGATATAGGTACCAATTGGAATACGTCTTTGATATTGGTCTTCAAGCCATATCATTAATTTATTTTCCATTGTTTTTTTTTTTTTTTTAAATAAAATGTGTTGTGTAGTAGGAATTACAATATGTATCAAAACAACAAATAAAAACTTTTAACATCACGGTCATCGCAACAACTTGCGTTGAACGATGTTGATGGACGCTAATTTTTATTGTTTGTGTTCTTTAAATTTTTTTGAATTGATAACTAAACAATAAATCTAATTATTTAATTAAATATGACAGACCCCAATATTTCATTATAGGATAGAATAAGATCTCACTGCTATTGCCAGTGTTGTATAATATCTCGCGTTAACTCGTATGTCAACAGATAGAATTATTTACTTACAAATTAACTATGACCATTAATACGCCTACGTATTTCGTATCTAGCTAATAACGATCTATTGCTTAAAATCAACTGATTTACATAGAGGATCTCTTACATCCCTTTGCTGATTTATATCAACATGTATTTACAAAATTTTGCTTTGAACACTCAAAGGCGTTTTTTGTTACTAGTGTTTTGTTTTCTTGTTTTAATTACAACTTGTGTGTATATGATCATAAGTGGTTTACCAGAAGGTTTAATTAAAATAAAGTAGATATAAGTGCATGTAACATCAAAATTTGTCTTTTTTTTAAACTTTTTTTTTTTGGAAATTTTGATTTCAAAAACCGTGTAAAGTCGAAAACGTGTTAAGTGAGTGCCGTGTAAAGCGGGGGATAGGTGTATACAATATTTTAGGAATTTTTGTGAAAGGTAAAGCAAAGATTAGGTACGACGGTGGTCTTTTTGTTCTTTTACGGAATTTGGTTTTTAAAAATTTTTTGTGTTTTTGAATTGGGCGTTCGTTGTTTTTTTTCGTTTTTGCGTTTTTCATTTTTTCCATCGTACTAACTACATTTTTTTTGGGGAATTGGTTTTTATAATGTTGTCGTTTGCGAGTTAATAATTTTACGGGTTTTACCATCAAAATGTCAAACCAAATAGACGTTGACCATCCGTTCTATGGTCTGGAACCCAGCGAACTACTGGTCGAATGTTTGGTTCGGGGTGTGAACTTCGGGGGGGCCGATTGGGCAGAGGAACTGCGAAACCATGTAGATCATGGGTCAGTTCCAATAACAGTGTCTCATGCGAGAGATTTGATAGAGGAATCTCAAATGGTGGTGCAGGCAGCACAACTTATTTTAAATCAAGTACGACGACTTCAGCCACCGATTGATCAGACCTTCTTAGATGGTTTGGCGAATCGAGTGTTACATTACACGGGTAGGATGAATAGGTTGGGTCCTCGCAATGACTTGCAAGAAGCCCGCACCTACGCTATCTCACAATTGTCACGCGCTTGGAATATAATAGGATCGTTGTCAACACGTCCAATTATGCAGAGTAAACCAGGAGTATCATTTGCTCCATCTGCTTCACTTGCTTTTCAACCAGATGAGAGATCCACACCGATCCCAGTACGGCCAATATCGGAAACAATACATAGTCTGAATCGTCCAAACCAGCAACAACAGAGACGGTCAGATCAGTTACCACCGGCTTATTTCCAGCAATCGGGTTTGAGAGCTGAGGACTTTGTAATACCACAATTGGGTCCATCATTCCAAGCTGAACACTTACACAACAATTCAGCATTAGTACAACCGCAATTACAATTAAATTATCCATCAGTACTACAGGTACAACCACTACCAGTATATCCACCTGCTCCACTAACAGCACCACCACCATACAACCAACCTCCTCAGGTATGGCGTGACGCGGCTCCAGCGTTAGCACCAGTGGAGTACCGAGGGGTTCGTGGGAACAATTTGAGTCGTTATGACTCAAATTGGGTTCCAACCTTCACAGAAGATGGTCACTCTCCTGATGTTCATGAGTTTGTTCACAGAGTTGAGGCGGCTGCCAGGAGGGACCGTGTGAATTGGGACGACCTTAGGTCTATCGTTCCACGGTATCTCAAGGGGGCTGCCGACCGATACTATTTGAACTTAACTCATGAATATGAGGTGGTGACCTATCCAGTGCTCAGGGAGGGACTCCTACAAACCTTCGGTACGCTCACTGATGATAAGGCGATCTTGCGAGTTCTTCTGAACCGCAAACAAAAGTCAAAGGAGAGCGTATACGAGTATCTGGTGGAGATTGGTTCGTTAAACCGTCGCTTGGCACGTCCATTTGCTGACCGAGGAATGCTAGAGATTGTTCGGGAGGGACTGAGTGTGGAGCTCAAAAATGCTACACTTGCAGCAACAATACATTCAATTGATGAACTTCGGACTTTATGTCAGAAGTTTGAACGTTTGTGGTCCACACCAGTTCCAACCAGAACATCAAATTTAAGAATTAGCGAGCTACAGCATATGGATGATTATGAAGTGGAAGCTGAACCAGAACAACATGGATATATTGAAGCGATGGATTCAACACAGAGACGGATATTGCAGCGACCTGGCATAACATCTGACAGCAGTCAACCTGGTCCATCAATGTCCAGACAACCAATAGTGTGTTTCAGATGTGGAGTAAACGGTCATCGAGCTCCTGACTGCTCTAAAAATCGGATTAAATTGTATTGCTGGAAATGTAACAAGCCGGACGTTATTTATGCAAATTTTTCATATTGTCACCCGTCGTTAAACTACCGTCAGAGATTACATGCTTCGGGGATGGTACCCTCGGTTCAACATCCAATGAGCCCGAAGAAATCGACGAGAGATGTAGGAACGCAGGACGATCGGCAACCACCAACGAAACCCGAATAAAATCATTGAATACATTTAATTTCCCATCATTACATCGAACGTATTTTAGACGTCTTGAACGTAACATCAGATATTGGAGGATGAGGAAATTATTTCGTAAAGCTTGTATTTCATCTATCCTTTCAGAAACAAAGGATCCTCGGCCGCGACTAACAATAAGGATTTTGGACAAACATATTTCAGGACTATTGGATAGTGGAGCGTCAATCACAATACTTGGAAGAAATTCCTTGGAATTATTGGAATCATCAGGTACAACCTACCGTAAATACACTTCATGTATTCGTACGGCGGATGGTACTGCAAATAAAATTTTGGGTTACATAGAAGCTCCAATAACCGTGAATGGCTCCACTAAACCAATGCGGTTCCATATAGTCCCTGGTTTACGAGAAGAGCTCTACCTGGGCATAGATTTCTGGGAGAAATTCGGTATTGTTCCTTCTTTTGTTAGTGAACTGACTCGTACAGAGCCAATAACTTTAAATACACACAACCTCACCACTGATCAGCAACATGAACTGGATATGATCAAGGATTCTTTCCCGTCATTTGAAGTGTCTGGACTCGGAAAGACCTCTTTGGTTGAACATGTCATCGATGTTGGTGATAATGCACCTGTTAAACAGAGGCATTATCCCACATCGCCGGCTGTTCAACTAAAGGTTTATGCCGAACTTGACCGAATGCTTCAAATGGGCGTGATCGAAGAGAGTAACAGTTCGTGGTGCTCGCCAGTGGTCCTGGTACAAAAAGAATCTGGTAAAAACAGATTGTGTATTGATAGCCGTCGTGTCAATTCACTAACGAAAAAGGACGCTTGCCCGCTTCCCTTGATTGATGGCTTACTAGGTCGTCTAAATAGCACAAAGTACATTTCCAGTATTGATCTCAAAGATGCTTTCTGGCAGATTCCTCTGGCAGAAGCATCTAGAGACAAGACAGCCTTCACAGTGCCTGGTCGTCCATTGTATCAATTCCGGGTTATGTCCTTTGGATTGTGCAATGCTCCCCAGACAATGTGTCGGCTAATGCACAAAGTGATACCACATCAATATCACGAAAATGTCTTTGTTTATTTAGATGATCTATTGGTAGTCTCTTCCACGTTCCAGGAACATATGGAATTGCTGTCCAAAGTCTCTTCATTGTTAAGAGCGGCTGGGTTAACAATAAACCTCAAGAAAAGTAAATTTGTTCTGAGAGAGGTGAAATACTTGGGATTTTTGGTTGGTGAAGATGGTCTTCGAACAGACCCTGACAAGGTAAGAGCTGTAGCAGAGTATCCAGCTCCATCTACAGTAAAACAAATACGTAGACTATTGGGAATGGCTGGTTGGTACCAACGTTTCATACCAAATTACGCAAGCGTGGTATCACCGATTACAGATTTGTTGAAGAAGAGCTCGGGAAAATTAAAATGGATATTGGAAGCGCAAGCAGCGTTTGAAAATTTAAAAAGATTGCTGACTACAGCACCAGTATTAATTAACCCTGACTATAATAAAGAGTTCTTTATTAGATGCGATGCGAGTCTGACAGGGGTAGGTAGTGTACTGTATCAGATCGACGAAGACGGACAAGAGTGTCCGATAGCCTTCATGTCGAAAAAACTTAATAAAGCTCAACGAAACTATTCTGTTTCTGAGCTTGAATGTCTTGCGGCAATTCTGAGTGTGAAGAAATTCAGGGGCTATGTTGAAGGTCACCGATTCACAATTGTGACTGATCACTCAAGTCTGAAGTGGCTTATGTCACAGAAAGACTTGAGTGGCCGTCTGGCTAGGTGGAGCCTAAAACTCCAACATATGGATTTTACCATTGTCCACCAAAAAGGTACCCAAAATATAGTCCCTGATGCTCTATCTCGTCTTTATGACGATACACACGAGGAATTGACGGAAGCATTAACACATCACATTAACGACATCAAAATCGACAATGAAGGTTATCGGCACAAAGAATATACGGATATGATAGCTAAAGTTCAATCATCTCCTAAGGACTTTCCATCAGTTAAAGTCGTGGATGATAAGCTATACATTCGTATTGAGCCAAGACCTGATGCAATACCCAACGATGTTCCTGTGTGGAAACTCTGGGTACCAAAACCGATGACTTCCAACATGATTCAGAAACATCATGATGATAGTACTGCTGCTCATGGAGGTGTTAGAAAGACATTAGAATTACTTCGACGTCTTTATTATTGGCCGGGCATGGCGTCACAGGTACACAACTATGTTGTGTCCTGCGACACATGTAAACAAACAAAAGCCACGAATCAGATATTGCGTCCTCCGATGCAATATCAATTCGAAACAGCACGTCCATGGCAGAGAGTCTACATAGATTTTTTGGGACCGTACCCTCGTTCTACACTTGGGAATACGGTGTTATTGATAGTTCTGGATCATGCTACGAAGTTTGTACTACTGAAACCACTTAGAAACGCAACTTCACCGAAGGTGAATGCTTTTCTAAGGAATAAAGTGTTTCTTACATATGGGGTACCAGAGTTTCTGCACAGTGACAATGGCAAACAGTTCACTAGTAGGAACTTTCAAAATCTTTTGTCAGATTTCGGCATTAAGCACATTAGGACCGGTGTCTATAGTCCTCAAAGCAACGCGTCAGAGCGGGTCAATAGGTCAGTTCTAGCAGCAATTCGAGCGTTCATTAAAGGTCAACATACCAAGTGGGACTCACAAATTGGTGAAATCGCATATGCACTGCGGGCTGCAGTACATTCTGCTACCAAGTACTCACCGTACTATCTATTATTTGGTCAACATCCAATATCGGATGGAAATACTTACCAATTGTTGAGATCACTACACCAGCTTGGTGAGGATGCTGGTGAGGAATTAAAACGCTCTGATCATTTGACTCTGCTCAGGAACCGTGTTCAGGAAAACTTAAAAGCAGCTTTCAAAAAATCGCAACATCAGTACAACCTGCGATCTAAACTGCGGACTTTTCAGCCACAACAACGTGTGTTTGTACGGCAACATCATTTGAGTGACGCTACAAAAAATTCTCGGCAAAATTGGCTCCAAAGTTCTTACCTGCAATGATTAAGACTAAGATTGGAAATGTACTCTACGAGTGCACAGATATGAGCGGTAAGAGTCTTGGAGTCCATCACGCGAAAGACATCAGGGAATGATGTCTTTTCGTTAGGTAGGGTAGTTCCTCTGTCTGATTGTCCTCGCTGTGGTTCACATCTTCAGTGTCATACTTACTGGTTGTATCGGGGTGTCCATGGTGCTGACGTTCGGATGGATGGTCGGTCTCAATACTCCATGAAGTTCCTAGGGACCTCATGAGTGTTGGAACCGGTCATCGGTCTTGACGCCAGTGACTGTGGGTATCTCGATCCCAGATACAGATTAGTTGTGGGAAGTAGTTCGGTGGTTTCTGACGTAGAGGGGGTGATGACGTTTTTGTGATTTCAAGGGTAAATATCTTGATTTTTACCTTGAATTCATGGTGTAACGTCCGCTATGTTCGCCTAAACAACAATAAAACCAATTCATCTTCTTTTTCTAATTCAATAAAATTTATTTCATTAGTTTCCGTTCATTTTTACATTAATAATAATTTTAAAATTTTCTAATACTTAACGGCTAGTTAAATTTCGAACATACTGAAAAAATAAACGAACGTTCCAATTCTAACGAACAGATGTCGTTACTAACTTTTGCTGAACTTTGGTATTACACGATTGATTAGAAGATGTCAAAGAAAAATCACATTTTTTGTTTTTGATTAAATTGATTAGAGTCTGATAATTGAAATTAAAAAACATTACTTCGGTGTTGAATGTTGAACTTAAAACAAAAATTGCTAGATTGAAAAGTTTGACTCAAATTAAATTAAATCAATTATTAAAATTGAATAAAAATAAAGGAAATACAAATAATGTAAGGTATTTGCTTTTACTAAATGTCGAAGTTATATCAAAGTTAATAAAATAAAATTATTGGATAAAAATAAAAGCATATAATTATAACTTGAAAAGGGCAGCTATTGAGATTGTGTTGGGCGATATTTAGATGGAAAGTCGGAGGTTTGAATTGGATCGGTCTATGGTGTTTTGTAAAGGACTGACATTGGAATTGTGCTGGCCGGTATTTGTATGGAAAGGCTGATATTTGAATTGGATTGATTTATATTTGTTTGGAACAGACTGATATTGGAACTGGATCGGTCGATTATTGTTTTTGAAGGGCGGAAAACTAAAGGACTGGATCAGATTTAAATGGAATCCCTCATCATTCAAGATCCACCAATATAATAAGTTAAGTTATCATATTTTATCTATTTATATATTTTTTTCTCATAATAGTTAGTTAATTTGAAATGTTAGGCTAGTTAGTCTGTGTTAAGAGATCCCAAAGTCCAGAATCGTATGGAACATTCGTTTCCCAAAAGAAAAAAAGGTTAAAAATATACTAAAATTATAAGTGTAAAAGTCCAAAGCCGCAATATAGTGGCAAAACAAGGTTCAGCGTAAATAAGCAAAATGGTAATCGTTATTTTTTTCACGAACAACGATCTACCGCATCGCTTTGATTTGGCATTCAACAATTTCAACTTTTCTAAAGAAACGACATTCATTCTGGCACAACCTGATATTTGCAAACTGCCCAAGTAGTTGCCAGTAGCTGAAGCATGCATCACTCAGAACAATTCTCTGCGTTGACATTTGAGAAATAAGTATATTTTGAATGTAATAATTAAAAATATACTTATTTCTCAAATGTCAAACCTTTTAAAGCTCCTCTCCTTCAATCCTTTCCCAATATATTAGAATATCAATAATATCAGAAAGTTGATTTCTTATGCCCACAACACAGTTTTTGTGAACAAAACAAAATCTCAATTCATATGAGAAAAACAGAAATTTACTTTTGAAACTAAAATAAAAGATGTGTATTTTTTTTTTGTTTTTGGTTATGTTTATGATGCTGAGTTTACAAGAAGATTTTAACATTTTTGTAACCAAAATTTGCATTAATGATCAATAGATAGATATAAATGGCAATTTAATAAGATCTTTAATGAAATCGTAAATCTTATAACTAAGACACACAATCAGAGTTAAATTTTTTAAATTAAATTCTAGAAAAAGATATTGCAAACCAGCGAAAAATTATTTGGGATAAATGCACTTAATAATATTTTATGTTGGGGTCTAATAATCGGCATATTACGTTATAGTTTTTTAAGCAAATTAAATTTAAACTGGATCCCGAAAAATTTATGGAAATATTCAGTCATTAGGAGTAAAAGAACAAATTACAATAATGTTTTTATAACAACCTACAAGTCTAAACCTTAACACATTCCTTTTTAAAAAATTTGTCTTAGCAAAGAACGTTTTACGCAGAATCAGCGGTAAATTTGATAATATTTTTGTAGACAAATCTTTATTAGCTAGTATCAGAATCAGCCTTTAAATCTCCAAAAATTCATCAAAAAACATATGTATTTGTATTCTTTTGTCATAATATGCAGTAAAAGATGAAATTATAATGTTTTTATTTTTAAAAAAAGTGTCTTAGCTATTTACATTTACATTTTAAATTTACAATAGATGGCTTCAAGAAAAAAATCAGTTAAAGGAAATCTTAATAAATTTTCTTATTGAAATTTCATTTTTCAATAATCGTTTTCGAAATTTTATGTTTTAATTAATTTTGTATACGGTTTATTATACAAAATCTATTTCAAATTAAAATTTAAAGGTGCGTTTATGTTACAAAACTCGTCATAAGTTCATATAAGTTAAACAACATTAGATCAAATCATTTTTTTAAGGTTATGAATACTAGTTTCAGAGTAATTAAGCAAAGTAGTAATCGCTATTTTTTTCATTTTCACGAACAGCCATCTACCGCATCGCTTTGATTAAATGTCTGTACTTACTCTTAGTATTCGCAAACTTAGTTCTTAATCAATTATGAATGCCACCACCGAATTGATCTGCCGCTGCTGCTTCAATCAATGTAGAATGGCGTCGTTAATATAAATACAATACGGAAGATATGTTATTTCAATTTAAAAAATTACAATTCTCAATTCCATTGGCATTTGCAATAACCATCAACAAAGTTCAGGTTCAATTAGAAGTGTTGCTATTCAGATTTAAAACAGATTCACTTCTCACATGAACAATTTTATGTTGCGTGTTCTAGAGGAGAATGTTGTTTACCCAGAAGCATCGTAAAATTAAACATATTAGAAACGTGTACACTCTCTTTTATTCGTTTTTTTTTTCATTCAACCAGACTGAGCCACAGCAACGCGTGGTCGGGTCCAGCTAGTAAATAATAAAATTTTAAAAATTTATAAAATCACTATATGTAATATAATAAATAATTTGATAGTTAAGCCGCCAATAATCACGTCTAAATATACACACTATTAAAAATTATCAGTTGTTAGTCATTTAATTGCCACCAGGCAGTATTCGAACAATTTTATACGTAAATAAAATATTTTATAATATTTTCAAATGTTTGAGAATGACCATTTATGGTTGAAACATGTTACAAAATATTATTTAAAAAAGTTGTAAAAAGAAAAATTATTTTAAATAAATTATTATTAAGTTAATGATTTAATTAAACGAATGTTTTCGAACTGTGAACGCAAAGAAGGAAAATTTAAATTTATCTGAATCGGACAACGACCAATGAAAATATTTTATTATTTTGTGACGAAGGATATTCTGGGGCACACCACTTTTGTGTCAAAAATTTGTTTTTACTTTCCTTCGTCCCAAGGTTCCGAATTCCAGATTATTTAAACATTTATTTTTCATGTCTCATGACATTCCATTTCTTAAAACCGCATGTCTATATTTCAGTTTTGCTAATAACGCAAATGGCATTAATCTAAATTATAAAAATTTTACCACATTTCGTTTTCTGTAAATTTTTCAGAAAACAATGAATGTAAAACTCTGGATTAACATAAGTCTAATCCAATTTCACTTTATTAAATTCTCATTTTTCTTTCTTTTCTTTATAAGTAAGAAATTCAGCCTTTCATTTTTTTGCAACTAAATAAGTTTTTCGTTTAATTGTGGGAAAGTTTCCACATTTTGATTTTTCTGGAAGTCAACGCTTTTGCCAACAAATGGTTTTTTAAATCGTGGGATTGCTTTTTTTTGAGATCGACGTTTGAGAAAAACAAATGAAGATCGTGGCAGTCGGATAATAACTCCTGACCAGTATGGTCAGGAGGTTTTTTGGGACTCGTGAAAGAAATGTTGAACAGTTGGGTCGTTCGATCTTGATCATTTGTGCTTCTCTTTTGGTTTTCTTTTGGTTGAGTGTTATCTTGTTTTTTTTTTGGTTTTGATTTGTTTTTTTTAGTAATAGTTGTGGATTCAAATCAGTGAATTGAAAAAAAAATTATTAGATTAATTAATTATTAGAAAGTATTATCACATTTCGATATGATCAAAATCTGTTTTGTTAAAGTGAAATATATGTGGATTCAAATTAATTGAATCGTTTAAAAATTATTATAAGAAATAGTATGGGAAAGGATGAAAAAAAAATTATAAGAAATAGTTGTGGATTCAAATTAGTGAATTGAGACAAAAAAAATATTTGTCTGTTAAATACATCTGTTAAATATATTAGTTATAAGCGAAAATTGTGTTTTAGTTTTCTGAAGAGATTGTAAAGTATTCATGAGAATTATCAACAGATTCCCGGATTACAGTAGCTACCCTCGTAGCTGAAGCCAGAAGGAAAGTGGGTGAGTCTACCTTTGATTGTTTATGATTTTTTTTTTGTGGGTCAGGCATGTCACAGGCCTGAGATATTAGTTTGTTCTAGTGTGTTTTTTTTGTTATGGTATAATCGAGGTTTTAAGGTAAACTTCACGAATTACTGGGTTGTGGGGCCTTGATTCTATAATCATTGTAGAATTGGTCTCTCCATCAACCTAATGTAGTGTAAGGGTTTTTTCTGTGAGAGAGAACATGACTGAGCGAGGTCGAGAGCGGTATCCGGATAAAGCGGCCAGGTGGATAAATCTATAGCCTTAGCATGTGCAATCTCTGCTTCCATCTGGAGGTCATAGCTTGCACTGCTTATCGTTACAATTTCATGATAGAATAAAGAAAACATTAAAAACAACTGCGGGTTTGCAAGTTTTTTTCAAAAAATATGCAGCTACAAAACTGAAATTGGGTTGCCAATAATCATAGTGCTAGTGTCGTATTCATGGACCATATGACGTACGGTCTTTTTCAAGGATTAAAACCGGCATAAAGAGTTATACGAAAGCCCATTAGTACGCGGGCTTATCATACCCGCAGACAAAAAAATTACAAATCAACAAAAACTGATCATCCCATGCGAATTTAATATTACTTATTTTTTAACTGGATTTCGTGCTTTCACAGATTAGTCCTGGTAAATATGAAGAGCCTGCAATACTGAGATTTTCTTTTATTAAGCCCAGGATTTCGGAATCATAAAAATATGTAGGGTCTCAAGAGCCCGTGATTGCAATCCCAAATATGTTGGGACTCAAGAGCCCGCGATTGCCATCCATAGTCATAATCAAAATCGGATCGAGCATATAAATTAAATAGTTAATTTTTTAAAAATAAAAATTCAATAACAAGAAATTTTAGTTACCATTATTCGTCATGTTTCGCCAAGTACCAGCGGTAAAATAGCGGAAACGCTTTTTTAAAAAATTATTTGTGAATTACAAACAGGTTTTTGATTGATTTTTTTTCCTGTCGGTTAACCGGTTATATTGAAAATTTACTATTCGATGTAAAAAAGTCGAATAATTGACATCTCTAGGTGGGATGACTTAGCTAGATGGTAAACCATCAGGGCTCAACAAAACCTGAGCCATATCACCTCACCACTCATGGCCCTCTCGCAGCACCCGATTCCTACCCAACTAAGGTACGCGAGATCGTAAGCCCCGTTAGGAATACGTCTGAAGGACCTTTTCTACTGTAACGACGGACTATTTTCAATTTTACTCTAAAAATAGTAGTTTTCAAGTTCAAAAATAATTTTATTAATTTTCTTCAATTATGACGTTTATCTGTGCCACTTTACATTTTTTTTTATTAATTAGTTAGACATGTTTAGCACACTAAATATGAAATATTCATTATTCAGACTCTTTGAATATCCGAAGATACCATGTCAACTAGAAGGGAAGGAGACGGGGAAAATGAAAGGAATGAGGGTGTAGACTAGACATAACTATACTAATTGTTTTAAATGACGATTGACATTTTTTTCAAATGTCTGAGGGGCAAATTCATCGGGAAATACGGACGCGGGCATTGAATTCCCGAATTCGGCCACTCTATTAAAATAATCGTTCTGGAAGGACATAGTTCTACATCGAGATATTTTGACAGCATATGGGTGGGATGACTCTGAAGTGCTTGTTCTTCGATTGTACTGCACACATGATGGAAGGATGTTTTGTATTTCTTTTGAAGAGAATTCGCTAAAGTTATATTTATAATAGGTTAACAATTCAGCCACATTTCTGCGGTGCTGCAGTGTATCAAGCTGATCAGTTAGTTCGGTATTTTCAATCAACCGTATCGCCTTTCTCTAGACATTTTATTGTTGACTGACAAGCACCACCCCAAACATGACAGCAGTATTCCATACATGGACGAATAAAAGACTTACAGATCAGCAAAATTTGATCGGGATTGAAAAACTTTTTACATCGACTCAAGAATTCTAATTTTTGCATTGCAAATTTAGCAAGGTTGAACACATGTTTATTCCATTTCAAGTTATTTTCAATATCTACTCCAAGAAGTCTTACTGATTCAACCTCATGCAATTCCTCATTGTTTATCTTAATAGGGAAGTTTTTTTGTCTCTCTAATCGTGATAGACGGCATAGTTTGGTTTTGGTAAGATTAAATGAAACAAGATTACGATCGCCCCATTCCATTATACGGTATAGGTCTGCATTGATAGAATCAATTATCATCTCTCTATCAGTGGTGACTGCATTATGAGGCTGAAATTTAGGAGATGCATGTGATGCATGCAATGTGGATTGGGTGCACCGTGGAAATGAGTAAATCATTAATGTATAGTAGAAACAAGGTTGGTGAGAGTACAGAGCCTTGAGGAACACCGGCATTGGTTGTGAAAATAGACATATTAAACATTTAAACATTTTTGTTGTTGATTTGAATAAACTTAATTTCAAGTTTTGCAAGATGTTTTTTTAATTTTAAAAGCACGAGAGTTGATTATTGGAGAATGAAACAGAAGATCGATTAAATACTATATAAAAGATCAAATTGTTTCAATCGAATAAATTAGTATAATTTTTAAATCGAAAGAATCATTTTTGAATTAAAATTCAAATCAATTAGATGTTGTATAAATTTAAATCATAATACATATTTGAAATAAAAATGTAAACAAAAATATTGTTACGTTTTTCCTAACCTTACTTCGAATTGGCCTTACTCACAATTCGATAAACGTACTTCCCAAATCTCTTCAGAGTTCGATCACTAATTAGTAAGCACAAACACCAGGTTTTATTAAGTATTCAACACCTTATTTGTTCCATAACAACAGGAAAACAATACAGCAAACAATATTCCTAACTAGAATATTCTTTCAACAGCTTCAAAACTCCAACGGTTTATTGTGGAAATTTCCAGTTCACAACGTTCAAAATAATACACAAAATATTTCTACTCAATAACACTTATAACATTTTAAAAAATTTTAAGTTGGTTAATTAACTTAAAATAATGATGGAAAAAAAAAATTATTAAATTTATTTTAAACACTTATAACTTTATTTACAAAAACTATTTTAAATATCACTTTTATAATTTTAACTTCACCGTCACACATTTAAAATAAAACTAATTCTTAATCTACAATAGACAATTGCTTTTATACAATTCTGCTTAAGTTCTAGAAAATTCGAGTTATCTTCTTAGAAACCTTGAGAAAACAGTAGAATATTCGATTACTTCACGTTATGCTGACCTGATTCATAAAATCATTCAATTTCATTTATTTTGTCGACCCAAGTTCCAAGAACAGGACAACAACAACAACATTATTCGTTTCATTCATTTTTGTAGTATTTTGTTGATTTGATTTTCCTGGAAGTGACCGTAATCGTCTAGATTTTTCTGTAATCATCTAGATTTTTCTGCAATCGTAACAATATTATAGTGTAATTTGTATTAGAAAAAAAATGCAAAATTTCATTATAAAAGAAAAATTAAATTATTTAATGTTTCGAAGTTTTTTATTTGTTTATTTGTTTGTAATAAGTTTAATGAAAAAAAAAGGTTCTGCATTAATGTTTTCTACTCAATTCTGACATTGATTGAGTACTTTACAAAAATAATAAATATAAACAACAAATCTAACCATGGTGGACGACGATATTTTTGGAACGAAGTTCCTTATCGCGCGTTGCGAAAGGGGGCTAGACGGAAAAAATTAAGACCAAAAGTTGTACGACACTTTTGTGATGAAATGAGAAAAAAGGAAAAAAAAATGAAAACGAAGTTTTTTAGTAAAAAACGAAACAAACGAAATTTATTAAATTTCTATTTAGTATTTTATATTTTCTCTTATTTAGTTTATGCTTTGCTTTCGGAGTGGATAGACGTATTATTTTAGATTTAATTTATTTCAGGCTTAAAAAAATAAAAGTTTTAAGAGCTGTGTTTAAATTCATTTTTCACTTTCTTTTTTCGGAAAATTAAAACTTAAATTCATGCATAGGGAAAGATTTAAAAAAAATTATTTTAAGTTTCCTTTCTTCTGCATCTTAACTTTTATTTTAGTCATAATTTTCTTTGTTTTTAAATATTTTCTATTGATTAGAAATTAAAGAAACAATTCATAAAATTGATTTGTTCTTTCTTTGCAAAATAAGATAAGCAGGCTACAGACCTTCAATCAATTTGTCAATCAATTGAAAACGAAATAAAATTTAGGGATTTTTACACTAAATTTTATTTCGTTTATTTGCGTTTTCGAATTGATTGACAAATTGATTGTAGGTCTGTAGCCTGCTATAGAGAAATATTTCATAATGGCCGTGTTCGATTTGACTGAAACAACTGAATTATCTGAAAAGAATATATTAAGCATAATATGTAAAATGTATTTTAGCTAGAATATAAAAAACGTTTCGTTGTCATTGTCGATGTAGTGGGTTGTGAGAAAGGTTCGGGGTTCAACGCGGACCCTATATTTATTTTTTATTGTTTTTGTCTATTTTTTATAGAACATTAAAACTATTCCTTTTATCATCATTTGTCATCATTGTCATCATTTTGAGTGATTTGTGATTTTTGATTTTTAATTTTATTACAATTCCTTCACTAATTAATCGAAAGGAACTTCGTTCCATCCGGGTGTCCCTTGACACCTCTCTTTTCTTTTTTACCTTAAATGGAGTAACTTTCAACCAAACACAAATAAGCAATTTGAAAGATTACAAGAAGATTAAGATCTAGTGGATATAATCTTTGTTTGTCTTATTTCAAAGAACTGTTAATGGCAAATGGTTCACATTCAGTATTTTTTGTGTATGGTGTTCGATGTGAAATATTAAAGGCCATAATTCATTATATGTATTTAAGAGAAGTGCACATAAGTAACGGAAATTTGAAGGAGTTTATTAAAACAGCGGAATCATTGCAAACAAGAGATATTAAACATGAAGAGGACAACATTGAAGAAATAAAAATAATGTAAGCGTTTTATATTTTAATTTGTGTAATTACTTCGGTCTGAAAGACCTAAGTATTACATTCATGAGCTCAAAGTGAAATTCTTACCCCCACTTTTTTGACATTTCTCGACGTTTTAGGACCTACTGATTCTAAAAATGCAAAAAAAAAAAAATGTATATCTGTCTGCCGGCCGGCCGTCATTACCTACGCTGCAGGGAAAACCGCTGGAGGGATTTCAAAATTTTTTTTTTCTAAAAATAGGTATTCACAAGGGACAGGTCCGAAAGGACGCTGTGTTCGATAACTGTACCGGAAGTGTGTCAAAAAAATCATTATGTGTGTCAAAAATAGCAAATTTTCATATTTTTGGCTTAAAAAACGTTCATTTTAAGTGATTACGAGTAGGAACTTTAAATCTGGAGAAATCTTGATGGTCGGGATTGGTATGTAAGATCAAAAACTAGATTATTGCATTATATGTTTGTCAAAAAAATGTTGTCAAGTGTGTCAAAAGAAAGATTTTTATTTATTTTTTTACCTAATTTTTTGGAAAAAAAAATAAAATTAATTGTTTGTTTGAAATGAAGTTTTATTATTATTATTGAGAATTATGGCATTATGAGGTTGTCAAAAAAATGTTGTCAAGTGTGTCAAAAGATTTTTATTTACTTTTTACCCTTTTTTTTGGAAAAAAATAAAATTGTTTCTTTGAAATGAAATTTTATTATTATTATTGAGAATTATGGATTATAAGTTTGTCAAAAAAATGTTGTTAAGTGTGTCAAAAGAAAGATTTTTATTTATTTTTTTACCTAATTTTTTGGAAAAAAAAATAGAATTAATTGCTTGTTTGAAATGAAGTTTTATTATTATTATTGAGAATTATGGCATTATGAGGTTGTCAAAAAAATGTTGTCAAGTGTGTCAAAAGATTTTTATTTAGTTTTTTACCCTTTTTTTGGAAAAAAATAAAATTGTTTCTTTGAAACGAAATTTTATTATTATTATTGAGAATTATGGATTATAAGTTTGTCAAAAAATGTTGTCAAGTGTGTCAAAAGAAAGGTTTTTATTTATTTTTTACCCATTTTTTTAGAAAACAATAAAATTAATAGTTTGTATGACATGATATTTTATTATTATTATAGAGAAATATGGCATTATGGAATTTGGCATACAAACTTATTGTCAAAAAATTATGTCAAGTGTGTCAAAAAATGATTTCATTTATTTTTTTAGCCAATTTTTTGGAAAAAAATGTAGCTGTTTTTATGACGTAAATGTAATTGAAAATGAAATTAGACATGGAAGTTTTTGAATTTGTTATAGTTTTTGAAATATTTTTGGAATTTTGAAAAAGTTTGTATTTTTAATTTTGTAATAATTTTTGCAATATTTTTAGAATATCGGCAAAAGTTTTGATTTTTGATTTTGTAAGAATTTTTGAAATATTTTTAGAATTTTGAAAAATTTTAAATTTTTGATATTATTATAATTTTTGGAATTTTGAAAAAATTTTCAATTTGTGATTTTGTAATAATTTTTGCAATATTTTTAGAATTTTGGAAAAAGTTTGAATTTTTAAGAATTTTTGAAATGTTGGAATTTAGAAAAAATTTAAATATTTGATTTTATTCTAATTTTTGGAATATTTTTGGAATTTTGAAAAAGTTTGACTTTATTTAATTTTTACAATATTTTTGGAATTTTGATTATAATTTTCTGGCAACGTATTGATGTTTCGTGTTAGTTGTGTAGTAAATTTCTAAACAGAGATAAAAAATGCTTGTACTATACTTTAACAAAGAGTTATGTTTGATATACATCGCTGCCCAAAACTAAAAACCATGTCCTCATAAAAGTTTTTAGCCGAAAACTATATCAAAATCTTTAACCCAGACCGAAGTCTTGATATCTCAGAGCTGTGAGATTTCAGCCCCTCCATATTTTTTGATTTTATTTTTAGCTAAATTATTTTTGTTTGTTAGCAATTAATAAATTTCTTTACAATTTTTCTCTGACTCATAATATGTAAGAGATTTCCAAGTGTAAATTTTGTTTGTGTTAGATTCAGTGTACCGGTGTAATATTACAGTATTCATATATAGTTTTTTTGAGCTTCCGGTGTAATATAATATTGTATTTCGCATAAAAGTTCAATTATTTCACTTCCTTTTTAGTTATAAATTAAAAATACAACAAAAAAACTCAAACATAGGAATTGTCTGCGCGTCAGGACTTACAATGATCTTGCCTTTCATCCACAGAACAAAACTGGACAAAAATAAACAAAACACAAATGTTGCCTGCGCGTCAGGACATCTTGATCGCCGTCCACCACCATAGCTCTTTATTGAGAGCACCTCTGTTTCTAGTTAAAAAACTTTTACAGGGTTTTTCATCAGCTCAGCCATCGATCGGCCGAGACAACTATGTCTAAAGCATTTATTTGTCATCAGAAAGTAAAATAGTTAAGTGGTCCCTCCGCCCACAGAACAACTCACATACAAAAACAAACTCACACATCAAAACACAAATGTTGTCTGCGGCTCAGGACTTACTAGACATCTTGCCTTCTGCCAACAGAACACACAAATATACAAATTCATACAAAAAAAAAATTCAAGCAAAAATTCAAAAATACAGTACAAAAAATTTTCATATTCAAAAATTAAAATGAACAAAAATAATAACACATAAAAATGGAAAACAGGACACAAGCTGGATATTGTTCAGACTCTTCGTTTTCTGAGTAGCCAAATTACACAATCCGCTGCGAAGGGCTAGGGAATCAGGATTAAGAGCCATAATGACTGAGAATTCGAAATCTCAATCCGCCAAAACTTTGCCATAACACGCGACTCGCAGTAAAAAAGTTAATGAGCAACATAGTAGAAGCAAAAATCTTGACTGGACCTTTCAAAAGAGAAGATGTCTTCATTCCTCGCATACCTATGATGCCAACGGATATGCCATTTTAATTTAAAAGATTGCAATTCCAATTCGATTGGCATTTGCAATCACCATCAACAAAGCGCAGGGCCAAACATTAGAAGTGTGTGGTTTAGATCTAGATACCGATTGTTTCTCACATGGACAATTATATGTTGCGTGTTCTAGGGTCGGCAAACCAAACAATCTCTATATCTGCACAGACAATGGAACAACAACAAATATTGTATACCCTGAAGTATTATGAAATTAAACATATTAGAAACGTGTGTTTTGTTTTCTTTATTTCTTATATTTAACCACACTGTCCCACTGCAACGCGTAGCCGGTTTCTAATAAATACATTTTAGAGTTTTTTTTTATTTACTAGGAGTTATTTTATTATATGTTATTTAGCTATATTATTGTATATATATATTGTTACGTATTTCTAACCTTCCTTCGAATTGGTTTTACTCTCAACTCAATTCGATAAATGCAATTCCCAATCTCCTTCTGGATTCAATCACTGATTAATAAGCACACCTGGTTTTATTAAGTATTCAACTTCTTGATTCCTAACTAGAATATTCTTTCAGCAGCTTCAGAAATTTCAACGGTTGATTCTATAAATGTCTAGTATAAACACAGCGTCCAAAATAATACACAAAATATCTCTTAAATAACTCTTAAAACTTTATTCACAATTAAATTTAAAAATAACTTACACATTTACACGAATTATTTGCACGGCACAACGTTTCGGGTAGTACAATTAATTCCACTTAAACTATCGCAATTTAAATTATAGCTTTAAACCATCGTAGGTCTAAAATAAAACTAATTATAATTCTACAAGATGGAATTCCTTATATACAATTCTACTTATTTTTTTCGATTATTCGAGGTCACTTCTTTACGAAGAAACATCGAGAAACCTCTAAGAATAAATCTCTAAAAATATTCGATGACATCATTTTTTCCTTTATTTTATTTCATGTTTTACTCCGTCTCTTTTTCTTGGTAAAGAATGTAACCTTGAAATTATTTTTGAAATAATGTATGTATATCGAAAATTGATGTCTATGTAGAGGTTTGAAGTTTATGGAGAATCGTAACAATATCATATTAAACACAATAATGCAGGCGTTGGCTACCATGGTGTGCTTTAAGGAAATTGGTTATTTTTAAACTTAGTTTTTGTGAATAAAGTTTTAAGTATTGGGTAGAAATGTGTTGTGTATTATTTTGAACGTTGTGTTTGTTACATACTTATTTATATAGGTTCATCGGTGTCGGTCTCCAAACACAATAATATGGTGCGAGTTCATCACATCCAACCGACCACCATAACTAATATTAATGGTGACTGATCTTCTGTCAAATCGTTTTTTTGTTTGTTTGTTTTCCTTTATTTCTCTGAGAGAGAAACCGGTTTGTCTTCCCAAAGACGTGCGAAAATTTTTCATTTGATTCAAAATTGTACAATTATTGCAAATTTCTTTTAAATCTATAAGAAAAAAACCTACTACAAAAAAAAAATAGTTTCTCCCTCACTGCTACTATATAAAAAGAAATAAGAAAAATGACAGATTAGGATTTGATTCTAACCAAACATATAAATTTTAATCTTTTATCTATTAAAAATAAACTACGCAATAATGAAAAGTTGGTCGCCAGCTAGTTTTCATAATATACTTTCAGGATGTATACATAACTTAAATATTTGAACATTGGCATTATAAAATAATAAAATATTCACTATTATAAAATCACTGGAAATAACACAATAAATGTAAAATACTCTCGTAATTATTTTCATTCATTTTATAAAAATTAGCACAACTAAAAATAATAGATTGTACTTTTTGTTTCGTTTTAAATTATTTAATTGTTTTTAATTTATAATTTAATACAATAGTTGGTTGTTGTAAATAAACAGAAATGCAAATGGCGAAATGAGAAATTGAATATGACATTTTTGCAACCGACCACCATAACTAATATTAATGGTGACTGATCTTCTGTCAAATCGTTTTTTTGTTTGTTTGTTTTCCTTTATTTCTCTGAGAGAGAAACCGGTTTGTCTTCCCAAAGACGTGCGAAAATTTTTCATTTGATTCAAAATTGTACAATTATTGCAAATTTCTTTTAAATCTATAAGAAAAAAACCTACTACAAAAAAAAAATAGTTTCTCCCTCACTGCTACTATATAAAAAGAAATAAGAAAAATGACAGATTAGGATTTGATTCTAACCAAACATATAAATTTTAATCTTTTATCTATTAAAAATAAACTACGCAATAATGAAAAGTTGGTCGCCAGCTAGTTTTCATAATATACTTTCAGGATGTATACATAACTTAAATATTTGAACATTGGCATTATAAAATAATAAAATATTCACTATTATAAAATCACTGGAAATAACACAATAAATGTAAAATACTCTCGTAATTATTTTCATTCATTTTATAAAAATTAGCACAACTAAAAATAATAGATTGTACTTTTTGTTTCGTTTTAAATTATTTAATTGTTTTTAATTTATAATTTAATACAATAGTTGGTTGTTGTAAATAAACAGAAATGCAAATGGCGAAATGAGAAATTGAATATGACATTTTTGCAACCGACCACCATAACTAATATTAATGGTGACTGATCTTCTGTCAAATCGTTTTTTTGTTTGTTTGTTTTCCTTTATTTCTCTGAGAGAGAAACCGGTTTGTCTTCCCAAAGACGTGCGAAAATTTTTCATTTGATTCAAAATTGTACAATTATTGCAAATTTCTTTTAAATCTATAAGAAAAAAACCTACTACAAAAAAAAAATAGTTTCTCCCTCACTGCTACTATATAAAAAGAAATAAGAAAAATGACAGATTAGGATTTGATTCTAACCAAACATATAAATTTTAATCTTTTATCTATTAAAAATAAACTACGCAATAATGAAAAGTTGGTCGCCAGCTAGTTTTCATAATATACTTTCAGGATGTATACATAACTTAAATATTTGAACATTGGCATTATAAAATAATAAAATATTCACTATTATAAAATCACTGGAAATAACACAATAAATGTAAAATACTCTCGTAATTATTTTCATTCATTTTATAAAAATTAGCACAACTAAAAATAATAGATTGTACTTTTTGTTTCGTTTTAAATTATTTAATTGTTTTTAATTTATAATTTAATACAATAGTTGGTTGTTGTAAATAAACAGAAATGCAAATGGCGAAATGAGAAATTGAATATGACATTTTTGTGAACACGATTTCTTATGTCTCTCTTCATACAATTTTAAAGTTATGTTCTCTCTATATTTATATATACTCTAAGATCACATCAGATGTTATGTTATGTAGCGGTATTTAATCCATGAAATTTAGATAAAACCGATCATTAATAAACATCTCAAAGCGGATACTGTTGTGATACACATTTTAATCCCTGTTACACGACACTTTGTGACAAAACAATCGAAAAAAAGTTTTTACAATCAAAATTTATTAATTTATAACAGATGAATGCGTTTGTAGGTATGCAGTGAGATGAAGGTGAGGTGATTGGTGAAGTATACTAAAGTTCGTGACAATATGTTGCAAGAGGGATGGGGATTTTAACGAAAAGAAAATGCAAAATTTCAAATTAAATGTTAAATGAATAGAAAACTATTATTTATAAACAAACTCACAAGCAATTAAAAATCGTGAACAAAACTATTTCTAAGCTTTATTAAATAAATGTGTCACAGAAATCATCAGCAATTATTTGTTACATATTTTTTTCTATAAATTATTTAAAGAAGAAAGTTAAATTTAATTTGCAAAATTTAAAGAAAAAGAAAGAAATAATAATAGCATATAAGATATCACAACTTATGGCTTGTTACTTTTCTTTCGTACTATAAATTAGTTGATTTATTTAAACGTTTTTTGAGATAAAATGCGGATGCATTTCTTGCACTTCAAATTGTATACATAAGAGCTAACCAATTTCTCACTTGATAGAAAAAGATAGCGGCTAAAACTATAGAGAATAGAAAACTGTTGAAGAAGGAAAGATAGATACAATGGCAAATTGAGACAATTTAAATTATAAAACAATATTACTTTAAACAAATTCATTTAGTTGTACTTAAGACGTTGTTTTAGACAGTTTTATCTATTTTGTAGCAAAACATTATGTTCAAAAAATTATTAATAATTTTAATTGTTTACAATACTTTCACTGATAATAGAGGTACAATTATTTTGTTATTTTTATTTGGTCAACAATACATTTCTAATCCAAAGTGAATATCATTGAAAAAGTGAATTTAATCCGTTGATATTGAATAATTCATTATATAAAAGATTTGAGTTGTGTATATAGAGAAAGCTTTTGAAATTTGTGGAGAAAAAAATTGATATGTTGAAGGATGGAAATTAAAATAATTAAAAGAAATTAAGAAAAAATCTTACTGCTAAACTTGTGTTCTTAAAGTGTTTTTTGTGTTGTGTTCTCAATTTGATTTAATTTATTTTGTAAATTTAACTAGTAATGTTAAAAAAATATCGATAATTTCTTTGTATTTTTGATTTCCCTCTACGGAAAAAAATAAAATTCGATCAAATATTAATATTTATTTATTAGATGATTTTATTTTGTAACCAGATTTTCTGGTTTGATCTATTAGAAACTAGCTTACGTTCGTTAAAAGGTTTCTAGGTTGATTTTCATTCTATAAAAAAGAATTTCGCGTTCTTATTATTTTCGAGATCGTTTTTTTTAAAATCAATATAACGGCAATTTGGCTGCAAATCTTTCGAAGCCCTTAATCATAAATTTGGCTGGGCTTATGTATTCGAATTCGAATTCTAATTTTTTTTCATTTTTCAGTTAACGGAAAAAACTTGACAAAACGTAGCATAAAAGAGTCAACAGCTTGTATGGAAGATGGCCGTTTTTATAGGTCAGTATAACGTTTGCAATCAAAATTTTATTCAAAACCAACTTTTAAAATTTCAGAAATCCTGACCGACCGATTCATAAAATGTGGTCAAACACAGAATGCGCTAAATATTATTTATGTTTGGATGGTGAAGTTTTTGAATTTAAATGCTCGGTCGGTTTATTGTTTGATGTTGTACGACAAATTTGTGATTTCAAACAAAATGTAGATAATTGTGAGGTAACTGCAGGTGAGCAATTATTTTAATTTTATTGTGAGAATATTTTAACAATCACACAATTGTTATTGTTAAGTGTAATTTGGGTTAAAAATAATAAAACCAATGTTAATTGTTTTGTTTAAAACTTAGAGTATCAAGTACCAAAACCATTACTAGAAGCAGCGAAATGTAGTGATCCTACACATCTTGGTTGTGCCGATGAAACCTGTTTACCTAATGAATATTTTTGTGATGGTTCTGTTGATTGCCCAGATGGTTCAGATGAGGTAATTTTTTTATAAAATTTTGGCTTCAAAAAATATTTATATCAATCACTATAACGTATAAAGGGTTGGTGTGATGTCAACAATGATCCAAATGCAGCTGGACCATGTGATATGAATCAATGTCATTTGCCTGAATGTTTTTGTTCGAAAGATGGAACATTAATACCAGAACGAATGGAAAAATCACAAGTTCCCCAAATGATTATGTTGACTTTTGACGATGCAATTAATGCTGAAAATTGGGATTTATATTCAAATAAAATATTTTCACCAAACCGAAAAAATCCTAATGGATGTCCAATGAGAGTTAGTATTAAGTAGATAGGAAATAAATTATATACTAAGTTAATGTTTGTGATGTAGGGAACCTTTTATATTTCACATCAATATACAAATTATCAAGCAGTTCAAAAGATGTGGAATGATGGGCATGAAATTGGAATACATTCGATTACGTAAGTTGTTCCTTAAATAAGAAACATTTTAACTAATCTTTTTTTTTGTATTTAGTCATCGAGGTCCGGAAGAATGGTGGTCACGAAATGCAACAATTGAAGATTGGTTTGATGAAATGGTTGGGCAAGCAAATATCATTAATAAATTCGCCAATGTTCGTATGGAAGATTTACGAGGAATGCGTGTTCCGTTTTTGCGAGTTGGTTGGAATCGGCAGTTTTTAATGATGAAGGAATTTGGGTTTGTTTACGATTCATCGATGGTTGCCCCATTTTCTAATCCCCCACTATGGCCATATACAATGGATTATAAAATGCCACACACTTGTTTGGGAATTAATCAAAATTGTCCATCACGAAGTTATAATGGAATATGGGAAATTGTTATGAATCAATTAGAAGCAGGAGATTATACATGTGGTATGGTAGATAGCTGTCCATCAAGCATGAGCGGAGATGAAATTTTTGAAATGTTAATGCATAACTTTAGAAGACATTATCAAACAAATCGGGCACCGTTAGGCTTATATTTTCATTCAACATGGTTTAAGAAACAACAATATATGGATGCGTTTATGGTAAAAATTAATCGACGACCTAAGTACAATCTAATGTATATTTCGTCTATTTTATAACAGAAATTCTTAGATGAAATGCAAAAACAAAATGATGTATATTTCGTGACTAGCTATCAAGTAATACAATGGATTCGTAGTCCAACACCACTGAATCAAATTAACCAATTCGAACCATGGAGTTGCAAAGGAAACACATTCGAACCAAACGAAATTGCATGCAACTTACCAAATACATGTAAACTACACGGTCGTGTTTTGCAACAGGACCGGTATTTGTATACATGTAACGAATGTCCAGCACAGTATCCTTGGATTCGCAATGAATTCGGCTTGGACTAACAAATAAAATGAAATTGCCAGTTTATAAAATTATTTTTATTTATATTAAATTATTATTTTTAAGAAAAAATATCTTAACTTTTACTTTTATTTTAAATTGAAAACAATTTATACACATATTATGAATCTTGCGCAATGAATGGATTCTGTATTGATTCCATTCCATCTTGAGGACATATAAGAACAACAGATGTACCACGGCATACAACCAATCCTAAATTTCTTGTTTCTTCAGCTAATTTAAATGGTTCATCTGGATCACGTAAATACTCTGTTGTATTATCCAAAACTAAATTTAACAATGGATCATAACCTTTTAACACACCAGAGGCTTCACGACCGCCTGCAAATTTAACTCGAATTGCTTTTTCTAAATATTTACTTAAATCAAGAATCGATTCTTTTCGTCGTTTTTCTTTTTGATCACCACCACCGCTGGTACCACCGGTATTTCCACCGCCACCAGATGCACCTCCCTACAATGATCGATTTATAATATATTATATTTTTATTAGCACATATATTAATATTACCTTTTTGTCTGACATTTTTCAAAATAAGGTTTAGTTAATAAAAGACGATTACACGATTTCAAAACAGTATCTTTTTATTGGTTATGTTTACAAACTCTTGTGTCAGTCAAGTAAATATCAATTTATAACAAGGGTTGTGAATAACTATTTTTTTAAATTGCCTATCTACACGAACCTCTATATAATTTGAGAGTAACGCACATTAAGGCGGTTTTTGCGGTAAAACCTCAGACAGGAGTAAAAATATCCGTTACATGGAAAAAATTAACGCACGTTTTATATCTTGTTTACGTGGTGCGTAGTGTAGTGTAGCGTATTTCAAAAACCGCCAGGTGACACAGAAAAAACTACAACGTAGCGTATTATGAACTCCATTCAATATGTGTGGAGTGTAGTAGAGTAGATTTTAAACTACGGACCACGCTTTCGTAGTGTAGTGTAGTGTAGTATGTTTTGACAGATTGTCGCCATTTTTTTTTATACAATCTGTTGTGTATTAGGAATTACAATATTGTAAGCTTAAATATTGAAATGATTTAATAAAGAATAAAAACTGTTAATAGGGTAAACATGAATATACCGATATGGTATATTGGGTAGAAATAATAACGTAACAGGCAACACAGTTTGTCTCTGCTGTCATATCCGCCGAAGTAATAAGACGTGTTTTATAAAGTTTAATATTTTATATTTAAATAAAGTTATATATATATATATGTGCCGTGTATGTTTTATTCGCTACATCCTGACAAGTTTGGAATATAAACATAATCTGTTTATTTCAATTAATCAGCTACAAAATTTCAGAAGTGGGATATGATTAAATTGGATTAGATAAATATATGTATGTATCCGTAATATATATGCCGAATTATTAATAACGTGCTTTGGAAATCTGTGCCGTAGAAATCCATCGCCATCGTGTTGTTAAAAATAAATAATAATTTATTTGTGCCGAAAGAATATTCATTACCGCCGATATATTGAATATTCACCATTATCTTTGGGAATATATATGCCGAATTATTAATAACGTGCTTTGGAAATCTGTGCCGTAGAAATCCATCGTCATCGTGTTGTTAGAGATAAATAATAATTTATTTGTGCCGAAAACGTATTCAATACAGCCGATATATTGAATATTCACCATTATTTTTGGGTTAAATTGCCGATAAAAGATTCAACATGCCGCCGAAAAGGAATAATGACGACGATAAATTTGAAATTCCTGTAAGAATGGAGCAGAATCGTTTACATCCAGAAGAGGTAAAGTT
This sequence comes from Diogma glabrata, assembly GCA_963693315.1. Lineage (NCBI taxonomy): Eukaryota > Metazoa > Arthropoda > Insecta > Diptera > Cylindrotomidae > Diogma > Diogma glabrata. The sequence continues at coordinate 179,553,035 of OY856186.1, forward strand.
ATTAATACCGGAATTTGATAATAAAACAATCCGAGTCGAAAAATGGATTGCAAAAATCGAGCATTATCAAGATATATATAAATGGAGTGACACAGCCATGTTGTTATATGCCGTGCAGCGGTTAAAGGATATTCCGAAGTTATGGTACTCTGCCGTAGATGAAAGTATTACAAATTGGAATCAGTTTAAAAGAAAAATAGTAGCTAAGTTTACAAAGTGCATTGATGAAACCGAACTTCATTTTGAGATGAGTAAAATGAAAAAAAATCATGAAGAATCCTACGAGCACTACGCAATGAGAGTTTTTGCAGCCGGAAGTATAGGAGATTTAAGTGAAAAAGCGATTATACGATACGTGATCCGAGGATTGTCAAATGAAAAAATATACGAAAACATTGCAAATACACCTTTCAATAGTGTACAAGCAATAATTGATAACCTCAATTGGATTGAAAGTAATCAGCAGATTAAAATTACGACAATAAAAAATAATATACAACCGAATTCTAGCCGAGAATATAAACCTCAATCACAACCAAATCAAGTTAAATGTGTAAATTGCAACCAATATGGACATCGAGGTTTTCAGTGTAAAGATAGAATAAAGTGTTTTAATTGTGATGGAATGGATCACAAATCCATTGACTGCAAACAACCGCCAATCAAACCAAGATGTAAATTCTGTGGAAAAGCCGGACATACCGAAGATAATTGTTTTGCAAAAAATAATAAGAAATTTCATCGATCGTATTATGTCAACCAAAGTGATAATGAGAGTGAGACGGATGATCCTGCCATAATTGAAGTAGATGCCGATGGAATGAAAATAATTCATTTATCTGTGGGAAAACAAAATTTAAAATTAAATGCATTAATAGATGTGGGAAGCAGGGTGAGTTTTATTAAATGTAACAAATTAAATTTAAGAGATATTTCATTGAATAATTATAAATTTAAAGCTCATGGTATAAATAATTCATTTTTAAATATTATTGGAACATTTACAGCTAATATTATAATCGATAAAAAGTCTTATCCAGGTTCAATTCTTGTTGTTCCTCCGAATACAATGGTTCCTGATATCATATTAGGTATAGATTTTTTGAAGGAAAATGGGTTAACGACAGTGAAAATAGTTTCAGGAAACAGAGGTGAAAACAGTAGGGAGTTGAGTTTAGACGTTAATGTAGAATCGTTTTCACCGTATAATAATAAATTAGTTTTTAAAGATAGAGACATAAATTGCGTAGAGAAAAATACAGTTTATGATGCCAATTTAATGCAAGAAGTTTGTGAATATAGTGAATTTGAAAAGGATACCGACAAATTAGATATCGGAGATTCTAGAGAAACAGTCGAAATGAGTGACCAAGTTATTCAAATATATAACGATAATTATAAAAATAAAATGCAACCGGATAAACCGAAAGTGACTTTAGAAGTTGAAATTAAATTGAAAAAGGATCAGATGTACAGTGCGAGACCGAGAAGATTGAGTGTGTACGAAAGAGACGAATTGAATAAAATGGTTCAGGATTTATTAAGTAAGGGAGTTATTAGGGAAAGCGAATCGTGCTATTCGAGCCGCGTAGTATTGACAAAAAAAAAAAATAACTCGTTACGTATGTGTGTTAATTACAAGCCGTTAAATCAATTGGTTGAGCGAGATCATTTTCCTCTTCCAGTCATAGAAGATCAGTTGTCAAAATTATATGACAAAAAATATTTTACGACTTTAGACTTAAGAAACGGGTTTTACCATGTAGATATAGCCGAATCATCAAAAAAATATACTGCCTTTGTTACAGAAGACGGTTTATATGAATTTAATAAACTACCGTTTGGTTTTACCAATTCACCGCCAGCATTTGTAAGGTATATTTATCGGGTTTTTAAAGATTTTATCAAAGATTCATCAGTCATAATATTTATAGATGACATTTTAATCAGTAGTAAAACGATAGAAGAACATTTGAAAATAATGAAAAAATTATTTTTGGTTATGTCAGATAATCACATTAAGTTAAATTTACAAAAATGTCAGTTTTTAAAAACGAGTATAGAGTATTTAGGATATAGTTTATCTTTAAATCAGATAACACTTACTAAGAGACATATGGAAGCTATTAAGTTTTATCCTGTGCCGAACGATCAAAAAAGTCTTCAAAGATTTATAGGTTTAATCAGCTATTTCCGTAAATTCGTATTAAATTTTAATACAATTGCAGCGCCGTTGTATGACATTTTAAAGAAGGATAAAGAATTTATTTTTAATGAAAAACATTTAGAAGCTTTTGAACAATTAAAGAATTGTTTAATTTCCGAACCGATTTTAAGCATTTATTCCTCAACAGCCGAGACGCAGCTGCATACTGATGCATCTTCATCAGGTTTTGGTGGCATCTTGCTACAAAAGCAAAAGGATGGTAAATTTCATCCTGTTATGTACTATAGCCGTAAGAGTACAGAAGCCGAAAGTAAGTTACATTCTTTTCAGTTAGAAACGTTAGCGATAGTTTATTCGTTGCAAAGATTTAGGCCGTATTTATTCGGAATGGATTTTGTTTTAGTTACCGATTGCAATGCTTTACGGTATACTTTAGAAAAAAAAGACTTGAATTCCAAAATTGCCAGATGGGCTATGTTTATTGATGAGTTTAGTTATACAATAGAACACCGAAGTAGTGACCGTATGAAGCATGTAGACGCATTGTCGAGAGTTAATATCTATGTTGTTGATTCGGACAATGGGCAAAGTAATTTTTTAAAATGTATTTATGTTAATCAGATTAGAGATGAGAAATTAAAATTAACAAGGAGTAAAATTGAAGAAGACAATATAAAGGGCTACGAAATTCGTGATAATATTTTATATAAGACGGAAGGTGATAAATTGTTATTATATATTCCGGACAATATGATTGAGTCAGTTTTATATAAATTTCATAATGATTTTGGGCATTTTGGTGTGGATAAGGTAGCCGAGTTAATTAAAAGAAATTTTTATTTTCCGAAAATGAGAGAAAAAGTAGGGAAACATATTAAAAATTGTATCCAGTGTATTGTTTATAACCCTAAGTTTAAAAAAGATAATGAATTGTTAAGAATTATAGAAAAGGGAGATAAGCCATTTAGAGTTCTCCATTTAGATCACGTAGGACCTCTAGATTTCACAAGGGGTAAAAATTATTTTATACTGGGAATTATCGATGGTTTTACCAAATTTATTAAATTGTACGCGACGAAAACCACAAATACTCGAGAAGTGTTAAGTAAATTAAAATCATATTTTTTAAATTATTCGGTGCCGGTTAAAATTGTAACTGATAGAGGTGCAGCTTTCACCTCAAATTCATTTAAATCATTTGTTAAAGATTATGGAATTACGCATAACTTAATTGCTACAGCATGTCCACAGGCAAATGGACAAATCGAACGTTACAATAGAACGTTGATACCATTACTAGCTAAATTATCGGACGAAAAGAAAATGGATTGGGATAACGTTTTGTGTGAAGCCGAATATCTTTTAAATAATACGTTGAATAGATCGGTGGGAGATGTTCCAGCGAAGTTGTTATTTGGCGTTGTTCAGAAAAACGTAATTGAGCCGAGTATATTGCTTTTTATGGAGGAATTGAATAATAATGAGAAGTCATACGAATTAGAAGTAGCTAGAAACAGAGCTAGTGAGAATATAAAGAAATTACAAAATTATAATAAGATGAAGTATGATGAAAAATGTAAAAAGAAAGTTAGTTACAAAGAAGGAGAATTAGTAATGATAAAAAATTTTCATGGTGGAAAATTAGGAGAGAAGTTTAAAGGACCGTATGTGGTTACTAAAGTTTTAGATTTAGATAGGTACGTAGTTAGGGATATAGAAGGATATCAAGTCGGAAGAAATAAATTTGAAGGGATATTTGATTGCCGTAATATGAAAAAATACGTAGAAGAAAAGGAAAATTGTATAGGAGAGAATGAAATAGAGTTTAATTTGGACGAGACTAATAATTTCGAATATGAAGATATTGAATATTTAGAAGATTCTGAATACGAAACATATGAAGATATTGAGTATTTAGAAGAAGAATTTTAAGAATGAATCTGTTTATGAAAAAAAAAAAAATTTAAATAATAATTTTCCTTTGTATTTGTATTAAGTATTAAATAGTAAACTAATATAGTAAAAGAGAACAGAAATATTAACGAAAAAATATTGAGGTAATAATTAATATTTTGGTTTGTATAACGTAAAATTTAAATTGATTTAAATTCAATTTTATAATGTTATTGATATTGTATAATTCTAAGTTTTGAACTTATCTATCGAGTCGCTAGATGGTCAGGTAGGCCGAGCTGTAAGCTTAAATATTGAAATGATTTAATAAAGAATAAAAACTGTTAATAGGGTAAACATGAATATACCGATATGGTATATTGGGTAGAAATAATAACGTAACAGGCAACACAGTTTGTCTCTGCTGTCATATCCGCCGAAGTAATAAGACGTGTTTTATAAAGTTTAATATTTTATATTTAAATAAAGTTATATATATATATATGTGCCGTGTATGTTTTATTCGCTACATCCTGACAAGTTTGGAATATAAACATAATCTGTTTATTTCAATTAATCAGCTACAATATGTGTCATATAATTATAATTATTGAATAATATTATAATATATTACAATTATGAAGTAATAATAATATATTATAATTATTTTAATATCCAAAATTTTAAAACCATCCTCACTCTAGTTAGCACGGTATTTTCGAATATTCAGAGACCTAAACTTTATTTAGAATCCTCATCCTAGCTGGCATGATAGTTTAGATATTCAAACCTTTAAAGCAGGGGCGTCAATTGGGTAGGGCTGGGGGTGGGCATTGCCCCCCCCCCCCCCAAGGAGCTGATACTATCAATACATCGATTCAATAAAACCGTCCAACCGTGGTAGAATTATACACTATAAAAATTTCAGTGCACTGTTATTCTGTAAATTCGTCTAATTTTTAGAAGATTTACTTAGCTAATATACCAATTTTATCGCATACTATTAATTGAAATATATCTGATAATATAATTATTACGTTACATATTATTATGGCCCGACTAACGTTCAGTTCACCGCAATTTTCAAACCGTTATCGTTCTTTGTATCAAGGACTAGAGCGCCGCCGATACGCAAGGCGGTCGTATTGCTTCTAATCTTCTGATGAAATCAGTTTTATAAACAAAACACGATCGTTGTTCCAAAAACGTGGGTGCGTATTTTGACAAAATTCTATCGTACTATAAGGTGCGCGGCATCACCGCTTTTAGAAGAACGATTGTGTTTTGTTTATAAGATATTCGTGTCTGAGCCAGAGGAAACAAAATATTTCATTAGTATAGGGTTCCTCGAGAGTTCATAGTGCAGTATTTAACATTCAAATTTCAATTGTTATTGGCCATTGGTAATTTATATAAACTTAAAAGTAAGTACATGCAGGAGATCACAAGCTAATTATAACCCTTTTATTTGGAGAACCCTGACTGTTGGGCCCTGTTTGTTATCTATATCATATTTTACAAAATTTACAAGACTTTTTTAAAAACAAGAAATTAAAAACAATTCTAATTGTAAAATCCTATAACATATCAGAACTTTTCTTGATAGTTGTGCTAATTTTTATAAAACGAATGAAAATAATTGCGGGAGTAATTTAAATTTTTTGTGTTATTTCCAGTGATTTTATAATAGTGAATGTTTTATAATGGACAAGCAATATTTTCTAACGACACGAACAAATATTTATGTTATGTAAATATTTTCAAAGTATATCTTGAAAACTTGCTGACAAATTCTTATCGTTGTATGGACTATAATTTTTAATTCATAAAATAGCAAAAATTATATGTTTGGTTGGTTATAATAAAATCCAAAAAGTATCCTAAACGTCAATCTTTGTTCATTTTTTTTATACAGTCACAGGGAGGGAGAAACTATTATTTTTTTGTGGTAGGTTTTTCTTATAGATTTAAAAGAAGCTCGCAATAATTGTACAGTTTTGAATGAAATGAAAAATTTTCGCACGTTTATGGGTAGTAGGTAGACATAACTCTTGCTCTCTGAGACAAATAAAGGAAAACAAACAAACAAACAAAAAAAAAAACGATTCGACATAAGAGTCACGTAGGGATTGCAATCCCGTGGTGTTTTATGGATCCTGGGACTACGTGACTCATTAATTTTAAATCCGGGGATGCCCGAGATCTAAAAAATCGTATAGAAAAACCATCCTTTTTTTATGCTGCACGATCTGCTGTCGTTTACAAATTAACTCTCTGAACAGCTACAAAGCAGAGATATAATAATTTCTAGCACAAGCGCTTTAATTAAAACTACCTTTTTGATGCTTGAACAATGCAGAGATGATACTCAGTTTAAAATTATTTTTAACAAATGAAGGAATTTTGCAGAACTTTGCGGCATTCGCTTCGATGAAACAACACCAGAAGACAAAGATCTAGCAGAGTAACCAAGGTAGCTCAAAAGCATTTTATTTTTATTTCTAAGTCCATGCATTTAAATGCTTTTAAATATATGTGTGTATGAAAATGTGTATGTTATGTTTTACGAAAAAAATCTTTTTATGTCATTTAAATTCTCGCCCCCCCTAAGATTTTGGTGAAATGACGCCACTGCTTTAAAGATCACAAAAACATGCGGTCTAAAGTGTGATAAATGCAAAACTTTTTTTCTTTCGTTTTTTATATCTTTTGTTGGTTAAAGAATGGATATAACAGAACAATAAATACTATCACATATAAAATATAACATAGGTCAAAAATTTCATAAAAGGATAGAGAAAATTAAAATAAGATGTGAAAAGCAAATTAGTTTTCAAAATTTGCAGCAACAAATCGAAAATTTAACTTTCTTTTAAGAAATCAAAACAATTTAGCGTCATAAAGGCTTATGATAAATATTTACGATTGTCATCTAGTTTTAAAATTTCTTCAATAGAGGCATTGCAGTCATAGGCGTAACTAGGTAGGGGCCCAGAGGGCCCGGCCCTCCCTAGACGAATTTTGGCCCCCCCTAGAAAATGAAATTAATGAAACATATATGTCTGTTAGAGAAAATGAAATTGTATTTTTTAATCAAGTAAATCACATTTTACAATTATTTCAAAAGAGAATCGATTATTGTGATATATGATCACTGCGATAGAAAAAACCATCTACCATTATAGTATTGGAATCAATCAAATCGAACTAGATTTTGACAATTTTAAAAAACTTACAGTTCATACCATCGATCTTCGTTTCAAATTAATAAGTAAATTTCAACTTTAAAAAGTTTGTCATTTCTCGTGAGGGTTAGGCGACAGAGGTCCATTCTCCAAACCAAAAATGTTGTCAAAAGTGTAGTAGGGAGCAAATTTTGGGATTACGGGATTGCCATATTTATTTATTTATTTATTTATTTATTGCTCCATTAACAATTCCATACTGAATATCCCAAAGATGAAGTTCCCAAAGATTTCCATTTTACTCGATTTTTCGCTTTTCGTCGCCAAAAACAGCTCGCATGTTGAACAATGCTGTCCTTCCATCTTCTTCTAGGTTGACCTCTACTTTTCTTGCTTGTTGGTGTCCAAACCTCTATAATTGATGGTATTCGGTATGGAGGATACTGTTTTTATCTATAATTAATTCGACAAATTTACTAAAAAGAAACACACCGAATTACTAAACAAATAACTTTTTATTTTTCACTAAAATTGTACATGAAGTTTTCTTCCATTCAAAAAATGACATTTAAACTAAACGAACACTAAAGAAGAACTGAACTTTATTTATTTTTGTTTCGTTCGTTATAAAACGTTAGTGTTACATGATGAGTAAAATTAATATTTATATTCAAAATAGTGTTACCATACATAACTAAATTCAAAATATTACCGTTACATAAAAATATGATCAATTGACGTAACATAGTCCCCGCCTTGAAAGAATTATAATCTTTCAATACTTAAAACTAAAATTCAAAATTATATAATCCCTTCAGCTGAGAAGTATTTGTTTTAATGGAAAAGTACAATAAAATGATTCTAATAACAATTTAACATTAGTAACAATTAATTGTAATTTAAACATATACTAATCAACTTAAATAGCTAGAACATAATTAACTGTGTAGTAGTCGACTGATTCAAATGTTGACTACGACCAAAAGAAACAACAAGAAAAATATTAAATAACATAAGATTATTCAATTGGTAACTTGGCTAATTTTTGAATCGCACGCTTAGCCAAGCCATTTTTTGTGAGCACAACTGCAACTCTAACCATGCCATCCAGACCCTTGACAGTTTGAACTATTCTACCCAACATCCATTTAACAGGAGGTAAATTATCGTCATGAACTAATACAATGTCATCTTCTCTCAAATTATCCGCAGGGGATTTTTTTCTTTGCTGTAGTGTATTAATATATTCCCTTGCAAATCTTTTCCAGAAATGCTGGACCATTTGTGTAGTTGTTTTCCAGTAGGATACACGATTTGCTGGTAATTGTGTTATATCTTGTTCTACAATGCTATTGATCGGTCCACCTGTTAGGAAATGGCCCGGTGTTAAGGGTTGGGGGTCATGTGGATCTGCTGACAATAAAGTAAGTGGTCGGGAATTCATTATTCCTTCTATTTGAACCACTATGGTATAAATCTGTTCCAAAGTTAATGTTGTAATCCCTATTACTTTTTTAAAATGCGTTTTGAAAGCCTTAACATTAGCTTCCCAAAGACCACCACAGTGGGGAGACCGAGGAGGAATCATTTTCCATTCGATCGACTGCTCAGACAAAAATTTTGAAATTTCATTGTTTTGATTTTGTATCATCTCATAGGTTTTGAGTAAGTCGTTTTTGGCACCAACGAAATTACTACCGTTGTCACACCATATGGTGGATACATTTCCTCTACGAGCCAAAAAACGCTTCAAACAAGCGATAAATGATGCACTTGTAAAATCTTCAACTACTTCTAAGTGAATAGCCTTTATGGCAAAACATATAAATATACATACATAAACTTTATGTATTGTATCCTTTCGTTGGTTTTTGTACTTAATGTGGAAAGGACCACAAAAATCTATTCCAGTAACATTGAATGGCCTACATTTTTCGACTCTACTTTTCGGGAGATTGCCCATTATTTGCTGCAATTGATGTGGCTTGTGGCGAAAACATGTTACACATTTACGCAAAATTCGCTTTGTAATGTTCTTGCCGTCAATAGGCCAATTAAACTGTCGAACATTAGCTAATGTACACTCTACTCCTGAATGTAAATTTTTAGTGTGGTAATAACGTATGATTAATTCTGTCAAATGGTGTCGAGGTAAGAGATATTGATGTTTTGTATCATACGGAAGGGAAGTATTGCTAAGTCTACCACCTACTCTAAGCATACCGTTGGCATCAAGAAACGGAGTGAGACTACATAATTTGCTCTTTTTTGACAAACATTTTTTTACTTTTAAATGCTTTATATCTAATTGAAATTCACTATATTGAATCATTTTGATTAAAAACTTTGTGGACTCTAATAGTTCACATGGTTGTAATTCCCCTATCCGTTTATTGATTTTTGATTTGCACTTAACATTGTTAATAAATCTCAACATACGAGCTACAACCCTTTTTAATTTTTCAAATGAACTAAAACGAGTAACATCAATAATATCGTTATATAAAGTATTGACTAAACATATATCTGGTTTCAATTTTTTCAAATCAGGTAAATTTTCGAACTTGGTTTTTCCGAATTTAGAAGGCCAGGTTTTTTCGAATTGTTTCAAAAATAATGGACCATTCCACCACATACTCATCGTTTCCAATTGTTGGGGCATAACACCTCTTGACACTAAGTCTGCTGGATTACTTTTACTTTCGACATGCCGCCATTCTAATTTATAAGTTAAGTCTTGTATTTCTGAAACCCTATTGGCAACGTATGTTTTTAGTTGGTTGGGTGGAAGTTTTATCCATGCGAGCGTAATGCTGGAATCAGACCATAAAGTAATTCTGCTAAACTGAATATCTATTGCTTTGATAATCTTGTTGGTTAGTCTAGCTAATAAGAGTGCGGCATTCAACTCTAATCTTGGTATCGAAATTATTTTTAACGGCGCAACTCTTGATTTACTACAAAGCAAGTTAGTTGTGATATCACCGTTCGTACTGTTACTACACCTTATATACAAACATGCTCCATAAGCTGAACTAGACGCGTCAGCAAACCCGTGGAGTTCTACTGTATCATACAAATCTGACATTACATTTCTATTTAGCCTTATCTTGTTTAAACAATTCAACTGGTTTTGAAATTCTAAATACTCTGATCTAATATTATAAGGAATTTGTTCATCCCACTCTAATTTAGATAGCCATAATTTTTGTATCAACATTTTTGCAATTATTATCGTAGGAGCTAATAACCCTAAAGGATCAAATATTTTCGAAATATTTGCTAAAACAGAACGTTTAGTTACAATGTTATTACTATCGTGATTTAATTGCTCAATATTAAACATAAACTGATCTGTATTTGGCGTCCACGAAAGACCTAAAGCTTTTATAGTTTTATTAATTTTAGAGGAAACATCTTCTGTGTCCCCTTCGGGAATATTATTTAAGAGTTCCTTTCTATTTGAAGTCCACTTTCTCAACTTCATTCCAGCTCCATTTAAAATTTGATTCAATTGTTCTATGGTTTTCTTGCATATTTCTAAATCATTAGACCCACTTAGAACGTCATCTACGTAAAAGTCTGAAAGTAGAACTTTTTTTGCCAAAGGATATTTATTACCGTCGTCTAAAGCTAATTGCTGTAAAACTTTTGTTGCAAGGTAGGGCGCTGCAGATGTGCCAAAAGTTACAGTTTGTAATACGTATTCACGTAATGGTTGACTTTCATGCTCTCTCCAGAAAATTTTTTGATAATTATGTGGATCCACTAAAATCATCCTATACATTTTCTCCACATCAGCTGTGAAGACATGGGTATATTTTCTAAACCTTAAAATGATGTTGAATAGTTCCTCTTGGACTACTGGGCCTATCATCAAACAGTCATTCAACGATAAATTGTTTGAGCTTTTAGCAGAGGCATCATATACCACTCTAAGACGTGTAGTGCTACTACCTGGTTTTATTACCGCGTGATGCGGAAGAAAATATTCGGCACTGTTTGACGTAGTGTTTTCACATAACTTCATATGACCTAAACGTTCGTATTCTCGCATGTATTCAACATAAGCGTTCCTAAAATCGACGTTTTTATTTAATCGGTTTTCAAATAAACTAAATCGTTTTAATGCTATATTACGAGACTCTCCTAGTTCACTAATTGTATCCTTGAATGGAAGGCTCACTATAAATCGACCTGATTCATCTCTACGGTATGTTTCCTGAAAGTAGGATTCACAATATTTTTCTTCTAAAGAAAATTTATTTTTATCGATTTCAACAATGGATTCTGTATTAAAAAATCTAGCTAATTGTTCGTCTAATTGATTGTCCAAAGAATTTTCACTAAGTGAAGACAAAAAGAAGTTTTGGTTATTTAAATTGGGTGCATGATAACTATGATTTTGAGAGGCAACTAATACATTTTGAGAATCAGCATCAAATCCACCACTCACAATCCAACCTAATTTGGTATTCTGTAATATTGGTAAATTGGATACCAATTCTAAACGATCGTGCAATAAAATTTTAAAAAATAATTCCGCACCGATTAATAAATCTATTTTATTTGGTTGATTAAAAATATAATCAGCTAAGTCAACATTTGAAGGAATCGACCATCTAGATATATCTATAAAAGTGTTTGGCAAATAATTTGTAATTTCTGGAACAACTAAAAATTCCAAAACTTGTTCATATTTACTGACTCTAGATTTAATTAAAGTTGATATTTTCTTATTAATACTAGTTAAATTATGATTTAATCCCAAAACTGACATTTTAAAATTAATACTATCTAAATTAAGTTTATCTGATAATTCTTTTGAAATAAAATTATTTTGCGAAGCTGAATCTAAAAGAGCTCTACATAAATGAAATTTACCTTTACCATCAGCTACTAATACCAATGCTGTAGACAACAGTACCTGTTTCTGTTGTTTGACTTCTACCTTTTGTGGCTGACAGGTGAATGTACTGAAACTTGCTTGACCTTGTATTGGTTGAATGACTTCATTACTATTTTCATTTGTATGCTGTAAATTTGCTTTCTCAAGATTTGAATTGGTTGCACTACTATCTGAAACTTGGTTTGATGAACTAAATTGATTTGTGGTAGTACACATACATTGTCCTTGTTGACTATTACTAAATTTATTTGAATCTTTTCTATAAAATGTGATTGGTTTGACAGTTTTTGGCTGAAGATTTAATTTGATGTTCCTTGAATACGAGTGTTGTCCCATATGTAATAACGTATGGTGTTTATGCTGACATATCCTACATGTGTGAGATGATGAACATTCTATGACTCGATGATCTGGACGAAGACAATTTAAACATAATCTATGTTTTCTCACTTCAGAATATCTTTCTGTCGGTTCAATTTTCAAAAAATGTTGACACTGCACTATAAAATGATTTCCATTACAGATGGAACATGTATCTGAAGTTGATGATTCACTAACAAAAGTTTTTTGACTAAATTTTGACATATGATGGATTGGCTTGTTTTGTGTCACAATTTGACTTTTATTATTTTCCACTGATTCCAAAATTCTACACCGTTGTAATAAAAATTGATGTAGTTTATCCCAGGTTGGTAATTCTAAAGAGTTTATTTCAGCTTCCCAAGCTCTGCGAGAATCTCTGTCAAATTTTTGTGTAATTACAAACACTAAGATCATATCCCATGCTTTGATATTTTGACCTTGTTTTTCCAAAGCACTTATATGAACTATGCAATCATCCGATAATTTCCTTAACTCTACTGCTGATTCTTTTGTGATGGCTTTCACACTAAACAAGTCGCTTATATGCTTTTCAATGATGGCACGTTTGTCATCATATCTTTCTATTAATGCTTTCCACGCTAAAGCAAATCCGTCTGACGATGTGTCAACTTTTTCGATGCAACTACGAGCTGTTGATTTCAAAGATCCATTGAGGTAATGAAATCTTTGTATGTCTGTAATATTTTCGTTGTTTATAATCATGGAAATAAATGAATCTTTAAATTTCGTCCAATTTTCCAATGATCCATCAAACTGCGGTAACTTTATTTCCGGTAACCTCAACGACTCAATTTTATTTGATACTGGATGTTGTACCAAATCATTTCTTTTTCCCGGTCTTAATTCCTTTAAATAATATAGTATTTTACTTTTGAGACTTACATATTTTTCCTCGAACTGACAATCCTCAACTGCCGAACTATCTAATTCTGTTGTATTTTCTAAATCTGCTAGTATTTCTATCAATTCTTTTTGAAGCTCCTTATATTCTTCATAATGCTTTTCTAAATTTTCTATTTTAATTTCTAATTGTATTTCCGCAAAAAGATTTGTATTATCAAATGAATTCAAATATTCTTCTAAACTTTCTAGTTTTGCTTTTATAAAGCGTTTTTGATTGTTACATTTACGAATTTTTTTGGCAGACATTTTGATGTTAGTTTCACAGAAGAAACACAAACACACGTGCACGTTTTGTATCTATTAATATTACTAATTCCAAAAGACTATTTTATACATCCGGTGGCTACGAAGGATCAAAATGTTTTTATCTATAATTAATTCGACAAATTTACTAAAAAGAAACACACCGAATTACTAAACAAATAACTTTTTATTTTTCACTAAAATTGTACATGAAGTTTTCTTCCATTCAAAAAATGACATTTAAACTAAACGAACACTAAAGAAGAACTGAACTTTATTTATTTTTGTTTCGTTCGTTATAAAACGTTAGTGTTACATGATGAGTAAAATTAATATTTAAATTCAAAATAGTGTTACCATACATAACTAAATTCAAAATATTACCGTTACATAAAAATATGATCAATTGACGTAACAGATACCTTGCAACATGGCCAGCCCAGTTCCATTTCAATTCATTCGTGGTAGATACAACGTCTTTCACTTTGGTTTTCCTTCGGATCTTCTGATTGCTTATTTTGTCTGATATTCTTATCTTCAGCATAGATCTCTCCATATTCTTCTGAGCAAATAGCTAGTTTGTTCTTATCATCTTCAGTTAAAGCCCATGTTTGAGAGCCATAATTGAACACGGGAAGGATACAAGAGTCATATAATCTTCTTTTGGTGGGAAATTGGAAGTTGACTTTTGAAAAACTTCTTTAAACTCTAAAACGAACAAACGCCTTTTCTTGTCTGTTTTTAAAAGATTGCACTTCGCCCAAATATACGTAATCTTCAACCGCTTCGTATTCAATGTTTTCGATTTGAATAACATTTTGGTTATTCATTATTTTAGTTTTCATTACATTTTGAGTCAGAAATATTGGCCGGGTTTGATCGATGAAAACACGATATCTTGTTAAAAAGTAAGTTATATAAGGTTTGCATGGAGAGATCAGTTTTTGTTGATTTGTAAACTTTTCATTAAAAACTTATCACTTCACCGCTTCACAGTCAGTAGCTGCAGCCGCTGTTATTGGCATTATGAGTTAACGTGAGGTTTTCTATATTGGTGGCAATAGCTGTGAGTTTTCACTAGCGAAGATGAGTCCTTAGGGCGGTTGAACTCTATACAGTCAACGGTAGCATCCTAAATCTTAGTTATCAAATTTGTCTTGATGATGTCACGTTATTGCTTTCTCGAAGTAATAAACTTTCATATATTTCTATATATGCGGGCTTTAATCCTTGAAAAAGACTATAGTATTTGAAATATTAACCCAAATTTAGTTTTCGTGCTGTATATTTTTTAATAAAAATATTTGCATCTCTTTAGCTTGTACTGAGTAAACTAGAAAATCAAAGCAACCCATTAGCTTGTAGATTGACTAATGCCTCAATGAAACCGAAAACCGAAACATCTAAAATATTAAAATATTTCTAGATTGGAAAAGTTTCTTTTTTCGATGGTATATCAAACAAATTTACCATTCTAAGTCGAAGCCGTATTAAAGTTTGTTTTAACGATTATATTTAACGTTACATGGAGCAGCAGACAAGGGATGTTAAACGGATGATTGAGCTTCTCACACTGCTGGATAATCAAGCACAGATTTCAACGACAGTGCATCTGAGGATGTGGTTCCGGTCGATTTACTAGAGGAAAACAATTTGTAAAAATAAAATGCAACGCCGTATTAAGTCAAGCGTAATGCCTTTATTAAAACCATTTTGGTCAGAATACAAGTACATAAAATATTAAACTGGTCACCGCAAATGGAAGCGAAATGAAAATATTTCAGAAAAGTGGTCATAGGACATTGAGAACCTTATTTGCAACGAATGTATAATAATTGTTTGACCATTCCACCAACAATTGTGGAATCGGAACGGGCTATTTCAGCCTCTGGAAATAATATATCCAAATTAAGTAATAGGCTTGACAATAAATCAGTTGACGCAATACGTGATTTTATTTTTCCTTTGTTTTAGCACCGGGTGGCACGAAATTTGTTAAAAAATTTAGGCACAAGGAAAGTTTAAAATTAAATTGTGCTCGAACGGGTTAACCGAATCTAATATTTTTTTTTATTTGAAAGGTACTAAGTAACACTGTATCAAAACTTTGTACTGATAAAAAAACTTTATATTTTTTTAATTTTTTTATTTTAATTTGTAAAACATAACCATTTTAAAAAAGACCTTTTTTCTTTTATTTTTTTATAATTTAAAAGTTTATTATTTACCTAAATATATGTCTAAATAACTTAAATAACACATTGCAATTGCACTCTAGTAAAAAAAATATAAATTATCCTCAAATCCCCATTATGTATAAAAACAGAAAGAAAAACGGGAATTTTTTATTATTTTACTCATTAATACAACGGGGCCAGGCAGGGATGGCAGCGATCTCTCCTAACCGGTTTTATCCCCTGGATTTTATATCCGGGTGGCTAATTCATTTTATCATAGATTTTAGCCGGATAAAAGTAATTCATACAATTTTATTATCCAAAAGATGAAAGAAATGTTTGTTTTTTCTTATTGTGCTTTCTCAGGAAGTGATTATGACAAACAGATACATTTTGATCTCAAATATACTAACTTGCTGTGAAATTAAAAAGATAGATTATCTATACTCTAGAGAAAGATCTAATTTATTTGAGGATAAAAAACTATATGAATGGCGCTGTGTGCTTTTCGAATATGACAAAACAAAATTTTTTTTTATGCAAAAACTAATTAACCGGCTTTTTTAATATTATCCGGATAAAACCGGATTTTATCCACCTGGAGTGGTCAAAATGAAAAAAGCCGGCTTTTTAACCATCCCTGGGGCCAGGCCCACCCTAGAACAATTTCTTAGTTACGCCAATGATTGCAGTCGATTTACAACGCCAGGTGAACACTCATACTACATTCGTATTTACAAAACCACTACACTACACTACGACCACGTGAACAAGATAATAAGCACGATTATTAATACTAGTTTCCCACCGTACCAATTTACTAGTTTAATAAAGTATAATAACAACGGTGTGAAAGCAAACTATCATAACAATTATTTTAAATTTGCTATTTTCATATGCTATCTAGTATATTATAGTGGAGTCATATTACTAAAAAAAAGTGATATATTTGATGTAAGAGCAAAGTTGATTTTTTTTTTGTTTTATGTTAAGGACATAAAAGTTAGTGCGCATGTAATTATTTAGCAAATTTGGAGGTCCGGAAGTGCCTCAAAAAAGGCAAAAACTGGTTTTTTGGTGTTTTTTGAGTAGGTCGCTTCACTATTTTTGAAATATTTCGGGCTCTAATGATCATATAAAAAAAAAATGAAAAATGTTTGTGATTAAATTTCAAATCCATCTAGGGGGGTTAGATACTTTAAAAGTGTAACCTAACCTCAAAAAACCGAATCGCGTGGCTTTTTTTTTTTACTAAATTTATGATAAGGGGCGGAAAAATCGTCGAATTTTCATGAAAATTTCAGGAAACATGTATTTTAATAGTCTTGATATGGGATTTAATTTTTATGAAAAAATTTTAATTTTTTCGGCCACAATTGGCATTTTTCGTTAAATTTGGCAAATGGTGCCATTTTATGAGAAGTCATCCAAAATAAAATTTTTTTTTAATCTGTACTTTTTTATCTACTTTAACTTAAGTATAATTAAAATTATGTTGCCTTAATTTAAATGCCCATTTTTGGGCATGAAAAATAAACATTAATTTTTGCATTTTTTTGACATTTTACCATATATACGGTATTATTTATGCTATTATCATGTATTTTGCATAAAAGTGAAATATGCAATCTTCTTATATATTTTGTGGAGCCTAAGGCTTTTTTATTCGAATTTTGATTGATTTCAAATTTTCAGTGCTAACTGATATTACTGTAACCTAGGTCTGGGATTAGGATTGGGATTTTTCGGATCATAAATAAAAAAGTTATTATATACGAAAAACTTTTTATATACATATGCATTATAAGTTTACATACATACAAAAACGAAATTAAATTTAAAACTTAAAAATTTATTTTATTTTTTTATATTTCCTTTTTTATATATTCTTTGGTAGATGCAATTTCATTTTAGTCTTATGTCTTCGTACATGGAAGGTTAGATCGAGTCGTCGGAATAAAAGAGATTTTATGCGTAATAATGTTGATTTTATGAATGATGAAATTTATTTTTTTATATTTTCTTTTTTATATATTCTTTGGTAGTGGGTAGTAATAAACGTATCGTATGCGTAGTATATTATAGTAAAATAGATATTCTAATCAAATTTCAGTGTATTTACAAGTTGTATTTTATTTTTTAGTTTTCTTATGTACACTGACGTGAATGCATGTGAATAATTTTGTCCTGTTCTTCATTTTAATTTTTAGAAATGCCAATGTATGTGAAGTTTTTCTTATGCGTGAGATTTGTTCGTTCTTTTAAATCAATGCATGAATTTTGTGAAAGACCTGAGAATGTTACTGCTGATGTGTTTGTTAAATTTGTCAGATGAAGCAATGCTGGTTGTATTTTATTTTTTAGTTTTCTTATGTACACTGACGTGAATGCATGTGAATAATTTTGTCCTGTTCTTCATTTTAATTTTTAGAAATGCCAATGTATGTGAAGTTTTTCTTATGCGTGAGATTTGTTCGTTCTTTTAAATCAATGCATGAATTTTGTGAAAGACCTGAGAATGTTACTGCTGATGTGTTTGTTAAATTTGTCAGATGAAGATAGAATTGATGGAAATGAAATGATTCATAAATTTGTATGTACTGAAATCTGTGATCCCATTCTTTTTCCTAAATTACATGAATATGTGAAACGTCATATGATGCTTGGACCATGTGGTGCTCTAAATCCTGTTAGTATGAGAGATGGTAAATGTAGTAAGAATTTTCCAAAACCTTTTTCTGAAAATACTAAAGAATCTGTGAATGGTTATCCTTTGTATCGTCGACGTGATAATAGTATGAGTATTGATGTACGTGGTGCATCTCTTGATAATAGATACTAGGAGGGCCCGGCGTGCTTCGCTACGCTTATAAATAAAGTTTTTGCGTAGACATTTTGTTGACGTAGAAGCAATGATTTCAAAAAGGGGTAATGAGAAATGCTAGCATATAATTTTTAATTTTTCTTTTTAAATATATGAATGAAAAATAATCAGAACTCTAGCTGATCAGTTCGGATATATGAAAAATTAGCGATCAAATAAGTTTGATCTCTAAGCTTACTTGAAAACTTATTTGATCGCTAATTTTTCATATATCCGAACTGATCAGCTAGAGTTCTGATTATTTTTCATTCATATATTTAAAAAGAAAAATTATATGCTAGCATTTCTCATTACCACTTTTTGAAATCATTGCTTCTACGTCAACAAAATGTCTACGCAAAAACTTTATTTATAAGCGTAGCGAAGCACGCCGGGCCCTCCTAGTTCGAATTAATAAAAAATATTTTTTAAAATTATACATAACCTACAAAACTTTTTTTTCTTGCAACGCCCTAAATTGCTTTTGGTAATTAATTAAAATGTTATTACAATTATTGTAAATATTTGATATAAGATTTTGAATAAATGTAATATTCAATTTTTTTCAAACATTTTTCAAACATATAAAATACACAGCATAAATAATTTTACGCCAATTATGTTTTCAATTGAAAATTATATATGTGTTATTATGGTTTTCCATATTATTTATTCACTGTTTGTGTGTTTTTGTCACTTTTGAATTAAAATGCAATATTTAAAAATATACTTTTTGCTGTTTATTTTTAAAATTTTTATTTTATTAATAATAATATAAACTTCCTTATAGTAACAATTTGAATTTGATTTTTTATTTTATTGAATATCGATTTCGACTTACGTCATCCTCAGTTTAAATTATTATTACAATTTTTGCTTAAACTATTACTTATATACTACTTCAACTGCTATTTTTTATTATTATGTCATATATTTTGTTAGTTTAATTTTAATTATTTACCAAAAGCAATTTAGGGCATTGCAAGAAAAAAAAGTTTTGTAGGTTATGTATTATTTTAAAAAATATTTTTTATTAATTTGAATTGCATATTTCACTTTTATGCATAATACATGATAATAGCATAAATAATACCGTATATATGGTAAAATGTCAAAAAAATGCAAAAATTAATGTTTTTTTTTCATGCCCAAAAATGGGAATTTAAATTAAGGCAACATAATTATAATTATACTTAGGTTAAAGTAGATAAAAAAAGTACAGATTAAAAAAAAAAATTTTGTTTTGGATGGCTTCTCATAAAATGGCACCATTTGCCAAATTTAACGAAAAATGCCAATTGTGGCCGAAAAAATTAAAATGTTTTCATAAAAATTAAATCCCATATTAAGACTATTGCAATACATGTTTCCTGAAATTTTCATGAAAATTCGACGATTTTTTCGCCCCTTAACATAAATTTAGTAAAAAAAAAAAAAGTCACGCGATTCGGTTTTTTGAGGTTAGGTTACACTTTTAAAGCATCTAACCCCCCTAGATGGATTTGAAATTTAATCACAAACATTTTTCATTTTTTTTTTTATATGATCATTAGAGCCCGAAATATTTCAAAAATAGTGAAGCGACCTACTCAAAAAACACAAAAAAACAGTTTTTGCCTTTTTTGAGGCACTTCCGGACATCCAAATTTGCTAAATAATTACATGCCCACTAACTTTTATGTCCTTAACATAAAACAAAAAAAAATTCAACTTTGTTCTTACATCAATATAAAATGCTAATATGACCACTATTATAATACTTATCAAATAAAGTATAATATACAGGGTGAGTCGGGAGGAACGGACCAAACTTTAAGAGCGTAATATACACGCAAAAACAATTTGAAAAAACCCATATGTTCTTATTCGATAATCATTTATTTTCAAGTTATAGCGTTATACCAAATAAAGGAAAGTATATATTAACGGTTTCCTAATCATAGCGTTCTTTTAATAAATGTTCAAAAATACCGCCATTGACTTCTAAACATTTTCTGCTTCGTCTACGAAGATGACCCGTTGCCCTTCTAAGTTTTAATTGCTTCATGTCTTTCTTCTTTAAATTGGCTGCGCTATAACTTGAAAACAAAAGAATATCGGATAAGAACATATGGGTTTTTTTACATTGTTTTCGCGTGTATAATACACTCCTGAAATTTGGTCCGTTCCTCCCGACTCACCCTGTAGACGGTGTGAAACGTAATTATTAATTTATAGGTAAAATGTCATTTTATGGAATTTCTAAACATCTTGTTTTCTTGTGATTTTTAGCTTGTAAGTTCGTGTGTCAATACAGCTAAATCTAAAACTAATGTTTCTTACCATATGATAAAAAAAAATTATGATAGCCTATGTTGAATTTATTACCAAATTTTGCTGTGTCAATTGGCTAAATCCAAATTGTGACATATCGAAATAATTGTCTTTGCCTTTAACAAAAAAAAAGTTAAAATGCAATATTTAAAAAAAATTATGGAAAATATTTATTATGGAAAACCATAATAACACAAAAAAAAAGTTGTGCGTCGAGTCTTTGAACTAATAAAAACATATTACATGCTTTTAAAAGTCATTAATTATTAGTGAACTCATACTGTTCATATTCTTTAAGACAAACTTTATTAACATTGCTTACAATTCAGAATTGATCGCATCTTTTAATTATCATTTTTGAGTGGAGAAATATCCAAATCTATAATATTTACAATGGGATTATGATAACTAAAGTAAGATACCAAATGTTTGAGTTCTATTTTTTCAATATTTTTTGCAAAAACTGCATTTTTTTCTCGTTTAAAATATTTCAACTTAAAATGATAAGAAAATGAGTCTTCTATCAGGAGTCTTCTATCAAAATAAGTTGAAAATGGGTTTTTTTGATAGAAGACTCCTGATAGAAGACTCCTGATATTGTCAGATGTCAGATTATTGTTTAAATATCATAAATTCATAAAGTTATATGAAATAAGAAAATGAGTCTTCTATCAAGAGTCTTCAATCAAAATAAGTTGCAAATGGGCTTTTTTTTTTAGAAGACCCCTGATAGAAGACTCCTGATATTGTCAGGTTATTGTTTAAATATCATAAAGTTATATGAAAAATAGAAGCGTTAAATGTTTTTAACGCAACATTTTTTGGAAGTCGCATTAGAAGTTTCACTTCCAAAAAACGATAATTATTTTGGAAATGAAGTAATAATCCTTTTTTGTTGTGTTTCCTTCACAAATAAAATTTATTAATTTAATAAAAAAAAACTTTTATTTGTATGTAAGTTCAATTCAAAACAATAAAGAAAAAAATCATTTTTGTTTTAGATTGACTTGTCGAAATTTATACTAGGTCTAGGGCAGGCTAATTTTTTAATTTTTTTTTGTGGTAAATATAAACGTCAAAAATTAGGTTTATACTTCAAAAAATTAGATTTAGCTGTATTGACACACGGCCTAAGATTCACTTCTGAACTTTAATAAATGAAAGTGTATGTATTAATTGTTGATTATGATATGGAAATGTTTAGTATAGCATTATAAAGTAATAAGACAAGGAAAACGTAGTCAACGTAAACGTTTGCTTCTCGTGAGAGCTGCTTTAAAAAAGACGTTATAGCATAAAACTTTTAAGTTGTAACGTCCGCTATATTCGCCTAAACAATAATAAAACCAATTCATCTTCTTTTTCTAATTCAATAAAAATTTGTTTCAATAGTTTCAGTTCATTTTTACATTAATAATAATTTTAAAATTTTCTAATACTTAACGGCTAGTTAAATTTCGAATATACTATAAAAACAAACGAATGTACCAATTTTATTTTCATTTCTAACGAACAGATGTCGTTACTCAACTTTTGCTGAATCTTGGGGTTACACGATTTTGATTACATGAGAAGATGTAAAACAAAAATCACATTTTTTTGGATTGAATGAGTTTTCGATGTTAAAAGTTGGATTTAAATAAAAATTCATTCCGGTTTTAGTTTTTCAAAAGATCACATCTAGTCAAAGTTTGTTCATGCAATCATGTTTAGAAAAAATAAGTTCATTGATAATTATATCAGAAACAAATTTTTGTAATGCTATATAAAAACAAAAAAAATGTTTTATGAAAGTTTGAATAGTGTGTTTTTAATTATAAGTGTCTAGAATTAAAAATAAAATAATAAATTGATACATATCAAAGATTACGTTTGATTTATTCTAAATGTGAGGATCAAATGCATATATTACACACAAATGAACATTTTAATATATTTACAAATAATTTAATGAGAAAATGTAAGCAAGCTATAAAACTATTTAAGGAAGTGAATTAAAAGCTATATTTCCAAATGGATTTTTTGCTGGTGATCAATTTCGTATAACAAAATCAGATGCTGCTGAGTTTTGGAAATTAAACTTTGGTAATAGGAAACTATACTGGAAGTGAAAGGGGTCCACCAATCAACAGTTAATTTAAGGTATTTTGGATTCTAGATATATTAATTTTTGTTTAATTATTTTTTCCTTTGGAATGTTAGGATAAAGCTAACAAATAATAAGAGATTCCCAAATTTAAGATTCGTGCAGGGACAATCCGTATCCCTTGAGTAATCTCCTTTGTTTTATTTTGTTTTGTTACTATTGGTATAAAGGTCCAAGCTATTATATAGCTACTCGCAATACGTGGCAGCCGAAACAAAGACCTGGGGCTTTGTAAGGGTTTTTTTTATATTTGAATTATATGAGTAAATAATTAATGATTTTGTATATTTTTGGCGCAGTTTTAGGCGTTGGTTGTCAAACCGGTTTGGTTTGGCAAAGATATTCATATAATATTATTATAAATTTTTGTAATTTTTGGGTAAAACCAGCATTGGTTTTTTTGTTGACTTATTTTTTGGATGATGCAATTAATTTATATATGAAATTAATTGTATGTTTTTTTTGATTATGGTTAGATTTAGTAAATGTTTAGCTAGCTTTTTTCAATGCACTCATACGCGATCCCCATATTCGTCATTGGTTTAGTGTGAGTTACAATTTCGAGGTATTGATTGGTGTATTATTCACACTATAGGGTGGATGTCAATAGAACATGTCTCATTACAGTTCTATAAACTTTTGAACTTATACGGAAATGTTGAAATATTTTTATTTGGCTAATATAATGTTCATTTTTGGCCAAAACGACTTCTATTGCAGTACGCCTTATTAGATTTTATGATTTGTACATGGATTGTTTTGTGTATCTCATATATATATATACAAAATAATTTATGTCAAACCTGAAAGTCTAGGTAGGTTTCCTATTGCAACACAATTCGTTTGGTGAAAGAATTTTTTGTGGTTAAGTCATGTTTTTATGAGGTTTAGGATGTTATTAACGTAATAAAAGTTAACATTGACCAAACAGTTTTTCAACAATTTTGTATAAGTTTAAATCTTTCGTCACTACTTTCAAAGTATTATTGGTCTGTGTTTATAGAAGTATAATTGAAAATAATTAATTCCCATTAACTTTATAGAGGGAGCCGGATCCAAATCAATATCTCTACATTTGTCATCATATTGATCCGCTGACGTACGTATACATATCTCGTATGAGTCCATTTTAGTTACCACCATTTTTAAAATTATTTTTTATTGCGATTAATTTAAAAAATAAGATAAATATAGAAATAATTATTTTTAGCTAACATTTATTTTTGTTTTGAATACAATAAATAAAGCGATGGAAATTTGACCTGAACAAATATATTAGAATTAATAACTTAAAAATTAGTAAGCTTAGTTTTAAATTTAAAATAATCGTAATTTTTTTATAATGTAAATTACCAATTTATTATCTAGTCTGAAGATTAAATTTAATTAATTTCATGTAAAACTTTATTAACACATATTATATATTTCATGTTTCGATTTAGCATTTTTAAATAAGAAATTATTTAGATTATGGATAAGTTATGTATTATTTACTTTATGTTAATGTATAAATTCTCCTTTCTTCAGCGGTAGGCCTAAAAAGCCATCCATAGAGCTTCACTCTTTAACATTGATGTCGTTCTTAGATCGCCTATGGCCACCGGGGTTATGCGATCGAAGAACATTGGTTTCTTCTCTTCATTCGGCGAGGAAGTCCTCAGGGACGAGGAGTGGTGTTGCTGTGTTTGTACTTAGGTGCAAACCAGTAGTACCATTCTTTGCTCAGAGGCTTCTTCGGTGTAATGAAGAGAAGAACCAATTATACTTTGCTTTCAGGATCAGAGGCTTCACCTCATACAAATTCAAAAACTTTTCCATTTTTCCATTTAGTTTTACAATAAAACAATTTCTCATAGAGTTTAGGATTTGAAGTCTGGTGCTCGGGAGCGTTCTTCAACTTTCGCATTAGGTTTAGTTGTAATTTATTTGTAGGTTAAACAAGCACAACTGGGTCAGTGGAAGTGGACCTAAGGTCTAATCGTGACAGTTGTGATTGTTTTATTAGGTTGGGGAGAAACTGTTCTGTAGAATCTGGTCGTTAGGGGCTTTTCTAGTCAGTTCTCACATGCATTGTTGGAGTGGGCTCGCGAACGCGGGAATTCAGATTTAAACAAAATGGATATTGTACCATACTTACTTTTTAAATTGTCTCCAGACGAATCTTGACTTTGGGAATCTCTTATCTTATTAAATAAAAATAAAATAAATAAAACAAATTTTTCAAAAAATTAAATAAATAAAATTTTTTATTAAATAAAATAATTTTTTTTAGAATTAAATAATTTTAGGTAGCTAAATAAATAAATTTTCTTAATTAAGCGAAACGTCAAGATATAAATAAATATCTATTATGTTTTTAAAAAATTAAATAAATATTTTGAGTTAAGAGGACCACCCAATAAATAAACATCTTTAAATATTTTTTCAAATTTTAAAATAAATAAATATTTTTTCCATAGGGGTGTGTCGTCAATAAATAGTGATAGATATATATATTTCAGTATATCTGAAAAAATAAATTATATTTTTATATACAATATTCTAGGAATTTTTGTGAAAGGCGAAGCAAAGATTGGGTACGACAGGAATCTTTTTGTTCTATTACGGAATTTGGTTTTTACAAAAATTTTTGTGTTTTTGAATTGGGCGTTCGTTGTTTTTTTCGTTTTCGCGTTTTTCATTTTTTTTTACGTTTACAGCGTACTAACTACATTTTTTTTGTTGGGAATTGGTTTTAGTATTGTTGGTGTTTGCGAGTTCATAATTTTACGGGTTTTACCATCGAAATCTCTAGCGTCTGTTTTCTATATACCAAGCCTAAGTTTTTTTCAATACAATTTTTAATAATATTTTTTTTTATAAAATTAAATTTAGTTGTTAGAATTATTAGTTTTCATAAATTAAACATCTATTCTTAGTTATTAGTTATTATAGTTATAAATTTAATTGTGGGTTTTTAGAATTTAATTAGTTTTTATATTTAATATTACTATAGTTATTATAATTTTTTTTATTAGTTATTAGAATTTTTATTATTAGTTTAAGTTTAATAGTGGTGGTTTCTGACGTAGAGGGGGTGACGACGTTTTTGTGATTTCAAGGGTAAAAATCTTGGTTTTTACCTTGAATTCATGGTGTAACGTCCGCTATATTCGCCTAAACAATAATAAAACCAATTCATCTTCTTTTTCTAATTCAATAAAAATTTGTTTCAATAGTTTCAGTTCATTTTTACATTAATAATAATTTTAAAATTTTCTAATACTTAACGGCTAGTTAAATTTCGAATATACTATAAAAACAAACGAATGTACCAATTTTATTTTCATTTCTAACGAACAGATGTCGTTACTCAACTTTTGCTGAATCTTGGGGTTACACGATTTTGATTACATGAGAAGATGTAAAACAAAAATCACTTTTTTTTGGATTGAATGAGTTTTCGATGTTAAAAGTTGGATTTAAATAAAAATTCATTCCGGTTTTAGTTTTTCAAAAGATCACATCTAGTCAAAGTTTGTTCATGCAATCATGTTTAGAAAAAATAAGTTCATTGATAATTATATCAGAAACAAATTTTTGTAATGCTATATAAAAACAAAAAAAATGTTTTATGAAAGTTTGAATAGTGTGTTTTTAATTATAAGTGTCTAGAATTAAAAATAAAATAATAAATTGATACATATCAAAGATTACGTTTGATTTATTCTAAATGTGAGGATCAAATGCATATATTACACACAAATGAACATTTTAATATATTTACAAATAATTTAATGAGAAAATGTAAGCAAGCTATAAAACTATTTAAGGAAGTGAATTAAAAGCTATATTTCCAAATGGATTTTTTGCTGGTGATCAATTTCGTATAACAAAATCAGATGCTGCTGAGTTTTGGAAATTAAACTTTGGTAATAGGAAACTATACTGGAAGTGAAAGGGGTCCACCAATCAACAGTTAATTTAAGGTATTTTGGATTCTAGATATATTAATTTTTGTTTAATTATTTTTTCCTTTGGAATGTTAGGATAAAGCTAACAAATAATAAGAGATTCCCAAATTTAAGATTCGTGCAGGGACAATCCGTATCCCGGGAGTAATCTCCTTTGTTTTATTTTGTTTTTTACTATTGGTATAAAGGTCCAAGCTATTATATAGCTACTCGCAATAAAGTATTTTATGCTATCCAAAAACAGTGGCAGCCCAACTAGCAAACTTACTTCTCAATTTTGAGTTATTCCAGCTTTAGCTTAAATAACGCTTCGCTAAAGCTTCTAAGTGGAAGCTAGTTATATTTTACTTCTATAAAGTTTCGGTAGAACTTCCACAGAGAACTTCTCCCTACCACCGGAGTGAAAGCTTCTAAAATACTTCTATATTTAATATTAGAAGCTTTACCGAAACTTGTCTACGCAACACTAAATAAAGCTTCCGAGAAAAGGTTATAGAAGTTATAGCTGTCATTAGGATTGTAGTTGTTTCGGTTGTAACTGTTTAAAGATTTTATAGAAGCACAGCTGTCATAGTCTAAAAATATCTTCAATATCTGAAATGAAATATGTATGTCAAACTGACGGCAGCTATTGCTTCTATTAATTGGACTAGAGGAGCTTATACGAAATTGAAATCGTTTCGTTTTTGTCAGAAAAGTATTGTGCATAAGGTGGTTTTTGTTTTTTAATCTATTATTTAGACATATTTTGCACAATATAAAATATTCTTTATTTAGAGTCTTGAAATAGACATAAAAAACATTCAAAATCATAATCAACTAGAGAATCAGAATCCAAAATCAACTACAGTGGAATAGAGAAAATTTTTTAATAGCTCTATAAGACTTCTAAAACTCCAACTCTCTAAGACTCTTAAAACGTGCTCTTAGAAGCACTTTACCGAAACTATAACTGGTGAAACCATAAATTCTATTTAGCTTGTATAACTGCTTACAAAAGACCATACCGAAGTCATTTCAGAAGTCTTTTACAAATCATAGCTTTGTTAATGGCGAAGAAATTTCTCCAAATGGCCTTTATAGAAACCGCTTAGAAGTTACAAAGAAAATATGAAGGTGGGGAAGCTAGTTTCAGTAAGACTGTTTAGTGTTTTAAAAGAAGTTAAAATGCTAGTTGGGAGGGCTAGTCTAAATCTAGTTTGAACTTCTCTGGGTTGTAATTTTCATTCCAAAAACTTTAACGCTAATATCAAATATAAAATTGAAAGTATGATATATTTTTTTTTTAGTTTTGAGCTTAAAACACACTTTTTTAATATCTATATTAAACTAGATCTATTCTAAACTAGAAATATCCTTGATAATGTTAGCATAGCTAACGAAATTAATTGGAAAATAAAAAACTCATATAGATATTAAAAAAGTCCAAGCGGCACGTATATCCGCTAGAAATAGGTAGATTTCGAGATCAGACAGTTTTGTGTGCCCGTAGAATCTGAGTTATCAGATTAGTTTAAACAACACAAAATAATTACAAACAGATATCGAACAAATTTTAAAAAGAAAATTAGCTACATATAAGCAAAACTATATCTATCCAATTTTGCAACAAACAAATATCAAATCTACCACAGAACATGTGTGTGACAATTTATGACACAAACCTACGCTATATCATATGTCATCCAATCACTGCAAAATATCAAAATAGTTTATTTCTAAGAAAAAAAATTAATTTTTTCTATTCAAACCTTTTTATTTTTTTTTCATTGACTGTTATAAGGTTTTTGGAAATTGTAGTTATGGATTGTTGCAAACTTTTTTGTTGAAGCCAACAAGTCAAAAACCTCTAACTGCAGAAGTTTATATTTATAAGAAACGGATTAAAATGTTTCCACAAATTCTAAATTTATGAAGTTTTTAAAAATATTAGTATCCAAACGGCCGTTATAACGGATTAAAAAAACAATTTTTTTTTCTAGTATAAAGCCTCTAGTTATTTAACCATGTGTAAGATTTTTCTGATAACTTGTCCAAGATATTAATAAAACACACATGTTTACGGAAGGTTTTTTGATCTGGCTCCACAAATGCGACCATGAGAGTGCCGGTTGATTCAAACGCATTTTGTGTTTTACAAGCTTTTTTGTTGGAGCCGCTCACTCAGAAACCTCCAACTGCAGAGGTCTTTTTTTTGAAAGAAACTGATTCAAAAGGTTTCAAAAATTCTAAATTTATGAAGTTTTTAAAAATATTAGAATTTAAACGGCCGCTATAACGGATATAAAAAACAGAGTTTTTTTCTACTATATTGCCTCTAGTTTCTTAACCATGTGTCAGATTTGGCTGATTTACGAACTTGTCAAAGATATTAATAAAACGCACATTTTTAGAAAAGGTGGTTTGATCTGGCTTTACAAATCCGACCGTGAGAGTGCCGGTTGTTTCAAAAAAAAATTTTTATTTGCAAACTTTTTTGTTGGAGCCGCTTACTCAGGAGCTTCTAGCTGCAGAGGTCTATTTTTAAACCAAATTGATAAAAAAGATCCCAAAAATTTTAAATTTGTTAACTTTTTTAAAGTATTAGTATCCAAACGGCCGTTATAACGGTTTTAAAAAATCAATTTGTTTTAGAAAAACGGCTCTAGTTCCTTAACCACGTATCGGATTTTGCTGATTAACAAACTCGTGTGAGATATTAATAAAACACACATGTATCGAAAATTTTTTTGATCTACCTCAACAAATGCGACCGTGAGAGTGCCGGTCGTTTTCGTTATATCTCATATCGTTTATATATATATATATATATATATATATATATATATATATATATATATATATATATATATATATATATATATATATATATATATATATATATATATATATAAACTTTTTTTTTTTGTTTTTTCGTCTCCGCTTATCATATAAAGTCGTTTGGCACAAACATTTTTCCGAAATTCCAAGATGAAGCCCATTGCAATAGGTAGATTTTTATATGAAATCTACTTAAAAAGTGTGTTTTAAACTCAAAACTAAAATATTTTATATATAATATCTAGTGCTCCAAAAACAAAAACAATGAAAGTATGGTATTTTGATTTTATCACTTTTATTCTAGTGTCAAGTTAGGTTTGGTTTCCCACCGAAACATTATCTTATGTGGTTTTCTTTTCATCTTTTCTAAATCAATTTATAAATTAGGGTTTGAAAAGAACAAAAAACAAAAGTTGATGTGAAATATGTT
Organism: Diogma glabrata; assembly: GCA_963693315.1. Classification (NCBI taxonomy): domain Eukaryota; kingdom Metazoa; phylum Arthropoda; class Insecta; order Diptera; family Cylindrotomidae; genus Diogma; species Diogma glabrata. The sequence goes on from OY856186.1 coordinate 179,583,421, forward strand.
TGTATTAGTGCTATTTAAATGGCAGTTGTCTACTTTTAAATTTGAAAAATTTCGTATAATAGCATATTCTGCAATTGCGTATTGAAATATTTATGAAAGATTCAATTAATTTGTTAATTAAATAATTTTGTTTTATTCAATAATATTTCTTTTCAATTTAAATTACTTCATTTTAGAGGCAAACGTCTTCGTTTTTTTCTATGATGCATCTTTTTTCATCCGCCCAGTGAAATATAATATTTTAATTCTAATAAATCCATTTTAGAGTTTTTTTTATTTATTAGGAGTTATTTTATATTAAAGGGTCATTCCAAAGTGACTAACGTAACATTCATACCGAAATTCAAAACTTTGTTTATTTATAACTAAAATAGTAAAGATTATTTTAAGCACTTGTTGACTTTTTAAAATGTAAATCGAGTTTATTTATCTAAATCAGAAAGCTTTTTTATTTAAATTAAATCTTTTTAGATATTTTTTAAATAAAAATGTAAATGTGACTAACGTAACATTTTTTATACCATTAAATTAACACCTTAATTATGAACCAAAATTCTCTAGATGTTGAAAATGTGCATAAAATTTATTGATAAGTTTCTTCAATGTAATTAATGTATTTTTTAAAAAAGCCAATAACTTTTTAAAAAATTTGTTAGTTTTTCATAAATTGACGCTTTTGATTTAAATGATGTGTGACTAACGTAACGTGACTAACGTAACACAAAAGAGTTCATGTATTTAGAATGCTTACCTCATTTATTTGGAAAGCAAAGCAGTCCAATTCAGACACTCCAAACTTTAGCTTTCAGAAAATAAAAAGTCTAAAACAATTCGGTTTATTATATTTGTGCTATGCTATATTCTTTGTAGATATATTTTAATTCGTATATTAAGCCTTTTTCACAACCATGCGCTTAATTGCATTCTAAACAAAATAACAATATTGGAATTTTCACAGTTGTTGCCATATCTTATAGTAAAATATATGAAAAAAAAATTATAGGTCACAGTTACTGTTTTGTGAAGAAAAAAAACTTTAGCTTGAAGGTTGACTTTAAAATGGAATGACCCTATGTTAGTTACATTATTGTATATATATAATATAAAACACAATAACTAATTCTTCAAAATTAAACAATTCATAGTTATATAATAACTGTCGTTAACAAAACTTTTATTTTTTAAATTTTCTTTATCAATGTCAAAAAAATTTACGAAAAAATGCACATTTTTTTTATGTAAATCGAAAAAAAAAAATTGATTTTTTTGCGTGAATAGAACAAAATTTTTGATTTACATCAATTTTTAACCGACTTCCAAAAAGAAGGAGGTTCTGTGTTTCACTGTAGGGTTTTTTTATGTATGTACACCGATTTTTAACCGACTTCCAAAAAGAAGGGTGTTTCACTGTAGGGTTTTTTTTTATGTATGTACACCGATATCTCAAAAACGGCTCGTTCGATTTGGATGATTTAAATTGTGTTCTGTTTGGGTTTATTCACAGAGGGTCCCATAATTTTCGTTGATTTCTTTAAAACATATTATTCTGTTTGTTTGTTGTGGGCAGTATTATATTGCTATACTTGTTGAGGTTATCGTAAATAATTATCTATGACGGGTAATGTGTATGCCGTTTGTGCAAAAAATCATGAAACCATAATTAATAGATTGTCACTGATGAAAGTTTTTCCGGTATTTGAAGTTATTACTTTTAAAAAGCTTTCTAGCCGACATTTGCTTTATGACTGAACTAAAAATAAAAAAATTAAAAAACCGTTTTGAAAAGAAATAGAACCGACTTCAGAAAAACAAAAGAGGCACAAACAAGTGAAAAATAACTTAATTATGGCTTTTATAGACAAAAATACGCTACATTTTGATTAATTTAATTTAATTATGCTTTACTATAGACAAAAAAATTACGCTATTAAAAAAGTTACTATATTAAAATAGTTACTTTTTAACCGACTTCAAAAAAGCAGGAGGTTCTGTGTTTCACTGTAGGTTTTTTTATATGTAGTACACCGATTTCTCAAAAACGGCTTGTTCGATTTAGATGATTTAGATTTTATTCTATTTGAGCTCAATCCCAGAGGGTCTCATAATTGTTTCTTTGATGTGAAAAATACCGTTATTCAGAAAATTAGAAAAAACCATATTTTTAATGCATTTTCGCTGATTTCGTCAAAATATATTAATCTGGATATTTTGGGCAGTATTATATTTGCTATACTTGTCAAGGTTATCGTAAATAATTTTCTATCACGGGAAATATGTATGCCGTTTGTGCAAAAAATCGCAAAACCATAATTAATAGATTGTCACTGATGAAAGTTTTTCCAGCATTTGAAGTTATTACTTTTAGAACGCTTTCTAGCCGACATTTGCTTTATGACTACACTAAAAATAAAAAATTAAAAAAACTTTTTTAAAAAAAATAGAACCGACTTCAGAAAAAACAAAAGAGGCACAAACAAGTGAAAAATAACTCAATTGTTGCTTTTAGAAACAAAAATACGTTACATTTTGATTAATTTAATTTAATTATACCTTACTATAGACAAAAAAATTACGCTATTATACAAAGTTACTATATTAAAATAGTTACTTTTATTATAATTATTATAGTTATTATTGTTGTTATAATAGTTGTTATAATAGTTATTATATTTTAAAAGTTATTTGTAGTACAAAACTGTTGGAAATCGGTGCCAAGCTCGAGACATATTAGTCGGTTGTTCGTCAATGTGGCACCGACTTCAAACAGTTTTGTACTACAAATAACTTTTAAAATATAATAACTATTATAACAACTATTATAACAACAATAATAACTATAATAATTATAATAAAAAGTAACTATTTTAATATTGTAACTTTGTATAATAGCGTAATTTTTTTGTTTATAGTAAGGTATAATTAAATTAAATTAATCAAAATGTAACGTATTTTTGTTTCTAAAAGCAACAATTGAGTTATTTTTCACTTTTTGTGCCTCTTTTGTTTTTTCTGAAGTCGGTTCTATTTTTTTTTTAAAAGTTTTTTTCATATTACTATTATTTCCAACTATTTGTGATTGGTCGTATAAAAATTTATAGTACACCACCACCCGATGTATTTTTGTAGAATTAGTTAAGCAGAAGGCCCATATAGAATAGATTAGAAGAGGTTGGATTATGATGGATAGTAGTTATATCAAAACCGGATGAAAGGAGAAAGATTGTGTTGGTGTGCGGGGGAAGGGGGTGGAGCCCGCGGGTACTCCCTAGTAACAGGACAATTGGTAAACTCCATAAATGTCAAAAGAACAGGTCGATTTAGCACTCTATTTGAAAATCTGCTGAATAGGAAATAACAATTTTTTTGTTGTACCAAAAGGCAAAGTTATGTGTTTTACATATAAACATCTGATTAGGCAAACGACCAAGTTCAATGGGATATACCTGTTAAATGTTTTAGGAAACCGCAACATTATATTATAGCTAACATCTGTTTTAAAATTAGGTGTGTAAATGATCGTACAAATTTTTTACATATGTACTATAATAATATAATCAATTTGTTTGTTTTCATGAATTCGATTCTTTATCTACATGTACCTTGTTAGATTAGATTATACTGTATTTCTATGGCATCTTTATCTTTTAATTTTGTAAACAGCATATTTCCTAAATTAGAATAAGGTCTACCTACTGTTTTTATATTTTATAGTTATGCAGTAAATTTTTGATTTTATCTTACATACATAGGTCTTTAATCTAAACATATTGTTACGATTCTACATAAACGCAATGAAATACAACTAAACTGTATTCAACTTTAATTTTCGATAAATGTATGTACAATTTTTCAAAAATAATATCAACGTCACATAATTATATTTAAGAAAAAGGGTCAAAAACTGAAATAAAATATATCGAAAATAATGACAGAGTTCTTTGTAAAGAATGGATTTTCCTAGAATATGCGAGACATTAAGCAGAATTATATTTAAGGAATGCCGTTTGTAGAATAAGAATTTAGTTTTATTTAAGTCTGCGATGATGTGAAGTTAAATTAAATTAAAATGCAATGGTGTTAATAGTTTAATTAAGTGGAATGTGATTATGTTAAATGAAAATTAATGTAAACGTAATACTGTATCGTGAATATAAAACTGTGTCAATAGAAATAAAAATATGAAGGGACTGAAATCTCAAGGATTTGAGATATCAAAACTTTGGTCTGTGTTAAGCACTTTTATATAGTTTATGGCAAAAGGCTTTTATGGGGATATTGTTTTTAGTTTGGGACAGCGATGTATTTATTTATTAAACATAAAATTCTTTGTAAAAGGAAAAGTGTTTTATTTCTTTTTAGAAGTTTATTTTAACATGAAACATCAATATTTTGAGAAAATTATAACAGATCATTAACATAATTAAGTGCAAATATGATATACTCAGCAAACTACACAAAAACCTCTCCATTTAGCGTTCAGCAATTTTTACTTTTCAAAAACAAATAACCCATTATCTACCAATTTCATTTTCAATTACATTTCATACTATACAAATAATTAATTTTATTTTTTTTTTCAAAAACAGCTGCCTGATTGAATTCGTTTAAAAAAACTACAACAAAATCAAAAATTCAAACTTTTTCAAAAACACAAAAATATTTGGAATTACAAAATCAAAGATTGGAACTTTTTTTCAAAATTCTAAAAATATCGCAAAAACTATAACAAAATAAAAAATACAAACTTTTTTCAAAATTGCTAAAATGTTCCAAAAATTATAATAGATAAAAAATTTAAACTTTTTTCAAAATTCTAAAAATCTTCCAAAAATTGATCCAAAATCAAAGATTGAAATTTCAAAATTCCAAAAATATTGCAAAAATTATACCATCAAAAACTCAAACTTATTTTCCAACTGTTCCTGTTATTCAGAAATCGTGGAAAGTGAAATTACACAAAAAATTACTTAAGAAACTCTCCTTAATAATTACAATTTTTGTTAAAAAAAAACATTTAATCTGCAACAACTTGATATTTGCCAACTGTTCCTATAAGTTGGGAGGAGTTGAAACTGGATAGAATCATATTCCATGTCCAATTTCATGTTCAATTACATTTCATATCATACAAATAATTACTTTTATGTTTTATATCTTTCTAGTCGAAAATGTTTCCCATAATATGCTTCTCAAACGAATTGGGAAATAAAAGATATCATTCTTTTGACACGGTTAACGATTTTTTTGACACACTTATAACACAATAATCAAGATCCTGGTCTCACATACAGATGCCGATCATCAAGATTTCTCCAGATTCAAAGTTACTACTCATTATCACTGAAAATAAACATTTTTTAAGTTAAAAATATGAAATTTTGCTATTTTTGACATACTTAACGATTTTTTTGACACACTTCCGGTACAGTTATCGAACCCATCGTCCTTTCGGCTCTTACCATTAACATAACCTACTTTATAAAAAATTTTAAATCACTCCAGTAGTTTTTTTCTTTTCGTTGTGTGTTACTCCCAGATAGCCGGCAGACAGAACGTTATTGTTTTGTGCGTTTTTGGAATCGTTATGACCTAAAACGCCTAGAAATGCCAAAAAAGTGGGGGTAAGATTTTCACTTTTGGTTCGAGATTATAATACTGATGTCTTTCAGACCGAAGTAATTAGTTTTTGTTAATAAATTTTAAGTCTCATTTAATAGAAATATCTTATCTTATATTATTATTTTGAACGCTGTGTTTATACTGGAAATTTCTACAACCAACCGTTGGAGTTTCTGAAGTTATCTGAAAAATCTACTAAATAGGATATTGTTGCTGTATTGTTTTCCTGTTGTTGTGGAAGAATAGCGGTATTGAATACTTAATAAAACAGGTTGCGTTTGCAGCCCAATCAAATTTCAAATTTTACTACATCTTTTAATTAATTGGCAAAAATTTCTGTTTTTGAATGGGAAAATGTGAAGGGGCTGAAATCTCAAGGCTCTGAGATATCAAGACTTCGGTCTGGGTTAAGGATTTTTATATAGTTTTTGACAAAGTACTTTTATGAGGACATTGTTTTTAGTTTTGGTCAGCGATATATATCAAACATAAAACTCTTTGTTAAAGTACATGTATTTTTTTATCTCTGTTTAGAAATTTATTATAAAACTAACACGAAACAACTATACATAGCCGGAAAATTAAAACAGATTATAAATTAACATAATTTAGAGAAAAGATGATACAATCAGCAAACTACTCAAAAACCTCTCCATTTGCTCCAAACCTCGAGAAAATATTACAAAATCACAAATTCATATTTCTTTCAAAATTCCAAAAATATTGTAAAAATTAAATAAAATTAAAAAATCAAACTTTTTTCAAAATTCTAAAAATATTCCAAAAATTATTCCAAAATCAAAGGTTAAAATCTTTTACAAAAATTCTAAAAATATTGCAAAAATTGGACAAAATCAAAAATTAGAAAAAATTTAAAATTTAAAGATTTAAACTTTTTCTAAATTTTAATAACATTCCAAAAATTCTTACAAATTCTAAAATTCAAACTTTTTCTAAAATTCTAAAAATATTGCAAAAATTATGACAATATCAAAAATTGAAACTTTTTTCAAAATTCCAAAAATATTTCAAAAACTATAACAAATTCAAAAATGTTCATGTCCAATTTCATGTTCATTTACATTTACATCATACAAACAACTAAATTTTTTTTTACAAAAAACTGGCTAGAAAAATAAACGAAATCATTTTTTTGACACACTTGACAATATTTTTTTGACAAACTTATCATACAATAAAATTCTCAACGATAATAAGTTCATGTTCATAACATTTCATTTCATACAAATAAGTAATTTTAATTTTTTCTAAAAAAATAAATGAAAATTATTCTTTTGACACACTTGACATTATTTTTTTGACAAACTTATAATGTCATAATTCTCTATAATAATAATAAAATTCATGTCATACAAATAATTAATTTTATTTTTTTTTTAAAAAAATGGGTAAAAAATAAATAACAATCTTTCTTTTGACACACTTGACAATATTTTTTTGACAAACTTCTAATGCAATAATCTAGTTTTTGATCTCACATACCAATCCCGACCATCAAGATTTTTCCACATTTATCATTACTACTCATTATCACTTAAAATGAACGTTTTTTAAGCATAAAATATTTCCTTGTTTTGACACACTTGACGATTTTTTCGACACATTTCCGGTACATTATCGAGCATATCGTCCTTTCAGCTTTTACCATTGAGTATACTTATTTTTAGAAATCAACATTTTTTAAATCCCTCCAGCGGTTTTCTATATTTCGTCGATTGTGACGGCCGGCAGGCACTTTTGGCTCATGAATGTAATACTTAGGCCTTTCAGACCGAAGTAATTTATTGGGTTAAACGAGAGTCGAGCTTAGAATTCTGAAATGGACAGATGATCCATTTGGATTCGTTATATTTTTTTGTTTGGTGTTGGCACAATATAAGTCAAGAAGTTTAAAGGATTCTGAAATGGACGGATGTCCAATTTGAATCCAGTAAGTTAGTTAATGTGATTTTGTATAGTACCGTTTGTTTTGTTGGTACCGTTACGTGTGGCTTAGTGTTTGAAAAATAAAAATACTACAATTAAAATTTATTAGTTAAATTAATAATAAAAATTAGTGAAATTAATTAAAAACAAACAAACACACGTATGGCTGTGTTGAAAAATATAAACACTACAATTAAAATTTATTAGTTAAATTGATAATAAAATTAGTGAAATCAATTAAAAACAAACATTTAATTATAAACAATAACTCCTTATGGTTATAAATATTAAGTATTGGGATAAAAAATAAAAAGAAAAGTGTTCACAAAACACTGCAAAACGTTATTAAATGATATGATTTAAAGCAAGAATTTCTATGATGATTTAATATGAACACAAAACGATGTTCTTAAAAATAAGTTATATATACAGCAATCCCTCCGACTGCGCGGGTTTTAACTGCGCGATTTTCCACTGCGCGAGATGAGTTTTCAATACCAATTTTCGCACTGCGCGATTAAAATTTCACACTGCGCGACGTTTAAAAATTTTTTTAAAATATGTAGGTGAATTTCGTAAAATTAAAATGAAAAAAAAATTAAATTTGACATATTTTTTTTTTTTTTTAATAAAATGTGTTGTGTAATAGGGTTTAGAACATGTGTCACAACAACACATAAATACCTTTTAAGACCTTGGTCTAGACCTGGGTCCCACAACAACTGGCGTTCTAAGGTGTAGATTAACGCTTTTTTAAACATCTGTGGGTTGAAGCCACCTGAGACTAAGTGTTCCGGCAAACTATTCCATTTGTACGCAGTTCGGACAAAGAAGTCTCTCTGCGATCTGGCAGTATGACAGCGCGGGATCTTTACCGTTTCACCGGTTGCGGCAGCCGATTGCCGAGTGGAACGGAGGTAAGAATAAGTTTGAGGCATGATGCCGCTGATTTCATCTGAGCACTGCTGATGACGATATTTGTAAAAAACAACGAGGTCAGCAACAGTGCGACGATGTTGTAGGGAATCAAGTTTGTCAAAGCTCGATCACCCACAATTCGTATAGCTCGCTTTTGAACAGAGTCCAAGAGGGCCAAGATGGAAACAGAGGCAGCACCCCAAACTTGACAGCAGTACTCCATACAGGGACGAATATAGGACTTATAAAAATGGAGCAATTGGTATGGAGTGAAAAATTGTTTGCATCTATTTAGGAGGCCGAGTTTTTTAGACGCGCTTTTTGCCATCGCCATTACATGATCGTTCCAGAGTAGGTCATTTGAAACTGTGACACCCAATAAACAAATGTTTTTACATTCACCTATTGGTTACATTCACATATGGGTCATTCTTTTACAAATCGAACAGATTTGAACAAAATCTGACCGACGCATTTGTGATTTTGCTTAAAAAATTTTTTACGGGTATGATATCGAAAAAAATATACGTGTTCGAGGTTTTTTTGTTTTGGAAAATAGAGGCGATCTAAATTTCGAGAATTTCGTGATTTTTGGCTTGACGGCTTATTTTCAAAAATTCATAACTTCGGTTCTATTAATGATAGAAGTTTTTGTTTTGTTTTATTTTAAAGTTAAGAGATAGAATTTTAATAAAAAAATATATTCAATAAAAATTATTAGCAAATTCCTATTGTTATAAACAAATAAAATGTTAAAATCGATTTTTAGTGATTGCCCTACAAAAATAAAGAGTATTTGATATAACCATCGTATTCTACGTTCAATTTTCAAGAAAAACGTAGTTTTAATTAAAGGAGAAATTAGTTTTACTGTTAGAAATAAATTAATTTATTTTCCGCGCTCGATAAATTAATTTATTTCTAATGCTACTCGTACACGAGAGAGCAAAATTGCAGGTGTGAGAGAGAAAGTGTCTGACTTATTGCTAAACTGTTTACATATAGGAATTTGTTAATAATTTTTGTAGATAACAATTTTTTTTTAAAGTTTATCTTTTAGCTTTATAATAAAACAGAAAAAAATGTCTATCGTTACCGGAACCGAAGTTATGAATCTTTGAAAATAAGTCTAAGCCAAAAATCACGAAATATTTAGAAAAATTTCAGCCAAATCAAAAATATGTCGGTCAGAAAAGCTTTCGGTTTGTAAAAGAATGACCCATATATGTAGTAAAAGAATGACCTACATATTCAGTTTACTTTTCACTGTGTGGCTGGAACATTCAATATAGATCAAAATCAATTTCAAGCCAGTAAAAGTAGAATAATATTCTAAACAAATTCAGAGTATTGATATTATTTTTTTAAATTTGAGTTGTTTTTTGAAATGTTAATTTATCTTATCATTTAATAAGTTAACACTTATGAAGTGTTTTCTTTCTTAAGAGTTGTTGAGGTAATATTTGTTTTTCAGGCTGTATATCTTTATTTTTGTTTAATTATAACTTTAAATTAATTTTTTCTTGAATTTTTTTCAAAATTTGGAACCGAATCTGGAAAAACGAACTGAAATGTTTTATTGTTTATATGAGACGTTTTATCAGAAGAATAGCTGTAACTATTTAAATGGATGGCAGCCGAATAGCAATCAAGGAATAGGGAATGAGGTATTAGTTTTTAATTCTTTTTGATTCGTAATATTAAGCTGAGGAAATTAATGTTTAGCGCATAGTTAAATAAATGTCTAGTTTATTGTTCAAATTTTTTTGTATCATTGGTAACAATGAGGTTCGGCAAACCTCTGGGTTTCTTTCCCATTTTCTTCTACGTATACATGTTCTTTTAAAATGAATTGCGTTCAGATTTTTGTTCGTTAACCGTCGTGGTTTTGTTTTATTGTTTTAATTATATGTCAGTCCCCTAAATCGCGGTATGTGTAGCCAAACCCCACCCCAGTCTGAGCAAAAGTCGCTTAATGACTGCCTGTCGCTTTACTCAAACACATTCCGATATTTGTTATACTTACCCGGCGGGTTATTTTCAGATGTTCGGTTGGGTGAAATAACGTAGCTGTAGACGTTTTCAATATCCCCATTAACTCTAAATTTCATAGACAATCTCTTATTTTCCGATGTTCGGAGGCTATGTAAATCACCAAGCATCTTTAGTTCCAGGCTGCTGGTTATAGTAGGGAGGCGGGAAGCTTTTTTGACATAAATGAACGTGTCATTTGAAAGAAAACTTAATTTAAGAAACATTGTTATTTTTTTAGAACTTTGAGGTTCACAGTTTTTGAATTATTATCAGTATTTTTAATGATGTATTTTTAACTTTAATTAATTTTTTTATTTATGGATATTATTTCAACTGATTCAAAATTTTTTGTATCATTTCGATTTATTTTCAATTGAAATTACTATTAATATTTACGAGGAAAAATTCAATTTTATGTGCCTATATGGTACGGAAATTAAAGGCTTTGCAATACAACTTTTTGACAATTATTTTTGATACTTTGTTCTTCTTCGTCTACGGAACCCTCGATGAGCGAATTTTATTCGCCCTTGACTGACTTTTGATATATTAAATACGCGGAAAACGCGGCGAACGAATTATATACGCACTTGCTCTACTTTTTTTATTTTATTTTTATTTGTAGTGAATTTTTTTACATTTGCTACATTTAACTTAACATTCTGGGCTAGTCTTACATGATGCATCAACATCTTTTAATTACGCCCACGAAAATTGATGTACAAGTATCTAACACAAAAAGTCAAAAATCAAACCTATCTTTGGGAGTTGTGCCACTTTTTTCAATCAAAATTGGAAAGTGGCGAAACTGTATGCAATATCAGGGATCAGTTTTTATTGTTTTGAGAATTTTTTTTTATTTTTGATCTACGGGTGTGACAACCCCGCGTACTCCAGTCCCTGCTATTGACATACGAGTTAACATGACCATACCACATACCACTGGCAATAGCAGTGAGATATCACTAGCCAAGGTGACATCTTAGGGGTGGTGGTGGATGAACTGTATTCAGTCAACGGTAGCACCCTCAATCTTAGCTGTGAAATAATCCTTGATGATGAGACGCTATTGCTTCCTGAAGAAACGAGCCTTCATATAACTATGTGTGGGCTTTAATCCTCAAGAAAAACGGTGCGTCACAGGATCAAGAAATATGCAATCGGCTGGATTATTCTGGATTATTGGCAACTACATTTTTGTTGTAAAAATTTGCGATTTACTTTTTAATTTACTTTTATTTTCTCTATTCTATTATAAAATATTGGCCTATGTCATATTTTGTCAGTGATTTTTTGTTCAGTTATCCATTCTTTAACCAAAAATATAAAAAAACAAAAAAAAAAGATTTACGTCCATCAACATCTTTGAACGTATGTTGTTGTAGGACCTTGGTCTTAAAAGTTTTTTATGTGTTGTTGTGACACATGTTGTAGTTCGTACTGCACAACACATTTTATTAAACAAAAAAAATATCTTCCAAAACGAAAATAACTGGGATTGTTATTTTTGAAAAGATTATACAAACATATATATAACCCATGAACTAACCATTTTAGTCTTTACCGTTAAATGATATTGATTTCGACCCTCTGCTTAAAATATTATCACGTTTTTTTAGATTTATGGAATTGGTCTTTTAATAATTCGCTAAACGTAATTCCCGAATTTACTTACGAATTCGATCACTGATTAGTTCGCAAAAACACCTGGTTTTATTTAGTATTCAACACCCTTATTGTTTCACAAAAACAGGTAAACAATACAGCAAACAATATCCACGAGCTAGAATATTCTTCCAACAGCTTCAGGAACGTCAATGATTTATTGCAGCAAATTCCAGCAAAAATAAGCGTCTAAAATTATACATAAAATATTTCTCTTAAATAACACTAAAAACTTTATTTACAATTAAATTTCACTTTACTGCTATTTACACGATTTTATGTTCACAATTCAGCGTTTCGTTTACAATTATCTAATCACTTAGCCTAATCGCAGTCCAAATTAAACTGTTTACACTGTCTTATAGTCTAGTTTGAACCATATTCCTAAAATACAATTTAATTTTCTATTGAGATTGTGCCAGGTAAATCCAAGACTAAAAAGAATGCTCAAGAACATGTTTAGCAAATCCAGTGTTTTCTCTCAAGTAGACTTGCTTACATACACACCAGATTGAAAGAGAAGACTGCGAATTCCCAATCGTCTTTGTTAATTTTTTTTTTAAACTAAAAAGCAAACTATAATTACTTTACAGACATACTGACATAGAAAAACATTTAGGTCCGAAATAGATATAAATTCAGAATTTACCAGTCGGCAAATCAGAATGTAATAGTATCGGTAAGGGCACAAACATTTAACAAATGCGTCCATCAACACCCTCTGCAAAGTTCATGTTGTTGTAGGACCTAGGCCTTGACATTGTTACGATTCTACATAAACGCAATGAAATACAAAACAAAATTGTATTCAATCTTAATTTTTTGATATACAAACAATATTTCAAAAATAAAATCAACGTCACAATGTTTCTAAGAAAAAGGGTCAAAACATAAAATAAAATATATCCAAAATAATTACATAGATTTTTGTGGCTTTCTTTGTAAAGAATAGATTTTCCTAGAATTTACGAGAAATTATGCAGAATTATATAAAAAGAATGTCTTTTGTATAAGTTCATTAGTTTTAAATTAGAGTGCGTGCGATTATGTAAAATTAAACTAAATTAGACTGCGATAGGACAGTGTTAATAGTTTAAGTGGAAAGTGATTATGTTAAATTTAATTTTATTGTTTATAAAGTTTTAAGTGTTATTTAATAGAAATTCTGTGTATTATTTTGTACGCTTATACTGGAAATTTCTACAAGCAAACGTTGGATTTATTAAAGCTCTTGAATATTCCAGATAGAAATATTGTTTGTTGTATTGTATTCCTGTTTATTGTGAAACAATAAAGTTGTGGAATACTTAATAAAGCTTGGTTTTGTGATCGAACCCAGAAGGAGATTTGGGAATTGCGTTTATCGAATATTGAAGGTAAGGCCAATTCGAGGTCATAGGTAAGATGCGTTTACTGGTTACGATCGGTTTATTTTAAAAAAACACACATTTATTTATTTATTTTTACATGGGCCTTCACGACATAACATAGGTTTGCAAATAGTTGAATACGCAACAAATATCAAAAGGATAATTTATATTTAACCTTTGTATTATAACCATCACCATGGAACTTAAAGTTTGAAAACCACAACACATTCATGAATGAACTCACACACACCTTGATTAATTGCATGGATTTTTCTGAGGTCTGAGAGTGAGATAGATTTATTTAAAAACAGCAACTAAGAAAAACCGCCTAGGACCAAACAAATAGTACTTAATGGATCTAATAAGATGATATCTCAGGTATTCTTAATATCAATAGCAAATTGATTTTTCCATATGTAAAATATCAGTAATGTTAATATGGGTTTCGCTTTCACTCTTGGATAGCGCATATTAATATCTGATTTTTCGATTTTTGGTTGTCTTACTTCTTGCAAAACGATGATGTTATTCTATCCATCTGGAAATTCAAGACTCTTAAAAACCAAATGTACTTCAACAATGTACATTTCACAATCTAGGAGACACTCTGACCTAACCCTTTGCACACGATGAATTTTAATCAGACCGCATTCTACGGGCGATTTTATATCAGATGGACTGCACACATTCCTCAATCTAGGCCGACTACCTTGAGCATTTTCACACCTGTTTATATTTGTGTTTTCAATAATTCATTATTAGCTCATTTTTCATTTCACCCATGAAATAGAAAACAATAACACGCTTACTACATTGATTCAGAAAATGATGTATTTTTTCCACTGGCTTTCATCATCTTTTTTATGTCGCATTGTAAATAGGCAAATAACTTAAGCCACAATTCGATTGCTTAAATAAAACTAATACATTCTTGTTTTTAAATTATACATTTTAAATTATGAAGGTTTTCAAAAAACGGCACGGCGAAATATATTTAAAATTAATGGTATGGTGATATGGAGAGGGATTTGATTTGTCCTCCACTCAGCTCTTTTCCACGAATCACGTTCTGGTTTTGAAGCTACATTTTAAGATTTCCAAAACAACTTTTATTCAAATAGTAAGTACCCTTAATCTAAGACAGAAAACCACGTCAAACCGTAATGGCAAGGAAGAATTTAGAATTTGCAAATCAAAAAATGATGGTTGAACCAAAAAATATTTTACTTCGTAAAAAATTAAATACTTTATCAAAAGAAAGTATAAAGTTTCAGACTGTAAACATGATAATAAAACATATTTTTTAGCTTTTTCGCGTTAATAACTATCGCCTACATAATATATAATGTAAATACTTAAGCAAAAAGGGATGTGTGTGTCCGTTTTGTTTTTTGAATTATTCAATCAACAAAGGTTATTACAGTAATTATGTTTTCCACTCAACCTACATAAACAACATCTTTTTTCTTTAATTACTAAAAAAATTCCATGAAATAATTGCTAAACTATTGGAAATGTTAATCTAAAGTCGCACAAAGTTTCTTTCTTTCTTATGTTAGCTTACTTCATAATTTATATAAAATATTTTATTCTAATTAATTTATTTGCAGTAAGCAAACAAAAAGAATACAAACTTAAATATCCAAATAACAGAAATTTAAAACGAAACACGTCTGCACACCTCCAAAACTGACGTCATGCAAAATTTTACTATATGAAAATAAAAATCATTCCAAACCCTTGAACTGTTCACGTGAACATATTATATTTAACATGAGCTAAGAGCGTGATAGATGTTTTGTAATTGGTTCTTTTCAACAAGCCCCCATTTGTGATTGGTTGAGTTTGTGGTTGCATGAATTAATCAAATGACGAGAACGTGAACAGTAAAGAATACGTAAAATAAACAAAAATACTATGAACTCAAGTTTATATTTGAATGTATTGAGGAAAAATTTACGGAATTGTTTGGAAAAATAGGATGACTAAAAAGTTTAGTTTAAATAACTTTGGGCTGGAAAATTTAATTTCAAACAACATTTTTTCAAACGAAACTTTATATTGTTTGTAGGAACGTTTCTGTCTACCAATTAAAAAAACGATTGAAGGTATATTTCTTCAGAAAATTGTTTGTGGCAGTGCCAGAGGGAGCGTTTATATGGCAAATTCTATAAACCGATATGCGTTTATGTTAAACAATTCACAAAATCGTCGCCAGCTTTGCTCCGGTCTTAAACCTATTAGAAGCATAATTTCAAGTATGAAGTACCATAGTTCGTAAGTCTCCATTTAGTTTTTGTCAAATATTAATTTGATTTCAATTATTTGTAAATCATCATAAGCTAAATGTGTAATTCAAAATATTCAAGTATCATCCTATTTTTATATTATACTAATACAAAATGTAATACCACACAATTACACAAGTAAAGACTAAAGACTAAAGAGTACAATATCTATTCGATCATTTTCCAACAAAGAATCATTACGCGTTTTGCCTTCATACAGTTCAGTATCGGCCAGCATAAAAGTTAATATTTAATAAAAGAAAGTGTGATTTAGAAGAATATATCAGTGATAAATTTAAAGTGAAAATAAGAAAGAGATTTAAATTAAATGTGTAAAGTGGAAATTTAAAAACTATATAGTTCTGTGAAGTTTATTTAAAAAATGATTGATTCTGCATTAATACTATCTCCACCAGTAACACCACCTTTGGATAATATACTAAATAATGTAAGTAGGAATTTAATTAATTTTTTCAATTAAATCTGAGTTATTACCAAATTATAAGTCAGTAAAAATCAATTCCAATACTTATGTGTTACATCTAAATTTGAAATATCCAATACCATTCATAATTTTAAAAAAATCAAGCCTAATTTACGTTTTCGCCCAGCACTCCCAGTTCCAGCTTTAACGTAAGATAAGAAAAGGTTTATGGGATAATTTTTGAATATATTTAGAAAAGTTATCATTCTTATCTTTTTTCTTTACTAAAACTTCGTTATTTAAAAATAAATATTTGAAATCATAATTTTAATATTAATCTCACACCCCCTTTAAATTAACTATCAATAATTTCGAAAACATTGTTAATACCGACCAAACCAACAACAAGATCTAAAATTCCCATAACAATTTTTGCTTTTCAAATATTTCATTCTGCAAAGTATAAAAATTTTAAGTGAAATAAACTAGAATTGAGTTCATCTCTTTTACACTCATGTATCACGTCCTGATCATGCATTGTACATTTTCTAATCAGCTGGTGTTCACGTGATTCATATATAAAATACATAAAACAAATTTTTTGTTTTTTAAACTTTGCTCTTGATAGAAATGACGTAGCTTTGTTATGGTGTTGATTTTGTTGTTTTTTTATAAGTATCACACCCAAATAGTTGAGAACGAATACAATACAATAGCGATATGAACAGTTACGATTATTGTTATGTTTATATATCGTCATTGGGTTTATTTGATTTTTTTTTGTATTTAGTATCTATTTTTGTTTTATTTGTAAATTAAATAGTACGAGATTTAGAATTGAAATTTAATTGGATTTAAATTATTTTTTTTTTACAGAAAATGGATCATAATATAACTGAAACACTTAAACGTAAAATAGCACAACAATTACCAAAGGGCATTGTTACACCCAATCCTTCGGATACAGAAGATGAATCAGACCTACCTCCAAGAAAACGTTTATGCGTTCGAGATCAATTTTATTCAAGAACATTTCTACCTCCGGTAGCATTAACCCCACCACCATCAGAAGATGATTCAACAAAAGATGGCTCAGAAATTGGACAACATTATTTTACAACTCCTGAACCAACAAATAGCATTGCGGAAATTTTAAATTTACGTATTAAACATTCAGTTGATAAGATTTATGAATATGATTGCAATACACCAACAGATACACAATATTGTGATCTAAATGAACGTTTAAAACCATCAATTCAACCAATACAAAGAAGCAGCGTTTTAATGCATGCAAATCGTGATGGTACATTTTGTTCAATGACTGATAGTATAGACCTTAAAAATAAATTAGAGAATATTAATGATAATTTAGAAGTTAAACTTAGTGATCCAACTAATATGGATTGTGATAAGGAAGATGTAAATTTGTTGAAATTTTTAAAGTATAAAATGGGCAGACAGCATGGTAATGTAGTGGCTGAAGTAAATAATCAATTAAAAGAAAAAAACTTAAATAATATTACGCAAAAAAATGATGCACCAAAGGAGACTCATGAAATCATAATTCAAAAACCAACAAAACAACAAAAGATAACAGAAAATATTCAAGTATTGAAACCTGTAACTCAATTACCTGTAATAGCACCGAAACTACCAAATAATATTTTCATTGCAACATCTGGAGTTTACCACACGTCTGGTAGATTGATTACAATAATTCAACCTGCATCAATAAACACAACAACATCAACGATACAAAATAATAAAATTATTTCTAATCAACGGCTTGGTGTTTCATCATCAGAATCAGCATCTCTATCAATTTCAGCACAAGAACGTCAACGCTCATATAAATGTGACTATCCAAATTGTGGTAAAAATTATTTCAAATCTTCACATTTAAAAGCTCATCAACGAATTCATACGGGTGAACGTCCTTTCATTTGTAAATGGGAAGATTGTGGACGAACATTTTCACGCTCGGACGAATTATCTCGTCACAAACGTACACATACTGGAGAGAAGAAATTCGTCTGCCCGACGTGTGATCGTCGTTTTATGCGTAGTGATCATCTATCAAAACACGTTAAACGACATTTAAAAGATAAGAATTTTAACAATTGTAATAACAGTAAATTAAATAACAGTAATAGTAATACGATATACTTAAGATCAATTGTCCCATCTTCAGTTGTTACAACAAATACAGTATGTACAACTCCAGTATCAATTACAAATAAGTAACACCAACCACCAGGAAGTGTGATTTAATTGCACTAATTTTTTTAAATTTATTTAGTTACCATAAATAATGTAAATTGAATTTCTTTCATTATTGTAAAATGTGATACTTGAATGTACGACTGACTGATTGGATGGGTTTGTGATACCAAAATTTATTTAATCACTTAAGAATCTTTAAAACTGTATATCAAAGATAATTACTTGTTTCAAAAATATGTTTGAATAATTTTGAGATGCAAATTTTCTCCCCAAAAAAAGTATAAGTTTGTGATAAATTTGAAGATGATTTCTACGTAAAAATGAATGCTTTTAAACATTGAAATGATTGTTCTCAATTCTCAAAAATAATCTCCACCGTTGTACACTGTTTTGTTTGTTTGTTGTTGTTTTAGTTTAAGTCATGGATGACACAATACTTGTTCTTACAATCTCTTAGTAATTTGTCTTTTCTTATATGGTTTTTGCTTCATTTACTATATATCTGTTGCATTTATTTTATATATAATTTAATTTCATGCCAAAACAGTAAAACAAAACACATAATGTACTTATATCTTAAATCATTAATTCCTTGTCATTCCTGTTAATAACTAATATAAGAGATTACATTAAAAATTTAAAGCAAAGCATAAAATGTCTAAATTATGCATTTAAAAAACACTACAAAAAAAAGTTTATGTTGAGTTGATTCATGAAACAATTAATAATGTTAATATATTTTTGTTGATATTTTAAATCTTTTTTAATTATAATTATTTTCTTAAAAAAAATATCTGTGATGATTTTCTATATTGTAATTATAATTTTATTTAAAAAAAAAGAAAAAGATACTAATGAACTCTAGTTCAAAAAAACGATAAAACAAATTCTTAAGAAAACAAATAAAAATGTTTAAAAGAAAAAAAAAATAAATGAAATTATTTATAATAAAAAAAAATGTTTTTATTCGCCTACATATTAAAGTGTTACTTTATAACTGATTTGCGGCCTTAAAGTATCACTTTTCAGCTATTTATTTTGTTGTCATAGCTACGTCCAAAAATGCATTTGTATTTGTTTCTGTTCTAAGAAAAATTAAATTTTTTATCAAAGCAACCCTTAAATTCAAAATTTCATTATCCAATTAAAATAGTTGTTATCATTTGTTGTCATAGCTACACAATAATTTGGAAAAAATAATAAATATTTTGTCAAAGGTTACTTGTTCCACATATTTTTATGTTAAAATTTATGAAAATTTATAATTTTAATTTAGAATAAACAACTTTTCTTAAAATATTTTGCTTGCGGCGAATAAAAAATAGTATATGATGCACGGACGTAAGCTATTTTGGACTTAATGTGGGTGCAAATCTCGGCCGGCGCTCCGATTTGCAAACTCCACATCCGTCCAAAATCTTTAGCTTTACGTCCTAGCATCAAAATGTACTATTTTAATGCATTAGGATGAGTTGTGCCGCTTCGGTTGGATCTTCTTTGTTTTGTACACTAGAGCTTGAACTTTCTAGCAACCGAAAATATTGATTTTTCATAACATTATGCTCTTGTTAATCCTAGGAATTGTAAAACTAGGGTGTGGCCAAGAAAAAAACATTATGGTGATAGAAGCTTAAAGTTTTGTCCAAAACTTTTCTCAAACTCTGCAGATTTATTCTAAATATGTACAAAATCGCAAATTGTTTTACAATCAGAGTAGTATTTTTTAATTCAATTGGCTTCTAATAATAAAAAGAATAATGGGAAACAAAGTTTCAAAGGATTAAATGCAATATGTATTAATATGGTTTGTCATACTTTTCACTTTTTTGTGTGCTTTTGTCACTTTGAAAATTAATTTTTACTATAAGTAAAAGATTTCATTTTTTAAGGATAATTAAGTAGTCCTTTTAGTGACAATTTTTATTTTATTTTATTTTTTACAGAATGTATATATATCTGATATACGAGGTGCGTTCGATTTGACTGAAACAACTTAAAAAACAACAACAATTGCATTCAATTTTTCAGTTGTATCAGTTGCTTCAGTCAAATCGAACACGGCTACTCCTTCTTCAGTTCTTTTCTTAACTATCTAGTTATAATTGATAGTTAAGAACAAAACTGAAGAAGGAGTATATCCGAAATATAAATATTCTGTAAAAAATAAAAATAAAATAAAAATTGTCACTATAGGGACTACTTAATTATCCCTAAAAAATAAAATCTTTTACTTATAGTAAAAATTAATTAAGATTAATAGCCGATTGTATGAATGCGGATAGAAGATAAATCCTCGGCTTAATCGTCGTTTGTATTGTATGAATCAGGATAAAATAAAAAATTTATCCGAGGATTGTTGATCTATCCTTCTATTGTTCTTCTATAAAACAAAGGATAAAACAATTTGTTTTTTTTCCTTGACATGCGCATAGCTGGAAAATTTTGTTTGGAATTTGTGGTTATTTTTGAATTTAAATTTGTGTTTCAAAAATTTGTTTATAAATTAATAGTAAAATAAATAATATTTTTAATATAATTTTAATATATTCAATTTCAATTTTGAAATAATGTTTTTTAATTTATAATTAAATTTATTTAATAGAAAAGTAAAAGAAAAAGTATTGCCACTTATAAAAAAAATGCTATAAACTGCAATAAAAACAAAAATAAAAATTAATCTATCCGTGTTCATACAATCGACGAAAAAAAGAATCCTCGGATGAAGATAGAATTTTATCCTCGGATTTTTTTCTATCCTTCCTTGTTCATACAATCGGCCCTAAATGCAGTTTGGAGTGGCACAATAATGTGCATTATTTTACCAAGAACCCAGTGCTGAACGATGTAGGTTTATCCGCCTACAGCCGAATACCATAAACATACTTTTGTTCAATATTCATCTAGACATAGCTTAAAGGCTTAAAAGAAAGTCACTTAAAAGAAAGGCTTAAAAGAAAGACAAACACGTAGTTTCTTAGTTCAAATTATCTTAATTTGTAAATCAATAACAACGAATGTACATTGTTCTAAATACATTCAATATTAAAAAAAACTTGAATTTCACCAGAAATCAAAAACAAAAGTAAATAAAACTCGATCACGAAAATTTCACGTGAATACGACATGATTTTCAGTTTATTAATATATACAATCCATTTTTTTAGTGATTACGCACTTGATATTATTTATAAATTTTATTTAGATAATAAGAAACTCGCGACGCCACACAATCTTAAATTAAAATTTGGTTTTAATTAAAGAAGAAAAGTTTGATATGAGACAGATATTATCGGCTTAATTCCAATTTGTTTAAAGTTGAGAAGGTGGTGGCGAGTTTTGAATATTTTGGTTAAAATTCTTTTGACTTGACCGAGTCACCGAATATATTACGCATAACATAGAAGGATGTTTCGTTTACCTCGACAGAGCGAATCAATAACTCCATAACAGTAAGATTATTACTTAAGATGTACTTGGGAAGTCTTAAGGAGACTTAAGGACTCTAATGACAGTTGAGAATTCAACGTTAGTAAATAGAATGATGTGATGATAAAGTTTCAACTTCGAAATATCATCACCTTGGTGGCAAAGTGGATAGCGGGTCTGTCAAAGGATTCAAACTCACTGGCATTGATAAAGTTACGAGTTCGAATGCCAACCAAAACAAGCATAAAGAGAAAAGTGTAGTTTTAACGTAATAAATGCAGCAAAGTTTATTCAGGTAAACTCAAAACCGATTTCAAATTGAAAAATCAAAGGATTCATAAAGTTAATTGAGAAAAATAAGAAATAATGTTAAAAGACTACGACATCGACGTTGTGATTCAACACATGCAGCAGATAAAGCACAACTTACCTCTAGAGAAAACATTGTTTGCTATACAAATTAATCGTCTGTTTACCATCAAGCATATGGAATATGGATCTGCCATGTGTATTAAGTCAGAAATCATGAATTGTACCCATATACTTACTCAGACGGACACAGATATACATTTTATTGTTGATATATCTAAAACGAAGATTTTTAACGTATACAAGCTCCACACTCAATGGTCCTTCTCAAACAACAATACCAATGCCATACAGCTGACTGGGCTGATGGTAACATGTTCCTGGTATATGATACTAAAGATATTGAAAAATTACATCTGCTAGATGGCGAAGTGATTACAGTCCCGATCTGTGTTTTTCCACAAAAAACGAAAAAGTCATCCTGTTCCAATGTCTAGGGCTGTCCAGTAGTTCTGGAAGTAGGTAACCAAATCCCACTTGTTAACTCTACCTCTCAACCTAGATGGAATTTTAATAAAGCTAATTCGGCTAAATACGGGTCGAAGTTGGATGCAGTGATTCGCTGGATCCAACTCAATCCTAAAAATGAATCCAACCCAATAATAAAAATCATTTCAACTCTTAAGAAGTGCATGCCAAGAGGCTTCCGTGATGAATATATTCCTAGCTGGAGTAAAGAAAGCTAAATAGTATATGAGGAGTACCTTAGTATAGTGGTGAAGCAGACGCGGAAGATGACTTATACTATACTCACTGGGACGCCGTGAGGAAACAAAAGTGGATTAACACTGTTGAAAACAGGACTTTTCCGAATTCAAGCTGGGAAGTTTGGAGTCTCTTTTGGAAGCTGGGTGGCTTGAACTCAATTGCTCATGCTAACATTGAAATAAATCCAGAGGAAACTGCGAATCATATCGTAAATATGTCTCCCTCTTCTATTAATCGCCTTTAAAAGAGAACCATTAAATATAAACTAAGAAAAATGAAGCACTATTGACCATCTCCATCGGAGTATGTGACCTCTTTTAGTAGCGAAGGACTAGATTTAGCTCTGTCCCTAACGAGTATCGGAAAAGCAGATGGCTACGATGGTATTTTTCCAAATTTCCTTACAAATGCGAGGAAAAATGTAAAAAATTGTCTATCTAAATTTTTCTCGATTCCGGCAATCGGCAATCTTCCAAGACATTTTGGATTTGCGATACTTAAGCCAGGTAAACCATCTAACAAACCAGAAAGGTATCCCCCTTTTGCTCTTTTGAGCATCTGCTATAAATTGCTAGAACGAGTCATATACAACCGCATCACAAATATCTTGAATGACCAGATTCCAGTCGAACAAGCTGGTTTCTGTCCCAATCGCAGTTTCTGTCTGGTTTCTGTCCCATTTGACCAACCGCTCGCTTTAACATTCCCATATTGAAGCTGGGTACCAAACCCAACAAAAAATAGGCGCAGTATTCATCGATCTTACTGCAGCATATTACACGGTCTGCACGAATTGGGCTTATATATAAGCTGTTCTAACCTTGTAACACCATCTCATGTTTAACCAACAACACGCTTAGTAACCGTGTGTTTAAAGTACATCTAAACAACTCCTGTAGTAGGCTGAAAATGCTTAAAATTGTTTGCCACATGGTTCCGTCCTGGCGCCATTACATGTAATTGAACATGCAATTGGACATGAAATATAGTTCTATCCAGCTTTATGTACTCCCAACCGACAGGAACAGTTAGAAAATATTATGTTGTTGCAGATTAAGTATCATTTTTGTAACAAAAGCTGTTATTATTCAGGAGATGTTTTTTGAGGAATTGTTTGTGTGATTCCAAGTTCGCCACTTTTGAATAACAGGAAAAATGGAAAATATCAGGTTGATTCAGATTAAATGTTGTTTTTTTTATAAAAGTTGTGATTAATAAACAGAAGTTTTTGCGCTAAACGGACAAGTATTGTGAGCGGGTTTTTGATTGAATCTACGCCTTTATTCACGGATGACGAATATGTAAAATTGGAAAATGTTAGCTTGTTCCAGACTGAATGCCAGTTTTTCCACAACAAATAAAAACTTTTAAAAAGAAGCATTTACGGTAAATGGCGAAGATTTCTATGACGTTTCTAGACTTATTGGAACAGTTGGTTTGGAAAATATCAGGTGAGGTCATATTAAATGTTGTTTTTCTTAAAAGTTGTAATAAAATGGAGAACTTTTCTAAAAAGTTTTGTGGACTAAAAGGAATAGTTGGATTGGACAATATGTTGTCATTTTGATTAAATATCATTTTTTCAACAAAAGTTGTAATTATTGTAAAGAAGCATTTAGAGTAAAAAGAGAGGTTTTCTAAGATGGTTGTTGGACTAATAGAAATAGTTGGGTTGAAAAATATCAGGCAATGTCATATAAATGGTTTTCTGAACCATTGGAGCAGTTGGTTTGCAAAATATTAGCTCGTGTCACTTGTAATTATTGAAAAGAAGGATTTTTCTGAACAAAAAAAAAGTTTTATGAGAACTTTTAGTACTAATAGATAATTTTAAGAATTGGTAGATAATAGGCTGTTTGTTTTTGAAAAGTTGAAATTTCTGAAAGCTAAATGGAGAGGTTTTTGAGTAGTTTAATGATTGTATCATCTTTTCACTAAATTATGTTAGTTTATCAACTCTTATAATTTTCCGGCAACGTATTTATGCTAGTTTTGTAATAAACTTCTACATAGAGATAAAATTGTACTTTTACAAACGGTTTGATGTTTAATATACACCGCTGGCCCAAAACTAAAAACAATGTCCTACCTCGCAAAGCCTTTTGCTGAAAACTATATAAAAATTCTTTATTTTTCAAAGCCTTGAGATTTCAGCCCCTTCATATATTATAATTAAAAAACTTTCAAAAATGTTTAAGATATACCAGCGGTATGATGAGCCTAACATGCAAGATAAACACAGTAATTTGCAAAAATAAAATGTAAATTTGAATTCACGAGATGTTTTGTACCTTGTTCTGCACATTGTTTGAATCTCGTTGTTAATGATGCCGAAAGTATATCACACGAGATAGCAATATTTTTTGCTAAGAATAAGAAATATACATATTTTCAAAAAATATATGCCAAATATAAATTTAAAACCTTCAAGTGATATACTCGTTGGTCTATAGCAGAATTTGTTCTAAAAAACCTTTAAGGTACAATATTGTGCAAAATAATGATGCTCTTCGAGAAGCATCAAATAAGGAATCAGGAGACTTCTGGAAGAGCATCCTTAATTTGCGCAATGTTATTTGTCATTAAAAATATCATGTTTCCAAGTTCTTTGCTCCCTAATAATTTTGCACAAATTGTTACTTCAAATATATAGATTATAGCAAATTGTTGCAATATCCATCCACAAACATGAAAGCATGCCTTTCTTTATTATAGAAGTTAACCAATTTCTTAGCAAAACGTCGAACTGATACAAAATTTGATGTCATAATTAGTATTGCTAATGTTACGCCAAATAAATTACATTTTGAACCTACTTTCCCTAGAGGTGCAGCTCGTATTTGAGCTAAAAGGATAAGACCAATATTTAAAAAGAGAATTTAAATTGAAATTTAAATTGGGAAAGTATTGAAGAGTATATTTAAGCATAATTTTTATTTTTGCATTCTGGCTCAAGCTCTAGTATATATTTCGGACAGACTCGAAGGTCTTCGAGAATACAATGATGTGTTTGGATTCAATTACAACATGCAAAAAATTACCAGACGAAATGTTCTTAAAAAATTGTGAAATTTTACTTGTAAAATTTTAAAATTTAAATACCTGCCTAGTTTTAATTTTGTTAAACAAACATCATTCAATTTACGGGGGAAATGGAACCTGAAAATATTCTGGATTATAGAGTTATTTCGATTGAATTCTCAAGACGCTACTATCCCATTAAGTATGGTAAGTTAATGATATTCATTATTTTACGTATACATATTCTCAATGTGGTAGAATCATTACAATTAGTTATTATTTCAACTAATCTGAAAACCAATCTATTATGATCTAGGCGATCGGGGGGTATTATGTATGAAAAACTTGTGAGAACTTGTGAATAGTTAAACTCAAATAACTGGATGAATAATAGGAATATTTCAATTCTGAAACCAGTTTTGGATTCCTCTAATTAAACGTTAAGTGTTTAAATCAGATTTTATTATATTGTAACGTTTCTTAGCCGAGTTACAATTATTTATTTCGATCACTAAATCAGGAAATTTAAAACACAATGGATTTTCTAAACGTTATAATTTTATTCGTTCAAGATTTTACAATAAAAATATTTCTCCTATTACTATCCCCTTTTAGTTCTTCTTGTACTAACAATATTTCACCACTTATAATTCTTTTATACTTGTTCACAATATCACTTTTAACTTTCTACTTATAACACTCCCAATGTCACCGCCTAAAATAAAAGTTTTATCTCTAAATATAACGAAGACGAACTACGAACACAAAACAAAATAAAAACAGGTTAAATAACACTAGCACATATTCATCTTTGCTTAAATTCTCATTTGGAAACAACGAAAATTATCGAAATACGACCGAGTTTGTCCCGACATTAAAAATGGTAGTGAAAACTGAAATCCTCACTTAAATTATATTTTAAAACTCGAACACAGTTTTTATATATTGTAATAAAGCAGTTAGCAGACGTTACTCCTTGGCGAAACATGTTTTAATAATATTTAATTGTTTCTTGTTTTTATTTCGCAAAAATTGTTTTATTTTACATATTAATATTTATTTTAAAATAATAATAAAAATATCTAAATTAATTTCGGTTTAATTCAACCATTTTTAAGAGAATTAAAATAATAAGAATATGTTAAAATAATAACAATATGTTAGAATTAATACGTCAAATTACCAAAAACGTGTCCGTCAAATTACCAAAAACCACCGAAATGTAACCGACACAAATACGATCAATACCTGAAATATGACCATAATTGTGCCCGTCAAATAACTAAAAATTACCAAAAATGTAACCGACAAAAACATCTTATACCTGAAATATAATCGTAATTGTGTCTGTCAAATTACCAACAGAAACCTAAATGTAACCGACACAAATACCATCTACTAACTGAAATATAACCGTAATTCTACCCGGCAAATTACTAAAATCAACTAAAAAGTAACTGCAATAGTAACCGTACGAATACTGAAATGTTACCGACACGGTCCTCGTTCGGTTGCTGTTACTGCCTATTGTCTGACCAAAATACGGTAACAAATCAGTTACGTTACCACTTGTGCCCGATAACAGTCACCGGTAACATTTCAGTCTTTTTACGGATACAAATAGCAAAATTGTTTGTCGGGAACATGATCTTCAAATATTGACGCCTAGATGTGAAATCTACTCTTTTTTTTAATTTCTTGATTTATACCTATTCTCTAATAGATTTACTTTACTTTATGTTTACTTTGGTTACGTTGATTGGTTTTCTTGATTTGTATATTTTTTTTTTGTAGAACGATATTCTCTAAAGAGAATTTTCTCGAAAGTTCTATTGTTGTTGTGTTCTATCATCTTCCATAATCGTCAAAATATATTGAAAAATTATGAGAATTTTATAAAGATTACCAGTGTCCGTTGGGCCTGGAGGAAAATCGTTTTCAAACCTAAACATAAAAAAAAATTTCTTAGACCAACGATGCTACAAGACAAACCCCCAATATTCATAGCCCGCTTGACTGACTCCATATGCAAAAAATAATGAACATTGCCATATACAAAAAAATGGATTAGCGTTTTTGATTACATTTTTTAAAATTTGTTTTATATGCGGAGCTTTATATTTCACGATAGCGTTAAATAGTTTTTAAATTTTTTTATATTGAATTTTAATTTCAAATCACGATTTTACGATAAGTTCACGATTTTTTTTGTGCTAAAAAAATAAGTGTGCATACAGTATCAGGAGTTTTGTACAAGTACGTCTTGCATTTTTCGTTTTAATAGCAATTGAACATCAGATGGTTGATAATTTAGAAATGCATCACATATATTATCCGAATCGGCGTTACAAAAAGGAGAGCATTTTTTTATGTAAAATTTAAAAAAAATCAATCAAAACTATTTTCAGATATATTAACATACCAAAATTTTATGCAATTTTCAAAATATGACTAGGCGGCCGAAATTTTTATTGCACGCGAGCGGCCATGTACTTAGGCGCAGGTCTGGACTCATTTTTTCTCTTAATTTTAAAAGACGCACAATCAAATCGATTGTATAAGCTCATTTTAACATGTTTTGTTTTTAAGTTTTATTAGTTTTGTTTTGTTATGTTCATGTTTTACAAAAACCCATACGCTAAATAAAATAAAACTTTCCGCTTCCACGATTATTAGATTATTATTAGTATTAAATAAAAAAATATCTCTATGTGGCTGCCACAATAAAACATCTTTTCAATCGAGCAAATTGTATTGCTAAGATGTTACTTTAATTAAATTGAAATTCTGTTATTTTCAAAGTATAAATGTCAAACACTGCTAATTATGTCAAGAAACTCTTGTTTCTGTTGTTTTGGTTCTACTTTTGATGATTTACTCATTATTAAAGCAAAATTGACAGCAATCAATTCACTCAGGAATTGGACAGTCATTGGAAAGCGGCTATGTAATATCGTATTTTTGTTTTTATGTTCTCTCCTTTGTTTGTTTTTGCCTTCCTTTGTTGTGAGACATTATCTTTGTAAATATTTCGTTTAGAAATTAGATTAGATTACAGCTAATTCTGTTTTTACGGCAACTTTTTTTACGCGTATTTGATTTAACACGATTCCAAAATTTTATAAATTTTCAAAATTTCCAATCAGTTAAGAATTATTTTAAAATAGTAAAATTTTAAGTCAAATCTATTTAAATAGCGTCGTCAAGAAGATTCAAGTGTAAAAAATCCCAGCGGCAGGTATATCCGCTAGAAATAGGTAGATTTCGGGGTCAGACGGTTTTGTGTCCAAATAAAATTAGATAAGTCAGATTAGTTTAAATAAAAAATATAAGTAGAAACAGAATAATTCAAAAAAATTATCGAACCAAATTAAATACATTATCCGAACTAACGCCATCAATACAATTTCGGAACAGTTTTATTTAAGTTGGTTTAAACTACTTTTAATAACATATTAAATCCACCAAAGATCAAATGAACTACGTCACAACTACAATTATACCATCACACATAATTTATAATCAAACATTATCAAACAATTTTATTTCAAAATCATCTTTTGTTGTTGTGTTTTTTTGTTCTTATTTAATCTTTTTTCAAACGGTTACTTAGTAAAATAGGTAGATTTTTATATGAAATCTACCTAAAAAATAAAAACAAAAGAGATTTTGATAATTTTTCTATGGTATTAAATGGGTTGATATTTTTCTTGTAAGGGTTGCATTATAACGCTTATAAAAATGGAACCTTTTGGGTTAGAGAGCTGAAATTTTTTGAGGCTATAGTTGAAAAGTATGTCTAAAAGCTAAGATGAATTTAAATAACATAAACTGAAACATGATGAAAGCATTGCCTTTTGCGTTTGTTTTTATTTCAACAGCCGTAGGGTCTCAACCGTTAAACTTAAACTATTATTTTTGAAAATTTTGAAAAGATTTATATTTTAAGTACGTGAAAAAAAGTTTTCAACTATGAGCTTGGCCATTTCAGCTAGATCAAGGGCAGCAAAGTTTAGTAAATTTTTAAAACAGCTGATTTTTGAGGAACCTAAAACGCCAAAGTAGTCATCTGGATAAAAATGATAAAAAAAGGTTCAAATATTCAATATTTTTAAATTTTATTAAAATATTGTTATTCAAACGGAAGTTATAGCGCCCTAGATTATTCGACTTTTTAGGCTCTAGCCGCTTAACCGGTACCCGGATATGGCCAGTTCACGAACTTGTCCAAGACATTATTTGCCGAAACATACAAAGAAAATTATTTTGGTGTAGGTCGAAAAATGCGACCGTGAGAGTGCCGCTAAATTCCGTTATACCTCATATCGTTATATATATATATATATATATATATATATATATATATATATATATATATATATATATATATATATATATATATATATATATATAATTTTTTTTTTTTTTGTTTTTCCATCTCCGCTTATCACAAATAGTCGTTTGGCATCAAAATTTTTCCGAAATTCCGAGATGAAGCCCATTGCAATAGGTAGATTTTTATATGAAATCTACCTAAAATAGTCCAAATTCATTTTGTTTTATTTGTGGAAGTTATACAAAACATACTGCTCAAAAAATAACTCCATTCATTAGAACTGTGTATCTTTATTACTTCGGCATAGAATTGAATGAAAATAAACCGTGGATGCCAAAATAGTTATGTCAATTGCAGCTTAATGCTTTCAAGATGGTATAACGAAGAAAATGTTCATTCAACGTTGTGTTACGACCAGGTTTTGTCAGTGGTAGCAATGGCTAAATGATCGGTTTAGAGTTTTAATTGCGTCATTACATTTTTTTAAAGTACCAAAACGATAAGCTGCATTTTTGCGTTTTTATCAAGAAAAATATTTGAATTTGGCTGTGTATTTTGAATTATGTAGTGGGAGATAATTTTTTTGCCGTATGGAGATTTGGTGTTGACTGTTGAGTGTAAAAATTTTTTAAAAAATTTCTTGTCAAATATATCATCAATATAAATTCAACATATTTTGGTTTTTGGTTTTTGAGTTATAAAATAGAACTAACTCTAAATGCTTTCTGTTGTTACAAATTTTGATTTCAGAACCATAACGACAATTGCCTATATCTACTAGAAAAGTTGGTTGAAAGACATAATTAAAACTCAAAATAACTCGCAATTTTAATTCGAAAATCTGTATAACAACTCATACATAAAGTATAGAGGGACTGAAATCTCAAGCTCTGAGATATCAAGATTTCGGTCTGGGTTAGGGATTTTGACATAGTTTTCGGCAAAAAACTTTTATGAGGACATTGTTTTTAGTTTTGGGCAGCGATGTATATCAAACATAACTTTTTGTTAAAGTACATGTATTTTTTATCTCTGTTTAGATATGTATTACAAAACTAACACGAAACATCAATACATTGTCGGAAAATTATAACAGATCATATATTAACATAATTTAGTGAAAAGATGATACAATCAGCAAACTACTCAAAACCTCTCCATTTAGCGTTTCGAGAAAATATTTCACAATCACAAATTCATATTTCTTTCAAAATTCCAAAAATTGTAAAAATTAAATAAAATCAAACATTCAAACTTTTTTCAAACAAAATTCTAAAAATATTTCAAAAATTATTACAAAATCAAAGATTAAAACTTTTACAAAAATTCTAAAAATATTGCTAAAATTATAACAAAATCAAAAATTGTAACTTTTTCCAAAATTATAAAAATTATAATAAAATCAAAAATTTAAAATTTCAAAATTCTAAAAACATTCCAAAAATTCTTACAAAATCAAATATTGAATTTTTTTTCAAAATTCTAAAAATATATGTAAAATTCAAAAATTTTTTTTGTCAAAATTCTAATTCCAAACATTTTTTCAAAAATTCTAAAAATATTGCAAAAATTATAACAAAACCAAAATTGTAACTTTTTCCAAAATTATAAAAAGTATAATAAAATCAAAAATTTAAAATTTTTCAAAATTTTAAATATATTCAAAAAATTCTTA
Source organism: Diogma glabrata (assembly GCA_963693315.1). Classification (NCBI taxonomy): domain Eukaryota; kingdom Metazoa; phylum Arthropoda; class Insecta; order Diptera; family Cylindrotomidae; genus Diogma; species Diogma glabrata. The sequence continues at coordinate 179,615,447 of OY856186.1, forward strand.
CAAAATCAAAAATTCTACTTTTCAAAATTCTAAAAATATATATAAAATTCAAAAATTCTATTTTTTTTTCAAAACTAAAAATATTCCAAAAATTAGAATAAACTCAAAAATTTAAGCTTTTTCTAAATTCTAATAATATTCCAAAAATTCTTAACAATTCAAAAATTCAAACTTTTTCCAAAATTCTAAAAGTATTGCAAAAATTATAATAATATCAAAAATTGAAACTTTTTCCATAATTATAATAAAATCAAAAATTTAAAATTTTTCAAAATTCTAAAAATATTCCAAAAATTCTTACAAAATCAAAAATTGAAATTTTTTTCAAAATTCTAAATATATATATAAAATTCAAAAATTTTTTTTTCAAAATTCTAAAAAATATTCCAAAAATTAGAATAAAATCAAATATTTAAACTTTTTCTAAATTCTAATAATATTCCAAAATTTCTTAAAAATTCAAAAATGCCAACTTTTTCCAAAATTCTAAAAATATTGCAAAAATTATAACAGTATCAAAAATTCAAACTTTTTCCAAAATTCTAAAAATTATAATAAAATCAAAAATTTAAATTGTTTCAAAATTCTAAATATATTCCGAAAATTGTTACAAAATCAAAAATTGAAACTTTTTCAAAATTCCAAAAATATTTCAAAAACTGTAACAAATTCATGTTCAATTATATTTACGTAAACTAACAGCAAAACTCTTTTTTCCAAAAAATTATCTAAAAAAATAAATGAAATCTTTCTTTTGACACACTTGACAACATTTTTTTGACAAACTTATAATGCCATAATTCTCAATAATAATAATAAAATTTCATGTCAAACAAATAATTAATTTTATTTTTTTCCAAAAAATTGGGTAAAAAATAAATAAAAATCTTTCTTTTGACACACTTGACAACTTTTTTTTTTTTTTGTTTTTTTAGAATCAGTAGGTCCTAAAACGTCGAGAAATTCCAAAAAAAGTGGCGGGTACGAATTTCACTTTTGACTCATGAATGTAATACTTAGGTCTTTCCGACCGATATCTTATATATATAAAAATCACGTGTTGATATAAAATTCACGATGTTTGTCCGCGATGAACTCCGCAACAATGTAACCAATCTTAGTGAAATTTTGTACAATGTGTGTATGATGGTCCAGCTTGAGAGATAGGATAGTTATTATCTTGATTAAATCCCTAGATATTTTTTAATTGCGAATTAAATGTTAAATATGAATGGTTTATATGCCAACTTTCAGATGGCAGCGTAAATCAATTTATTCAATTGATAGTAAACTTGAACTTCGTGTAAGGCCATTATTAGACTATCAAATATGTTTTAGAAAAGAAAGTTTTGTTTTATTTGATAATAAACGAAAAGCATATTATGCTAAGTCAAATACGTTACCAAAGGTTATTGATAATTTTTTGCACGATCAGGCGATTTTGCATGTTCGCTTATTCGTAAATAAACGTAGGAAGTTTCGTTTACAAATCACTGGTCGGTAAGTAATTACTTACCGATCATGCAGCCGGTAAGTATTTACTTACCAGTAAAGGAGACCTCAGGGTGTGAATAAAAACGATTATTAGTTAAATAACTGTGTACGTCTATTCACTAGCTTCAAATTTAAATAACATTCATTTAAAAATATTGCAGTTAAAAGATTTAAAAAAAGCAATTAATTTTGAAAATAAATTCGATGGAATTTAGTTTTGCAACAAAAAAACCTATAGTATTATGATGAAACGCAAAGCTTACTATTTTGAAATGACATTTTAAGAAACTTTCTTTAAAACATTCAAACTTGAATTTAGCGAATGAATTTTATTATTTATATAGTTTTAATTGAATTTTTATTAATCGTGCAAAAAATGTAATAAGCATTTTGAGCATTAACAGTATTACCGATTTCGGATATATTAGAGATCTCGACTTTGTCTCGATCTCAAAACATATATCCTCAATCGGTAAAACACTCTTACTGCCCTTAATACTTAAATAACTATTGTGGAGGTTATATATTAATTATAGAAGTGTGAAAAAGTATCGGAATTCGGAACCTGTAAAAAATTTGTTGTATTGGTTTTTATAAAGTTGGAATAAATATAAGAGTAAAAATTAAAGAAAACAATAATTTAAATTTATTTATTTATTATTTTAAATTTTTCATTGATCTTCTATGTTAATTTATAAAAATTAATATATCAAATTGAATAATACTCTTATTTGTATTGCTAATTAAAATATAACGATTAGAGGTAAAAAAAATTGTCATCAAAACTGTATGAAAAACTAGGTAGCGAAGTCTATTTTTTTACAACGTTTGCACTCTCCAATTTCATGTCATATTTTTTTTATTGACCAATATATTTGATAGTGTGATATACGCCTCATAAATTTGGGTTATCCAATAGATGGTGTTGTATTTGTATGTAGAACGTTTATTTTAACGTCGAAGTTTGTGCAAATACACTACGATTTGCTTTTTCAAATTGTCGTGTATTATTTTTTGATTAGTGATTGGTGATAAATATTTTATTTGGTTTTTTGTTTAAATATCGGTTTATGAGCGTAGTTTGCTTTGATCAATGTTTTTATAGTTATAATTAAAGAATTCAATAACGAATTTTTTTTTAATAAAATGTGTTGTGTAATAGGGTTTAGAATATGTGTCACAACAACACATAAATACCTTTTAAGACAAATATATACTCCCGAATTAAATATATACTCCCGCACGAAGATTTGTAAAATTTTAAATTTTTGATCTATGGGAGTGACAACCCAGCGTACTTAGATTCCTGCTATTTGTATATCAGTTAGCTTGAGTTATCGTAAACCACTGGCAATAGTAGTGAGATATCACTAGCCAAAGTGATATCTTAGGGATGTTGGCGGATGAACTTTTTTCAATCAACGATAGCACCCTTAGTCTTAGTTATAGAATATTCTTTGATGATGACACGCTATTTCTTTTAAAATAAAATGTGTTAGGTAGTACGAATTACAGTGTGAGTAACAACAACTCATGACAACCTTTGAAGAATAAAGTCCACAACAACGGGCTTTCTAAGGTGTTGATGGACGCAAATTTTTTATTTTTTTATATTTTTTTAAAAAAAATGAACTTTTTCGTTTACTTGGAGAAATGAGCTTCCATATAACTATTAAATGTGCCGGGTTTAATCCTTCAGCAAAACCATGTTTACATGATCTTGGTATATGCTTCTAGCACTAGCAATTTGCGTCCATCATCTTAAAAAACATGATGGTGTGGAACCTAGGTCTTAAAGGATTTTATGTGTTGTTGTGAGACATATTGTAATTCCAACTACACAACAAATTTTATTAAAAAAATATTTCAAATATTTTGAAATAGCACAAATGTTTTTAAAAATTTTTGGTGAAAAAGATGATGAACAAAGTCATTGAAGCTACAATCAATTTTGAATGGAAAATAAAATGAGCGAGATGTACTGTTGCTACGCATTTCAATGATCCCAACAGATATGACATTTGAATTCAAACGTTTAGTTTCCAGTGCGACTCGCTTTTGCAAGACTGTCAACAAAGAGCAAGGAAAATTGCTCCAAGGATGTGGTAGATTTGGAGAATTCGTACTTCTCACATCTGGACAACTGTATGTGGTGGTCAGCTAACGTCGGAATACCTTCTGATTTGTTCGTGTACGCATCTAGACGGAAAAACGCAAAATATAATGTGTGCCCACAAGCACGAGCAAAGAAATAGAATTAAAACGACATTTTGAAATTTTTTCCTTATTAAAATAAATAATTGTTGCAATAAAAATGATACAATGTAAATTGGATGTTTGGTACGTTTAGTGTGACTAAAACAATTGAAAAAACAACAACAATTGTATTAAATTTTTCGTTGTTTCAAATGCTTCAGTCAAATCGAACACGGCTGTTATCAGAACGAGTTTTCTTGAATTTCCTTTCTTATGAGATACCGACAATATGCGACAGGTATAATGTTAAATCAACAAAAGTTTTACACTATTTGGTGTAAAATAAATAAAGTTTTGAGAGATTTTTAGACTGATTAAGCTTAAAGTAATTATTTTAATTCACATGAATTTTGCAATTTTAAAGCATTTTTTATTTTCGCTCAGAAAAACTTCTTTAAACAGTTTTTGTGTGTTTCGTGTCGGGAACAAATACAATTTACAATAGTATAATCAGAGATGAAGAATTCAATTTAAATAAATATGAGATAATGAAGTTTCAATTTAGAAATTATCTGAACATGAAAATTAAAATACGTTTTATTGTTGTTTCATCCACTGTGGCTGCGTCTGTATGATGGCTTTGAAGTTTGAACTATGATGTCCCTGATGAGTGTGAGTTCAATCCCGACAATAATTACTTATTATCGGGAATAATACTTTCAATAATTACTTTGAGCAATAATTGCTCACAAAATCGCCCAAAAATTAATATTCCATTAATGTTGTCTATATATGGAACATATATGCCAATATATTGACCGTGTGTAAGATATTAGTTTCGCATTGATTTGCAACATTCAATAATGACTTTAAAATGACTTAGGATGTTGACTAAATAGAAATATTTCTCACCCTATGAATTCACATCCTATGAATTCTAATACAAAAACATCCAAATAATTTTGATTTTTTTGGCATCACTTCTTCTATTCCTTTTTTGCATCACTTCTTCTATACCTTCATCGAATATATTGTCACTATTCTTACTGCCCTTGCAACGTTTTTAGTAACCTACCACAGGTAAAGAAAGCGTATATTAAACCGCATGAGCACTGTAAAAATTTGTGAATCCATTTTTGTTCCGTATGTTCTAATGTTCTATATAGAGACAAACCTGAAAACTTATTTGATCGCGTATTTTTTTATATATCCTTTGTTGTATATATAATACTATTTTTTTTATATTTTACTGATCAACTAGAGTGCTGATCCTTTTACATTCATATTTTAAAAAAAAATAGATCATTTCTCATTACAACTCTTTGAAATTATAGCTACTACGTCAACAAAATGTATACACACATACTTTATTTATAGGCGTAGCAAAGCACGCCGGGTCCCGCTAGTAATATATATGTTGCAGAATTTAATTATCCGTATTAAAATTTTTCCAAATTTTGAGTTTTGTCTTGTTTTAGGAAAACTTAAATAACTTGGTGCAAAGTGCAAACTACACCAATACTCACCTTTTTTAGCTTAAAAGAAAAGAAAAGAATTTATGGTTTTCATTTACGTTGAATAAGGAAAAATTAAAAAAATCGAGAATTTTCGTGTTTTTTTAACTTTTTTCGAGTGTAACTTCCAGAATCCTTGATGGATTTTTACAAGAAAATAGCTCAACATTTTTGTTGGCATGTTAACTGGGCTCTTGTTTCATTAGTATATTGAATTTGTTTGTTTTGTAAAATATGACATACGAAAAACCGGAATAACAATTTTTTCACAAATATCTCAAAAGCAAGAGCTAACCTAAATTCACGTTTTTGATATTTGTGATCAGCAGGTCAAAAACATAAGAACAGTTGGGTTTTCCGAATTCTATAAACTGTAGTTAGCTTTGAGGCTATCTGCTGGTCCTACTATGTTTTCAGGTCGTTCTGAAGTAGGAGGAAGGGCTGAACGAGCTGCCGATCCCAAATATTGCGAAAGTGAGATCTTTTCTAACCCTAAAGCGGTAGCGATTACGTATCAGATAATTTAAGTCGTCGTTTGTGCAACTGTTTACAAATCGGATTGTTCGTCTGAAGCGTATGTCTTGTAATTTGGTTGAATTCTTGAAATTTATTGTCGTATTTGGTTGGATATTTCTACTATTGACACTAGGTTGTGTTGGGTTGGGATTAAGTTTGGTTGCTGGTATGAGTTTCTAGGGTAATTGTGATTAGTATTTCAGTTACCATAATTTCTGTCGTATGATCTTGCTTGAGTTCGGGGGTTACCTTTATAGTTCGTAGTGTCAAAAATTCTCTCGTGTGTCTTATCTTGCTACTAGTGGGGTTAGTGGGGTGTGTTAATGCTAAGTTAGACACCAACCTGATTGTTAATATGACTGCCTGAATACGCAGCCTAGAAGATACTTCCTAAAAATAATAAATCATTCTATATTACAACCAACAAGTTTATGCCTTTCATAAGATATGATTATTCATCAGCTGTGCAACAAATGAACAAATAAATCAATTGATATAATTAGAGAAAACGTAATTTGTACTTACAGTTGTTAACAGTATAAAAAAACCAAAACATTTCACTTTATTTATTAACTATAATAATTCATTTGTACCATAATTTAAATCAACTATAAAATTAGCCAATACACATTTTAGCATTTAGTATTATAATTCTGGTGTATAAATGTAGATGTAGCTTAATATTAGTTAAAATTTTAATTTAAGTTCATTAAAAAATGTCACTTCGATAATTTGATTTAGAAATAATTGTGTAAAAAACTTTCTCTTTTTCTTTTGAGTTCTCATAGCGATAACACCAAATTAAAAATATTATTAGAACAATTCTTGTGATTTAAATAAAGTATTGTAAAATCTAAAATCTTTAATTAAATTTATTAAATAAATTTTGATAATTTAATCATTTGTGATTAAAACAAATAATTAGTTTTTATTAAACTAAATCAAGAAAATCAAGGTGAAGTTATTCTATCAGCAGCGTCTGGATCCAAACATTGGTCCTTCGAGCCGGATTCTACGCCAGCAGCCTGTAAATTGCAGATAGGACGCCATTTCACCACGTGCGAAAGTATCATATTTTTTATCTTTATTCTTGCTCGAATAATTTTTCGAAATAGTAACCATTTAATCTGAAAATAAAGAAAATTGAAACTTTAATAATAAATTTGACTTTGAATTTTATTTTAATTATTTTATTTGAATTTATATATTTTATAATACGGTGGATTGACTGTGGTTAAAACTTTAAAATAATAGTGTATAATAAGTGAATTTTAGTGAATAAATAACAATAGTGAATAAAAATTAGTTGGTATTCAATTAGGGTGACCAGACGTCCTCTTTTAAGAGGACAAGTCCTCTTTTGAAGCCAAAAAAATGTGTCCGGTATCTTTTTTCAAAATAATGCTTTTTGTCCTCTTTTTGGCCATTCATCAAACATAAATCGTCAAACATCTTAGATATTTATTTTTTGAATAAAGTTTATCAGCGAGCGTGCGTGAAAAAACTTTTATTCATGATGATTTGAGCAACTTTGTGCTATTAATTTGTAATGCTAAAGCGTAAACGCCCATTTAATCACAAATAAAAATGGAATACCTCATGTCAGTCATGTTCACGCAGAACGATAACAATTATCACCAGATGTTCTGTGCTGTTTGTAATGCTAGGTTTTCTATGCCAACCATGAAAGTTCGGATTTAGAGCAATATGCACACAACAAAAAAACAAAAAGGCGATGCAAAGAAAAGATTTATCGAGTACACTCCAAAAAGTTTTGTATTGTACAAATTGTATTGTACAAGCAGCCAAATTGGCTCTTAGAAACAAACGTAGATTATTTAATATTTGGATTCATAAAAAAAACTCTGTTAATCGATCCCAATGGCCTTTAAATGCTAATAAAATATCAAACCAGATAATCGAAAACGAAAAAGCAGAGATTGACAGAGCGAAAGCGGCAAAACTTTCGAGTATGTCAATTTCTGACAAAAGTTTTTACAGTGCCATTAATTCTTTAAATTGTGGTACTAAATCTTCTATCCCTCCTATCATTGATGGTGACTCAATCATTACTGACCCTGCAAGGAAAGCTACATTGTTCGCGGAACGCTTTGCTTCAAATTCAACAGTTTTAGAAACTCCTAAAGAAATACCCCAAATCCAGTCTTCAGGACTTAATATGAAACAATTACATTTCAAACCCAAAATTGTCGAAAAACTTTTAAGGGGGTTAAACAACAACAAAGCTTCTGGTCTGGACAACATTCCTCCTGTTATTCTAAAAACATTTTCAAAAGAACTTGCACCAACCCTCACCAAAATATTTTATAAATCCTATAAATCTGGTATTTATCCATCCTGCTGGAAGTTGGCCAATGTCCAGCCTGTCCCAAAAAAAGGAACGAAATATGATATTTCAAATTATAGACCAATAGCCTTACTCCCAGTCATGTCTAAAATATACGAGCACTATATTAATTCACACATATCCAAATTTTTGGAAGACAACCATTTGATATCTGACAGCCAATACGGGTTTTCGAAACAAAAGATCAACAACCGATCTATTGAACTATGTGGCACATCTTTGGAATAGCATACTTGAGAAAGGTGGTGAAACGTACGTGATCGCATTAGACATCTCAAAAGCATTTGATCGAATTTGGCATGCCAACTTTATCAACAAGCTCGTTGCGTACGGTTTTCATCCCGCAGTCGTGAAGTTGATTCAAAATTTTCTGTCTAACCGATACATCTCGGTATCTATAGATGGCTTTTCTTCTGAGTCCAAATTAATTAACGCTGGTGTACCCCAAGGCTCAGTTTTATCTCCCACTTTATTTTTAATTTATATCAACGAAATGTTGCAAATCACCAGTAACCCAATAAATAGTTTTGCAGATGATAGTACACTGCACAAGTCATTCGTCCCTCTATCTTCAAAAGGTAAAATGCATGAACGAATAAATCCCGTCCGGAGAGACGCTGCCATAAATGTAAACGAGGACCTAAAAAAAGTCGCCGATTGGGGTGACAAAAATTTGGTCAATTTTAATGCCACCAAAACACAGCTATTGATTGTTTTCAGATCAAAGACCGAGTTTCCCAACGATATTTCAATTAATATGTGTGACGACCAAATGCGCGAATGTGAAAGCACTCGTTTATTGGGAGTCACAATATCCAATGACTTACTCTGGAACAATCATATAATGGCCATGGCAAAGAGCGCGTCAAGAAAACTCGGCCTCCTCAATAGATGTAAAAAATATTTTACTTCGCATCAATTACTCCACATTTATAAGTCCTATATTCGTTCCTGTATGGAGTATTGTTGTCAAGTTTGGGGCGCTGCATCTGTTACTATCCTGGCTCTTTTGGACTCTGTTCAAAAGCGAGCTATACGAATTGTTGGTGATCGAGATTTAACAGTAGGTCTTGATTCCCTGCAACATCGTCGCACTGTTGCTGATCTCGTTGTTTTTTATAAATATCATCACCAGCAGTGCTCGGATGAAATCAGGTCCGTAATGCCTCAGACATATGTTTTTCCCCGTTTTAGTCGTCAATCGTGTGCGGGCGGTCGAACTGTCGAGATTACTCACTGTCATAGTAATAGAATGCAAAGAGATTTCTTTGTGCGTACATCGTACACATGGAATGCTTTGCCCGAATCAATAGTCTGGAGTGCTTTCAATCCACAAAGATTTAAAAAAAGCGTCCACCTATACCTCAAGACGCATGTTGTTGTGGGACCTACGTCTTAAAAGGTATCTATGTGTTGTTGTGACACATTTTGTAATTCCTACTACACAACACTTCTTATTAAAAAAAAAAACAATGTACAATATTTTTGGTAAACTTACAAAAAAATTTGTGAGTTGTATATTTATAAAAAATTTGTAAAATTTACTTAGTTTTTTTTTTGAGTGTAAAGTATCAGAATTTTTTTTCAAAATTCACAAAAATGGATGACAATGTTGCTGCAGCAGAGGGTGCATTGGCATACCGCACAGTTGCGCATCATCACAGTTTTCCATCCACTGACTGCATCCATTTATTTGTGCTACATATTTTACCAGATTCAGCTATTGCTAAAAAAATTTCTTCTTCGCAAACTGAAACTAAAGCGATTATTGTCAATATGTTGGCTCCTCTGGCATTTGGCAGTACAAAAGGCATTTAAAAATAATATCATAATAATAATTTATTATATTATTGTTATGATAATATATTATTTGTATTTTAATATTATTGAAATCACAAATTTTGTTTCAATTTTAACAGATGCTCGTAATAAAGGCAATCAAACACTATTCCCTGTCTTGTTACAATATTTTGAAAAAGAAACAGGAGCAATATCAATGTATTTTAGCACTTAGCAAAGTAGTAGCATTAATGCACTTTAAGATGAAACTGCTAGTACTATATTTGAATTTTATCCTCTGTTTTAGTAAAATATGACATATCTGCTAAATGCACTGGTGTGTCGGGTGATAATTGTAACACAAACTTTGACGGACAACAACGTACAGGCACAAATAATGTGTTTTTCAAATTGTAGTCAAATGGTCTACCCAATTTAATCGGAATTGTATGCCCGACCAATATGCTTCATAACAACGTACAGTTTGAATTCGATGGATTACCAATAGCTTTAGAACAGTATAATTATGAAAATTTAAAATAATTTTTCAGTTGAGGCTGGACGTACTGAAAACTAAGCGCATTTTGCGAGTTTGTGGACATCCCGTACAAACAGCTACTCAGCCATTCAAAAACTCGATAGCTTTCATTGCTCCCGTGTGTCCATTGTCCAACACGTACTGGAAATATATGATGGTTTAAAATCGTTAATTTCAATAGACAATAGCGAAAATGATTTTACACTAGTGGAAAAACCCCATTTTCACAAAAATAAAATTGAACCTGCTTGCAAATAAAAAGTTTTTTCATTGTGCATGGTGCATGCATATATTCTAAGATAGCATAAATGTACTTTTTTTTAAAGAATTTTTTTTTCTAAGCTGGGAAATAAAGTGAACCTTTTCTGATAACTTTTAAAAATATTGACCCCACTCCCTCTTCCAATAAAAATGTGTCCTCTTTTTTGTAATGATCGATCTGGTCACCCTATATTCAATTGATAATGGCTGAACTGAGTATGAAGGCGCTTTTGAAAAAACGTTCATCAACCAAGGGTCAAATGACGCGTTTAGTGACATTTGCTCGCAGTGCGGAAGAAAAACCTTTGGAACATTTAAAAACACGCCTACAGCGAGCGCATAGCTTATTAGAAGAATTTACTGCAACAGAAGATCAGATTTACTCTGTAGATGATAAAGAGGAATCAGAAATGGCCGAATTTGAAGAAAACTATTACTATGTAGTTTCGGAGCTTAATTCCGCCATTCGTCAGATGAATTTAGCTACAGCCAATACATCACAATCTATAAATGAATCAGTGGGTGTATCAATGAACCAGCACGTGTCATCTGAAGTAAAGCTGCCACGTATAACAATACCAGTTTTCGAAGGTGACTACAAGGATTGGCAGTCATTTTACGATTTGTTCACCAAACTCATTCATGAGAATAATACGCTTTCTGCGGCACAAAAATTCCAATATTTGAAGGGTTGTTTAAAGGGTGAAGCAAGCAACTTATTAAAGCATATGGCGATTTCTGAAGCTAATTATATTGAAGCCTTTCAGAAATTATGCAAGAGATACGATAAGAAGAAGCACATTGTTAATTCATTTATTCAAACCTTTGTGGAGCACCCTCATATTAGGAATCCATCAGCGTCAGCATTACGAGGTCTTACAGACACATGCGATGAAGTGATTCGAGGGTTAAAAGCTCTTGGAACTCAGTTTGAAAGTCGAGATCCATGGTTAATTTATTTGGTAGTCAACAAATTAGATGAGGAAAACCAACAACGATGGGCGAATTTCATCATTGATATCGTTTGTCCTAAATGGAACGATTTATTCAACTTTCTGAACCAAAGAGCAGACGCAGCAGAAGGATTTAAAGCTTCTATTAAACCAACATCGTATCGGAAACCAACCGCAAACATCAAATCAATGCATACAACATCTGATAATAAATGCAGTGTATGTAAAGCGGAACCACATCACTTATCTGAATGTTCTATGTTCTTGAACATGAAGGTAGCAGATCGCCGAAAACATTTGAAGAATATTTACTGTTGCTACAACTGTCTAAATACAAATCATCCAGTTTTCAAATGTCAAGCGAAAGGGAAATGTGACAAGTTTTCTAAACGACATCATCCACTGTAGCATTTGGAAGAAGAGGCGTTGCAAGGGGTAAGTGCTAATAACCTATCTAACAAAAATAAATCCGTGAAACCAGTCGTAATCACTACCAATCAAATTAAAACCTGTAACAATAAAGCAAAGGTTGATAATTCTGTAGTACCTGCTATATTACCGACTGCCAGTGTCATGTTAATGAGCTCATCAGGTGAACTTCATCCGTGTCGGGCACTACTAGATTCAGGGTCTGAAATGTCTCTAATTACGGAATCATGTGTTCAACGGCTAAATTTATCTCGAAACAAGGCCAGAGTTACTGTGTCTGGATTATCTTCAAAGGCAGCATTAATTTCTAAAGGAACTACACAAATTACTGTTGTATCCAGATTCAATCATCAAAACATATTGAACTTCAAGGTCTTAATTCTACCTAAGCTTACCAGTAAGGTACCATCACTAGGATTTAGAGAATTAAATTTATCTAATCTAAAGAACCTTGAACTAGCAGATCCAGACTACAACAAACCAGGTGAAATTGATCTCCTAATTGGTGCTGATCAATTTTTCAAGATATTAAGTTCATCACGCATCACCAATGGATCCAACAACCCTATCGCCCAAGATACCATGTTTGGGTGGATAATCGCTGGAGAGTTCAATGAAACAAAGGTTGATCATACTGTAGTTAATTTTTTTACCGAAATTGACATTGATCAGTCGCTTCGTAGATTTTGGGAGCTAGAGGAAGTTCCAACAAAATCAATTTATACTGAAGAAGAAACATTGTGTGAACAGCATTTCTCTGACAACGTTTTTCACCAGCCAGATGGAAGATATGTGGTAAGTCTTCCTTTTAAGCAATCTGACGGTGAACTGGGAAATGCACAAGCATCAGCTATAGCTCGTCTCAAGTCGATTGAACGAAGATTTCAAAGAGACCCAAAATTTAAAGAAGCTTACGTTACCTTCATGAGGGAGTATGAAATACTGCACCATATGGAGCTAATTCCCAAGAATGAGATTGAGGTAAGTGTAAATAATTGCTTCTATTTACCACATCATGGCGTGATGAAAACATCAAGTTCAACGACCAAATTGAGAGTGGTTTTTGATGCTTCCGCATCGTCTCAATCTGGTCTATCACTAAATGATAAATTAATGGTTGGACCAACAATTCAGTCCAGCCTCTTGTCCATTTTATTAAGATTTAGAACACATCCAGTCGTATTCTCAGCTGACATTGAAAAGATGTATCGCCAAGTTCTAATCAATAAAAAGGATACCGACTACCAGAGAATTGTTTGGCGGGAAAATTCCCAAATGGAGCCAAACCACTACCGGTTATTAACGGTTACGTACGGAACATCGTGCGCTCCATTCTTGGCAACAAGAGTCCTGAAACAAATTGCTTCAGATGTCCAGGATAAATCGAAAATCATTTCCAGAGTCATCGAAGAAGACTTTTATATCGATGACCTAATGTCTGGTGCTGAAACTGAAACTGAAGCATTAAACCTTCAACGTGAAATCATTAAGGTTTTTTCAAAGTCTGGACTAAATTTGAGAAAATGGACATCAAATAGACCAGCTCTTTTAGAAACAGTTTCAACTGAACAAAGAAGGATAGAGAATGTTCTATTTTCTGAGGATTCTACAGTGAAAGTTCTGGGAATTGAATGGAATCCAACCACAGATAATTTTTCCTTTCAAATCAACCTAGACAATACCTCTTCCACCACAAAGAGAGGAATATTATCAGAGTCGTCAAGGATATTTGATCCATTATGATGGCTCTCGCCATGTACTGTGCTGATAAAAATATTCTTTCAGCAATTATGGCTACATAAAATTGATTGGGATGAACAATTATCACCGAGTATTGTCAATAAATGGTCAACTTTAAGGAGTGAAATTCCGCTTTTAAAAAATATAACAATTCCTAGATGGTTGGGTACTACAAACGTAATAGAGTTACATGGGTTTGCAGATGCATCGAGTTGGCCTACGCTGCGGTGGTCTATTCACGAGTAGTGCAAGAGGATGGCAATATTATCATCAGGCTGATTTCTGCAAAAACAAAGGTGGCACCGATTAAACAGATCTCCATACCTAGGCTTGAGCTCTGCGCAGCAGGTTTGTTAAGCAAACTAATAGAAAACACCATTATTGAGATGAAATTAGTGAATGTTCCGGTTTATGGGTGGACAGATTCAACAGTTGTATTAAACTGGTTAATGCAAGTGCCCCGTCAGTGGAAAACATTCGTAGCAAATCGCGTTTCGCAAATTCATAGTGTATCAACGAAGATTAAATGGTTACACGTACGGTCAAAAGACAATCCGGCAGATTGTGCCTCGCGAGGAATCAAGCCGTCGGACTTGATTCATAATTCGTTATGGTGGAATGGTCCGTCATGGCTATTGGAAGATATTACATCATGGCCTATAAAACCAATTGACGTTATACAGCTGGATCATAACGAAAGGGAATGTATTCTAGAGGAAAGGAAAAACGATTCAATTCTGGTGTTCAGTGGTTTTGTATCAAAACACGTCTCGAATATTTATGAAACCATTATAAGCAGAAGATCGTCTTTTTCCAAGATTGTTTCAATTATAGCATGGCTCAACAGATATATACATAACTGTCGTACACCAAAGGAAAAAAGAAGATCAGGGAGTCTAACAGTATTAGAACATGAAGAATCAGCGAATAAATTAATACGTTGGGTACAAGAACTGGAATTTCCAGAGGATATTCAACAATTGCAAAGTGACCACAAATTATCCTCCGTATAGTCGTATACGATCACTTAATCCATTTGTAGATGATAACAACATCATACGAGTCGGCGGGCGAATCGAAAATTCAATTGCTCCATTCGATATAAAGCATCCAATCATTCTGCTATCTTCACATCTTCTTATTAAACGATTAGTTGCAGACGAACACATCAAGAATCTACACTCTGGCATTACTCTATTGATGAATATCTTAAAACAAAAATACTGGATCATTCGCGGTAAAAATATCGTTCGAAAGATTGTTCATGACTGTATACCTTGTGTTCGTCACCAACACAAGTCAGAACAACAAATGATGAGTGATCTACCAAGTGCCAGAGTAACTTATGAACGTCCGTTCTTGAAAATCGGCATTGATTATGCTGGACCAATCACGATTCGAATGCAGAGAGTTCGAGGCAGACAAGTACATAAAGCATATATTGCACTATTTGTATGCTGTGCTACAAAGGCGGTTCACATTGAACTGGTTAACGATTTAACTACCGAATCATTCTTTGGAGCATTTCACCGATTTATAGCTAGACGAGGCGTATGCACTGATATTTTCAGTGACAACGGGTCCAATTTCATTGGAGCTAACAAACAATTGACTGAACTGTTTGAATTTCTTAAGAAAAATAATAATAACATTTCTGAATTTCTTTTAAGGGAAAAAATTCAATGGCATTTCAATCCGTCCGCAGCTCCACACATGGGTGGCTTATGGGAGGCCGCAGTTAAGTCAACAAAGTTTCACCTCAAAAGAATAGTTGGTAGTAATATACTCACCTACGAGGAGATGTCAACATTGTTGGCCCGTATCGAGGCCATTTTAAATTCTCGCCCTATTGTTCCATTGGCAGCAGATGATATTGATGTGCTCACACCGGCACATTTTCTAATTGGGCATCAGCATACGCATCTTCCAGAGCATGATTTGCATCATTTGAAGGAAAATCAATTATCACGGTGGCAGCTTGTTCAGCAAATTTCTCAGCACTTCTGGAAAAGATGGCATCAAGAATATTTGACTGCAATACAAAGGCGAAATAAATGGCATGTAAAACAAAAAAATATAAAGGAAAATGACATGGTTATCATAAAAGATGACAACTTACCTTCAACTAAATGGTCACTTGGTAGAATTGTTAACACACATGCAGGAAAAGATGGTCTAGTCAGAGTCGTATCAATCAAAACAAAATCTGGAATCATCAAACGTCCTCTATTCAGAAGTTATGCCAGTTACCTCTATTTGAAACAGATGTTTCAACGCGGCCGGAATGTTAATGCTAAGTTAGACACCAACCTGATTGTTAATATGACTGCCTGAATACGCAGCCTAGAAGATACTTCCTAAAAATAATAAATCATTCTATATTACAACGAACTAGTTTATGCCTTTCATAAGATATGATTATTCATCAGCTGTGCAACAAATGAACAAATAAATCAATTGATATAATTAGAGAAAAAAGTAATTTGTACTTACAGTTGTTAACAGTATAAAAAAACCAAAACATTTCACTTTATTTATTATCTATAATAATTCATTTGTACCATAATTTAAATCAACTATAAAATTAGCCAATACACATTTTAGCATTTAGTATTATAATTCTGGTGTATAAATGTAGATGTAGCTTAATATTAGTTAAAATTTTAATTTAAGTTCATTAAAAAATGTCACTTCGATAATTTGATTTAGAAATAATTGTGTAAAAAACTTTCTCTTTTTCTTTTGAGTTCTCATAGCGATAACACCAAATTAAAAATATTATTAGAACAATTCTTGTGATTTAAATAAAGTATTGTAAAATCTAAAATCTTTAATTAAATTTATTAAATAAATTTTGATAATTTAATCATTTGTGATTAAAACAAATAATTAGTTTTTATTAAACTAAATCAAGAAAATCAAGGTGAAGTTATTCTATCAGCAGCGTCTGGATCCAAACAGGGTGATTTCGACTATTATTGCTTGAATTAGGTTTTTGAATATTTGAGCAGCTTCTTGAAAAGTGATCTCTCGGATGAAATTGGCTGCACGTGGTTTGGGCTTGACCTACATTCATGGCAGTAACCAACTGGTTGACAAAAAGTACATATCTTTGGTTGTTCACGCTGGATGTTTCTGTTCCGTGGTTATGCGTGGTCCATGTAGTGTTCTTAGTTGTTAGGCTAAGTGAGGTTTCATTAACGTTTGGTTTTCCTACTGCTCTCTGTACTTCATAATTGTTTTTGTTGCAGAAATCTCTGTAGAGAGAGCATTCCTTTGCACCTTGTGGTAAACTCATCGATACGTACGTTCAAATATTTCTCGAGGATTATTTCCATTGGGATAAAATTAAGAAAAAAAACCAATTAAGCAAAAACTTTGTCAGGTCGTCAGGTCTGTACCCGTCGTTCGTTAGTTTCGTTGGTTTACCGTCTAATCTAGCTAAATAGTTCTCTAGTTGTCTCCTAGTTCTATTGTCAGCATCTTCGACCGTGTAAAAAGGTTCCATCTATAGTTTTTAAAGTCTCTTAAAGAGTTTTACCGTCGTCTAGTGTTTTCACAAATAATCTGTCTGATTCTAATTCTATAAAACTATATAGATTCCAGTGATCGCAAATACGTGGCACGCGTGCCAGACCTGGCACGTTTGAAAATTTGTCTGGCACGGCAAACATTTTGAAATTGTGTCCAAAATTGTCCCTAAATTCGCGTTTTAGGAATCACAATAAAGAAAAGATTTTTTCAGATATTTTGTAATAGGTTAACTATTACTGTTAGTCCAGTAAAAGACGGTAAAAATAGTAGGGAACCTCCGAATTCTTTGAATCAGATTTGCCTGAAATGCCCGAATCGATTTGCCTGAAAAATTGAAATTAAGCTTAACACACCCTCCATTTCAAAATCTACCCTGTGCGCTTTTATTTTTAGGAGCGAAAACTACCCGTTATTGTCAAAACTTATTAAGCTACAAATTAAATCTTAACAGATCGAAATAAAGATCACAACCACATATATCAACCCTTAAAAACCACCCACTATTATGATTAAAAAAAGTTATTACGGGCGACAATAGTAGTTTGTGCTACAAGCTTTAAAATGAAGATTTTTTCAGCACTAGTCCTAAGTTTGGAAAATTAGGACGTGTGCTGAAAAAAATTCATTTCAAAACGAGTTGCACACAACGTTTTCTGCACTTGAGTACCACAATAGACAACAAATTAAAAAAAATTACAAAAAATCACTACAAAAAAACTACGCGAAGTATTGATCGATCAACAATGCTTGACAATATGCAAGTTGGATTATATGCAAGAAAGAATGGAGGTTGGATTATATGCAAGAAAAAAACGTCATTTGCTCTTGATTGTTCCCACACTACAAACGTGCTTTCATTTCACGTGTATTTTATTGAGAAACTGCAAAAAATGAGCCCAGGGGAGGATTTCGAATTGGAAGGAGCAGCAGAAAGAGCTTTGCAAGGTTTATTGCCGGTAATATCCAAAGAAAAATACGAAAAAACGTATCGAGCGTTCAAACAATGGTGCAGTGAAAAAAAAATTAAAGTGATTGACGAAAATAAGTTGCTTGCTTATTTCGATACCGAGATGAAACAATTCCAATCGTCAACTACATGGAGCATTTACTCAATGTTAAAATCCACGTTGAACTTAAAGGACAACATCGATATCTCAAAATTTAACAATTTGCGAGCTCTTTTGAAGCGTAAAAATGACAATTATTTTGCGAAGAAATCAAGAATCTTCACCATTGAAGAAATCTACAAATTCCTGAAGGACGCTCCCGACGATGTTTATTTGGTACAAAGGTAAAATTTGCTGATAATTTTTTTGTTTCATTTTCCTAACCTCACAATTTTCAGGTGGCCCTTATTGTCGGTGTCTATGGTGCTTGTCGACGAAGCGAATTGTTGAATTTGAACGCAAAGGATGTCGAATACATGGACAATGGCATTAAAATTACCGTACCGAAAACGAAAACCAAAATCATTCGACAATCTGTCATCAACGAAGAAAGTGATCGGGACGTAAATTTGGTTGACATTTTCAAGATGTATTCAGGACTACGTCCCCATGGCGTTATCACCGACAGATTCTTTTTGGGTTTTCGTAAAGGCAAATGCATCAAACAACCGATCGGCATTAACACGATTGGAGGCTATCCGAAAACAATTGCAATTTTCTTGAATCTTTCGTCACCGGGTGAGTACACTGGTCATTGCTTCCGTCGATCGTCTGCATCCTTGTTGGCAGATTCGGGTGTGAATTTAACTACAATTAAGCAACAAGGTGGTTGGGAGTCTGATAAGGGTGCAGCAAAATACATTCAACATTCGCTCAACAATAAACGTAAAATTGCTAACAGCATCATGGGTTCGAAAAATGTTAGAGCTGATAACGTTTCAACAACTTTATCAACCACTGCTCAATCCAGTGAATCAATCATTGAAAATGGCAGTGTTTCAGCCGGTACAAACAAACTTGAAAGAGTGGTTGGAGAGCCTTTGCCACAACCACCGATTCCTGGAGGATATTCATTCAATAACTTGCATAATTACTCTTTGTACTTTGATCAAAAGTAATGTTTTCATTCATTTCTACTTTAGTAATAAAAATGTTTACCAACACAAACGCACCGTTTCGTCTTTTAAATTGGCAGCAGTGCGGAAATGAAAAAGCAGTGCGGAAATGAAAAAGCAGTGCTGAAATGACAAATCAGTGCGGAAATAACTCACTTTTTCGCACTCAAACGAGTTTCGATACATGTCGTATTGTGGTACTCGAGTGCAGAAATTTATTTTCTTTTTTAATTTAACTACATTAAATTTAAATGTTTTTTCATTCATATTTAGCACATGGAATCCTCATGAGAGTCAATCTCCTCCCTTCTTGATCTAAACGGAGCACTATTATGACAGATTTTGACGGAGCATCCACTACAAGTTGCGTTGCAAAAAAGCCCAACTTTTCGACAGATACATAATGCACCACATCCTTTTTTGCAATTACAGAAAATCATTTTTAAAAGGTTTTCCGGGTTTTTTGCATTCTAATGGGTTGCAAAGATAATTCTTATGTATTCTTATGAGGTAAAATTTTGTGAAAGACGGTTTATTTCTACCACCTTTATACTTTGTTCATAATAACTATCAAATACAACAGTAATATTATCACCGAAATTTCTTCTCAAATAATAGATGTATTCCCGGAAAAACTGCTGTAAATGTGCCATTTAATTTTATAAAAAAGCATATTTCAAAAAAGGTTTATAAAAATACCTGAAAATATTTTTAAACAGTTAAAATTTGATCTTCATGCGGTTGGGGTGTTTGCATTGACAGTTGATGAGAGTACAGATATTAACTCCAATGCCAGACTGGCAATTTCTTTGCGTTGTGCTACAGTTGGGCAAATACGACAAACTGCTAAAACTTTGCAGAAACGAATTTTTATTTACACATTTTACGTTCGTGAAATGGTCTCCCTCGACGCTAACGCGTCTCGTGAACAAAATGTCACTCACGAAAAAGCAACGTTTTCATCTCTTGTAGCAAAATGTACTATCTCATAATTGGATTGGCACGCGAAAATAGCGATTATTAGAAAAAAAATTGTTTCGGCACGCCAATAAAATTCAGTTGCGAACCCTGATATAGATGATTAGTATCCCTTTGCAGTGTGACTGGTGATGGTTTTACTTCTTTTTTGGCTGATGGTTCTGGACCTCAGGTGCAGGTTTCTTTGCTGTTTCCCTCCTTGGTTTATATATTCTTCCCAATCCTTTATGTCCGTTTTTTGGACGTAAAGGACAGGAAATCCCACGCAAAAAATGTAGTACTTTAGAACAATTGTCACTACTGTTTGTTGAAGATGTAGTGTTGTTGTTGGCTAGATACTTTACTTAGATAGTTTTCTAGCACATTAGTAGCACACGTTCTTATAGGTGTTTTTTATTAGCACTTGAGTAATCACATAAATAATTTTGCTTCACGATTTATTTATAGATTTAGAATTCCGAATTTACTTGTTACTGGTCGACTCAATCACTCACTACTCGATTACTTGTTTCTCATTGATAGATTTACTGGTTATTGATAGACTCTTTGGTAGGTGCTAAGTTTCCCAGGGGATGAATCAGGATGATACTCGATGGAGAGGTGAATGCAGCGCCTTGATGAAGTTTTTTTTATTATCAGTTTTATACATCTATCACAAGAGTAATAAATATTTTCACTCAACTCCAGAGAATCCTTGTTTTTTGAGGCAGTTAAAATTTTAATAAATTGACGTGGAAAATACCACAGATATAAATAACCCTATGCAGTTAAAATATTGTTGTTTTCCAAACTGATCCCCGTTCAAGTGCAGAAAATTCACTTCTATTTTCGGAGCAATATAAACAATGGTTACTCGATTTAATGTTTTAATAATTTTTTTTTTTTTTTTAATAAAATGTGTTGTGTAGTAGGAATTACAATATGTGTTACAATAACACATAAAAACCTTTTAAGACCAAGGTCCCACAACAACATACGTTCAAAGATGTTGATGGACGTAAATCTTTCTTTTTTGTTTTTTTATATTTTTGTTTAAAGAATGGATAACTAAACAAAAAATCCTATCACTGACAAAATATGACATAGGCCAATATTTTATGATTTTTTTTTTTTTAATAAAATGTGTTGTGTAATAGGGTTTAGAATATGTGTCACAACAACACATAAATACCTTTTAAGACCTAGGTCTAGACCTGGGTCCCACAACAACTGGCGTTCTAAGGTGTAGATTAACGCTTTTTTTAAACATCTGTGGGTTGAAGCCACCTGAGACTAAGTGTTCCGGCAAACTATTCCATTTGTTGATAGAATGGATAAAATAGATGGAATGATAGAATAGATAAAATAAAAGTAAATTAATAAGTAAATAGCAAATTTTTGTAAAAATTTGCTGAAACAAAACAAAACTGTAGTTGCCAATAATCCAGCCGGACTTTTGGGCTGGACTTTGGACTTTTGGACTTTTATGAAAAAATGCTGTATCCTGACCCTTGGAAATCTCTTATGTTATTACAGAAAATTTATAAAAACAAACTTTGTACTGAATATACATGACGAAAATAATTTAACAGATCAAAAATAAAATCAATAAAAATTATATAACTTATCTTCGTGTCCTTCCATTCCGTATATATGTAGTTTTTTTCAAACTTTCCAACCGATAAACTATCAGGCATTGCTCCTTTACAAAGCATTTTATTTCCCTTAGCTTAATGTGAGATAGCTAATGCCAAACGTAATTTGTTACAAAATTCCATTGAATATAACCACGAATTTATATCCAATATTACTTCCATATAAAGAAGAGTCGAAATTACACTGTAATCGACTATCAACATCAAACTTTTCCCCTTCCGAATCAATATCATGATAAATATCATAAATCCATCACGTTCAAATAGTGACGACGATCGTTGCATTTTTTTCAGCCACTATCAATTTAATTTTTTAACTGGAATGATAAAACAACGGTTTCGCTATCTTCGAAGCCGTTTTCTAATACAAGCTAGTCAAACTTCTTAACACTCAAAACTTAATAAAAGACAACGAAAACTTAACACTGTTAGAATAAAAACACCAATTTTACAAACAAATTAATTTAACAAATTTAATATGAACAATCTCGTTTAAGAATATACATTTTTTTGTGCCACATTAACACTACTGATAATAATGTTCACTCTCTGATTTAAATTTACATAATCCTACGACCAAACAAAATGGTCAAGTACAAATAGTAAGATTTTTCAGTATTTTGTTTCTTTTTCTATTGTCTCTTTTATCGTATTTTTTTTTATTAATTAGTTAGACATGTTTACCACACTAAATATGAAATATTCATTATGAGGACTCTTTGAATATCCGAAGATACCATGTCAACTATAAAGGAAGGAGATGAGGAAAATGGTAGGAAAGAGGATATAGTGACAACTATACTAATTGTTTTAAATGATGATGTACATTTTCTTTAAATGCCTGAGGGGAAAATTCATCGGGAAATACAGAGGAGGGCATTGAGTTTCACAATTTGGCCACTCTATTAAAATAGTCGTTCTGCAAGGACACAGTTCTACAACGAGGTATTTCTACAACAAATGGATGAGATAACTCGTCAGTTCTTGTTTGTCAATTATACTGCGCACATGGTGAAAGGATATTTTTAAATTCCTTAGAGGAGAATTCGCTAAAGCTATATTTATAGTAGATTGACAATTCAGCCACATTTTTCGGTGATGGAGCGAAACAAGCTAGGGATAGGGATTGAAAGCGAATCAAACTAGGGATAGGCTTTGATAGGGATTGAAATACTTTTTACATCGACTCAAGAATCCTAATTTTTGCATTGCAGATTTAGCGAGGTTGAACACATGTTTATTCCATTTCAGGTTATTTTGAATATCCACCCCAAGAAGTCTAACTGATTCAACCTCACGCACTTCCTCATGGTTTATCTTAATAGGGAAATTTTTATGTCGCTCTATTCGTGAAAGACGGCAAAGTTTGGTTTTGGTTGGATTAAATGAAACAAGATTACGATCACCCCATTCCATTATACGATCCAGGTCTTTGTTGATAGAATCAATTAGCAGCTCTCTATCAGTGGTAACTGCAGTATGAGATCGAAATTTGAGAGATACATGTGATGCATGCAATGTGCTGTCATTGTATATAAATTAATAATCTCTTCTTCCATATAACACCTGATCAAACAACTTCTTTACAAACAAAATAAGTTTGAACAGCTATATTACCCCTCATCATAAAAAAAATCACTGAGAAAAAATTGTTAAAATATTATTGATACAAACGCTTTTATGTTTTTTTCATTTTAATAGGCCGGAATTGAAATAAATTGGCAAATTATTAGAAAATTTCTTCATATATGAATATTATTATTTTTAAAGAAATTTTCGAAATAGTCAGTCGTTACATTATTAAGAAAGAGAACAGTTTCTGGTATTATATAAATTTTATGCTCACTTTCCTTTACTTGAAAACAACAGTTTCTTCTTAATTATTTCATAAATATGGCGTTTAAATATGGAATGATTATAATGAAGCATCCTCGTTTATATTTTTTGGATTTAAGCCCAACAGTTTATTTTATTTAGCGTATGGTTTTTATTGTGACACATCAAAAACAAAAATAAAACAAAATAAAACTTAAAATAGATAGATTTTCATATGAAATCTACATAAAACAAAACATGGATACACATTAAATGAGCTTACAATCAAAATGATTGCGCGTCTTTTAGTTAAAAATTAAAAAGTAAAATATTAAAATATTTGAACATTGGGCAGTATATTTGAACATTAAATGTTTACATCGAGTGAGTCTATCCATGCTACTACATTGGGAGTTGCCAATTGGATGTCTGAGATGTCGCCATTGTATCGTCGAAGTGGGCACGCTGTTGCAATGTGTTTTATGGTTTGTTGTGGAGCTCCGCAGTCACATTGAGTGGACTCTGAGATTCCCCACTTGGAGAAAGAATCAGCACAACGTCCATGATTCGTTCTTATTCGGTTTAGTGTGGTCCAGGTAAGACGTGGCAGATCGAAACCAGGTTGGGCAGAAGTCGGGTTAGTAATAGAAACGCCAGGAGTGTTGTAATCAGTCCAGGAGGTGTCCCAGGCATCCAAGATATTAAAACTAGTTGCCAGCAGGTTGCTGGCAGTTTTATGTGGAGGCTTTCTTGACTTCAATCGACAACTAGTGTGGTCACCGTAATATTCGTGCAAGGGTAACGTGATGTAGTTGGTTACCTTTTTATGTTCACGCATGAGTGCATGCGAGCGTCTGTTTTACAAAAATGTATTTTTTGAAATTTAAATTCGGATGAATTCGAAATATTTGGTAATGTTAGTTTTGAAGTTGATCGAAATGTTTTGTAATGTTAATTTTTAAGTTGTTCGAGGAAAACTACGTAGAGGTTTTTACTACATTTCCCTTCAAATTAAAAAAAAAATGCCTTTTACTTTTAAACATATGAAGAGGCTGAAATCTCAAGGCTTTGAGATATTAAGACTTTGGTCTGTATTAAGGATTTTTATATAGTTTTTGGCAAAAGGTTTTTATGAGGATTGTTATTAGTTTTGGGCAGCTGTATATTAAACAAAAAATTCTTTATAAAAGTAGAAAGAAGTAAATCTACAACTTTTTTCAAAATTCCAAAACTATTCCAAAAATCATAATTCAACGAAAAATTTAAACTTTTTCAAAATTCTTAATATAGATTCCAAAAATTTAAACTTTTTTCAAAATTCTAAAAATATTGCAAAAATTATAATAAAATCAAAAATTTAAACTTTTTTCAAAATTCTAAAAATATTCTAAAAATAAATTCAAAAATAAAGATTGAAATTTCAAAATTCCAATAATTATAAGAAAAGCAAAAATCAAACTTTTTTCAAAATTCTGAATATTATATTCCAAAAATTTTTATTTTTTTATTAATATAAAAGAACAACTGAGCTACACTCATCTAGTAATTTACATTTCATATTGTTACGTTTTTCCAACCTTCCTTCGAATTGGCCTAACTCACAATTCGATAAACGTAATTCCCAATCTCTTTCTGAGTTCGATCACTGATTAGTAAGCAAACACACCAGGTTTTATTAAGTATACAACACCTTAATTGTTTCACAACAACAGGAAAACAATGCAGCAAACAATATTCTTAACTAGAATATTCTTCCAACAGCTTCGAAACTCCAACGGTTTATTGTAGAAATTTCCAATTCACAACGTTCAAAATAATACACAAAATATTTCTATTTAATAACACTTATAACTTTATTTACAAAAACTTTACACAAAAACTAATTTAAAGATCACTTTTATAATTTTTAACTTCACAATCGCAGGTTTAAAATAAACTAATTCTACATTTAATTTCGCTTTACTGTCGCAGGTCTAAAATAAAACTAATTAATAATTACAATAGGTAATTTTCTTATATACCTTCTGCAATACTTCTAGATAATTCGACATCACTTTCCAGAAACCTTGAGAAAATATTAGAATATTCGATTATCTTACGTTATGTTGATTTGATTCATAAAATCGTTTATGTTGACCCTATTTCTAAGAAGAGACAACAACAACAATATTCATTTCATTAATTTGTTTGATGTGTTTTGTTGATTTTATTTTCCTGGAAGTGACCGTAATCGTTTAGATCTTTCTGTAATCGTCTAGATTTTTCTGCAATCGTAACAATATTTATAGCCCATTTTTGAGGTGTAACCCATTGGTTAGTCCCATTTACATTATTTTATTAAGTATGCTTTCTTTTAAGCCTTCTGTCAGCAACGGGCACATCCATTAGCTGGCGTATTTTAATATTTTCATGTACGCGAATACGCGTGGTGTGTTTAATTGCATATTTTCTTATTTCATCCTTCACGAACTCTATCTTTAGGTCCCTATGGATGTCTTCGTTTCTGATGTACCACGGGGCATTAACAATGCAACGCAGCACTTTGTTTTAGAACAACTGGATGATTTTCGCGTTCGTTTTCTTAGTACAGCCCCATAGCTTAGTACAGCCCCATAGCTTTGAAAGAGCACCAAATTTCAGAAACTCTGCAATTTTTTTTAGAATTTTGGGGTGCACAGTTTTTGAGTTATTCTAAAAAATGTTCAAACTCAGATGTCTATTTTTAAAACAAATTGATAAAAAAGATTCCAAAGATTCTAAATTTGTTAACTTTTTTAAAATATTTGTATCCAAACGGCCGTTATAACGGTTTTAAAAAATCAATTTTTTTTAGAAAAAAAACTCTAGTTCCTTAACCACGTGTCGGATTTTGCTGATCCACGAACTCGTCCGAGATATTAATAGAACACACATGTACAGAAAATTTTTTGATCTACCTCAACAAATGCGACCGTGAGAGTGCCGGTCGTTTTCGTTATATCTCATATCGTTTATATATATATATATATATATATATATATATATATATATATATATATATATATATATATATATATATATATATATATATATATATATATATATATATATATATATATATATATATATATATATATATATATATATATATATATATATATATATATATATATATACATATATATATATATGTATATAAGGTTATTAGGCTTTAAGATTATTTTATTTTTATAATAAAAAAATTGTTTATTTGGTGTATAGCCTATTTAATTAACAAATATTTTAACAAAAATATTTTACATAAAAAACTTTGACCGGTTTCGACGCTTATCGCATCATTTTCAAAAAGTTGAATATGAAACACAGAATTTTAATAGAAAAAAAAAAAAAAAAAAAGCTTTATTATTATAAAAAAAGCTTTATTAGCTTTAAAAAAAATATATATATATATATATATATATATATATATATATATATATATATATATATATATATATATATATATATATATATATATATATATATATATATATATATATATATATATATATATATATATAAATTTTTTTTTTGTTTTTTCGTCTCCGCTTATCATATATAGTCGTTTGGCACAAAAATTTTTCCGAAATTCCGAGATGAAGCAAATTGCAACAGGCAGATTTTTATATGAAATCTACCTAAAATTGGAACTACAAATTTCGGCGTTAAGCGAACAACTTTCTAATATGAATAGATCTAGATCTCGAACTCCTTCTCGAACCACGGATCGTAGACCTCGATCACGATCTAATTCACGTCCTCCTCAGTTTTTTAATAGTATTTGTTTCTACCACCACAAGTTCGGTAACCTTGCTAAAAATTTCCATCCAGATTAATCAACTAAAATTTCTAATTGATACTGGACTCGAAGTGTCAGTTCTTCCAGGTAATTCCGCTCAAAAATTTAGTGTAACGTCTCCCCTTACCTTGGTTGCAGCTAATTCTACGACTGTGTCGACTTATGGGACGAAAACATTAACGTTGACACTAGGACTTCGACGTACATTCGTCCACAATTTTATTATTACCAATGTCACAGTTCCGATAATTGGAGCAAAATTTCTTGATAAATACGGCATATTGGTTGACATTAAACGGAGACGAATTATTGATCCTCTATCTGACATTTTCACGTCAGCGGGAACAGCCCCTATTTCTAGACCTTCTTTATCTGTTCTCGTTAATGACAAATTACCTCGTGAAATCAACGAGTTATTGCGCGAGTTGAAAGAACTAACCTTTGACTCAGGTCTCTCTCTAGCTGTGAAAAATGATGTAACACATGCTATCATCACAACTGGACCTCCAGTCTCCTGCAAAACTTGCAGACTAGCAGCAGACAAACTCTGCTGCCAAGACTGAGTTCGACATACTGTTACAGCAAGGTATCTGCAGACCTTACAGCAGTCAATGGTCCAGTCCCCTACACTTGGTCGAGAAGAAAAACGGTGGTATTTGTGTTTGCGGGGATTACCGTGGCGTAAATAAAGTCACCGTTCCCGACAAATACAATATTCCCTTTCTACAGGATTTTTCGCAACAACTTAATGGTTGCAACATTTTTTCAACTATCGACATAGTGCGAGCTTACCACCAGATACCGATTGAACCGCTTGATAGCCCAAAGACGGCTATCTCTACTCCATTCGGATTGTTCGAATCTACCAGAATGGGCTTCGGTTTACGAAACGCCGGTCAGACGTTTCAGCGACACAGATATACCATTTTACGTGGCTTAGACTGCATCGTCTACTTAGACTACCTCCTTGTCGCATCTACGTCTTATGCCGAACACATAGGACATCTTAAACTCGTCTTTCAGAAACTGCAAGACGCCGGTATGATCATTAACCTCAGCAAATGTAACTTCGCACAAGCTGATATTAATTTCCTAGGTCATACCATCTCCTCCAACGGAATTAGACCAACACGCGAACGAGTGGATGTTATTTCCAGTTTCCCCACTCCACAAATGGTCAAAGATCTCCGTCGTTTCCTCGGAATGATCAACTTTTGCCGTCGTTTCATTCCACACGCTACCGGTGACCAAGCCTTGCTAAACGATTTTCTTAAAGGCTCTAAAAAGAACGACAAACGACAAATTAACTAGTCAAAAGATTCTCTTGCAGCTTTTGCAAATTGCAAAACCAAACTCAGCGACGCCACGATGCTCGCACATCCTTCTCTTGATGCCCAACTCGCTATCATGGTCGACGCCTCCGACACAGCGATTGGTGCAGTCGTTCAACAACTCGTCACTGATTCATGGCAGCCTCTCAGTTTCTTTTCTGTTCGATTAACCGAAACGCAAAAGCACTACAGCGCTTATGATCGTGAACTTTTGGCTGCTAATTTAGCCATCAAACACTTTCGTTACCTTCTAGAAGGGCGAAACTTCATCCTATTCATAAACCATTAATTTATGTCGCAATTAATTTGCGAAATTAAATTTAAATTTTTTTTTTTTAATTTTGTCGCAAAATCCAGACAAAGCTAGTCCTAGACAATTTCGTCATCTAGATTTTATCAGCCAATTTACCACAGACATTCGACACGTATCTGGAATTGACAATGTTGTTGCTGACGCTTTGTCATGCATTGATCAACTCCAGTTACCTGAGAGCATCGTTTATTCGGCAATCGCCGATGCTCAAAATACCGATTCAGAGTTGAAAGAGTTACTTTCGGAATACAGCACGACGCTTAAATTTCAACAAGTTCCTCTATCCTTCCGCTCTGACAAATTTATTTATTGTGACGTTTCAACGAGGAAACAACGTCCATTTATTCCAAAACAGTTTCGTCGAACCGTTTTCGTGCAAATGCACAACATTTCTCATCCTGGAATCAACGCTTCTATTAAATTACTGACTGAAGCCGTGGTCTGGCCGTCAATAAAAAAAGTTGTCCGGGAAATGACTCGAAACTGTTTACAGTGTCAGAAATCAAAAGTTTCAAGACACACTCGATCTCCTCTATCTAATTATTCTTCAACTTCAGAAAGATTTTCCGAAGTTCATTTAGATATCATTGGACAAGGGACAAGGGTATTGTGTAGCTCTGATCGACAGATAAACACGATGGGCTGAAGCAATACCAATTCCAGAAATTACGGCTGCAACCGTAGTTTACTCTGGATGGATATCTCGCTTTGGTGTTCCTAATTTCATTGTGACCGATCGAGGGTCACAATTTGAATCTCAATTATATTCGGAACTTTTAAAGCTGTTAGGTTTCGAACATCATCGAACCACAGCTTACAATCCTAAATGTAATGGCATGATCGAGCGTTTTCACCGAACGTTGAAAGTGGCCATAATGTGTCATGATCGACAAGATTGGACACGTACTATCTCGACTATACTTCTTGGACTGCGTACAGCTTTTCGGGAAGATTTTAAATCTACCTCCGCGGAATTAGTGTATGGATCTACCTTACGCTTGCCGCGGCAGTTTTTATCGGAACAAACGACATTGGTGCCACAATTGGAGTTTGTAACTAATCTCAAACAACATTTTAGCAACCTCCGACCTGTTACTTCTTCTCGTCACTCTACAAACAACGTTTTTGTTTTCAACGATTTAAAAACATGTCCACATATTTTTCTCAGAGTAGATACAGTTCGTAGATCGTTGCAGCAACCATATGACGGACCTTTTCTTGTCATCGACAGAGATGACAAAACTTTCACTATTGAAATTAAAAGTAGAACGGCAAAAGTTAGTATCGATAAGTTAGCATCGATATAACACAAAGTCTGACTAACCACTAACAGTTCACGAGCCTTAAATACATAGTTCTCCTCAGCACTCTCCTTCGACTTCTGTTTCGACTTCTACGAAGTAAAGTCACGACTCTAACTCCGATCACATTTTGATCCCAGTTTCAGATTCTTCGAAACAAGATCAAAATTCTATGGCTGACCTCATGATCAAAACCAAAAACACAGTGCATTTCAATTTACAGCCTCAAACTTTCACCACTAGAACTGGAAGGATCACGTGTCCACCATCTAAATTTTTGACGTCCATCATTAAATAAAAAACAATTTTT
The DNA here is from genome assembly GCA_963693315.1 of Diogma glabrata. Lineage (NCBI taxonomy): Eukaryota > Metazoa > Arthropoda > Insecta > Diptera > Cylindrotomidae > Diogma > Diogma glabrata. The sequence continues at coordinate 179,646,330 of OY856186.1, forward strand.
CTTGCGTTATTCATATAATTTCAAATATTTCCAATTTAATGAATTGTCATTGTTAATATTCTCGCCAAATGGTGTAAACGCACCCTTACGTGATATTGATTAAACAATATCACTGATAAGTGGGTGTATGTGGCGAGCTAGCTTTAGATTTTAATAAAGTGTTGGTTGCAATCAGCTTTAATAAATTTTTATATAGATCCATGTTAACGTCTAGCCATGTCATATTGAGCAACACGTTTTAAGATTTTTAATCAACATGAAAAAAGTTCTAAAATTTGTTAATTATAGAATATAAAATATTTGTGATGCATATAATTCCTACAATACAAATTACATGTTTTTAATGCAAATTATTTCAAATAAATGTTTTTGGTTAAACGATGTAATATATTTTAGTTGTGTTGAGTAATCGTTCGCCGATTGGTTTATTATTTGTTTTCCAAGTTGTACTCACATCTCGACCGAAAGGTAAAATAATTAAAATATTCATTTGGAGTCAATAAGGAGCAGATTAACCGAAGCAGTAGTAATTGTATATGTATATACAACAGCTTGTGTGATGAACCAATAGGTTTACTGGGCGTCACAGTTTCAAATGACTTACTCATGTAATGGCGATGCAAAAAGCGCGTCTAAAAAACTCGGCCTCCTAAATAGATGCAAAAAATTTTTCACTCCTTATCAATTACTCCATGTTTATAAGTCCTATATTCGTCCCTGTATGGAGTACTGTTGTCAAGTTTGGGGTGCTGCCTCTGTTTCCATCTTGGCCCTCTTGGACTCTGTTCAAAAGCAGGCTATACGAATTGTGTGTGGGTGATCGAGCTTTGACATCAAAACTTGATTCCCTACAACATCGTCGCACTGTTGCTGACCTCGTTGTTTTTTACAAATATCGTCATCAACAGTGCTCAGATGAAATCAGCGGCATCATGCCTCCAACTTATTCTTACCCCCGTTCCTCACGGCAATCGGCTGCCGCAACCAGTGAAACGGTCGAGATCCCGCGCTGTCATACTGGCAGATCACAGAGAGACTTCTTTGTCCGAACTGCTTACAAATGGAATAGTTTGCAGGAACACTTAGTCTTAGGTGGCTTCAACCCGCAGAGGTTTAAAGCAAGCGTTAATCAACACCTTAGAACGCCAGTTGTTGTGGGACCCAGGTCTAGACCTAGGTCTTAAAAGTTATTTATGTGTTGTTGTGACACATATTCTAAACCCTATTACAGAAAACATTTTATTAAAAAAAATATAATCAATCAATCAACTCTAAGGAAATCGACGTTCAAGGATACAGCTACTACTTACTCTTCTCTGAGTTTCACTGAGATACCCCAATAACATCTACAAACGTCAAAAATTTGAAAACATTTCAAATATAACCGAAAAAAGTTGTGAACGAAATTGAACTTTATATACAACTCGTCCAAAAAAAGTAAATTTTTCGTATGTTTCTCAATTTAAAACTATGTATAAAAATAAAATATTATAAACAGTTACGAAACGTAGTAAAAGTTATAACTGAAAGTTGTAATAGAATTGTTGAATTTTAGTTCTGCCATTGAAAAAATGATAAGCTTTATCAGCTGTTGAGTTAATACTCCAACCTGAAATTTGTTCACCACAAAATACTTTTATAAACCAAATGTAGGACGAAGAGTAAAAAATTGTGTTGATTGTATAAAAGCTCATTAAATACAAAAACCTTATTTGCGTCCGTGGTTTGAATTGGTGAATTAAAAATATAATAGATCTTACTTTATATTATTTTGTCAATACATATTTAAAAAATAAAAGTGTATAAAAATAAAACTCACGTGGCATTAAAAGAAACAAAGAATTACATGCGCATCAACAGAAAACGAATTGTAGCCGAATTTTTATCAAATAAATTTAATCGCTGACGTTTCGAAATACACAATAAAAACATAAAATTTTGAACTTTTGAAATAATATGTAAAATTAACATGTTCGTTGTATATGAGCTTGGAGAGTATAATAAATACGTAAAAAAAAAAACAGAGAAACAAACAAAAGAGAATACATATGTAGAGAATTTTGTAGCATGTAAATATTTCTCACAATTTATATTTAATTTTATTACAGTTCCTAATCTTATTCTAAGATCAGTTGTTTTTTGTTTCTATTATGTTTATTGTTGTAATTGGCAGTGATTTAATAGGGAGGTAATGAATGTGTCTCGGTTAGTTGAACTTATTTTTAATTTTTCGATAAAAAATGTGTAAAACAGTGATTTAATAAGAAAAGCTATGCAAGGTATAAGTTTTTTCAAAATAAGAATATATTTCTTACAGGTTCACAAAAAAAATTCACACACATGTAGGGTAAAACAAAAGAAACTAAACAAAATAAAACACCAATATTTGTTTCCTTTCCATTCGCCTTACACATCATCTTCACGTGACAAATGTCATGCCAATGATATTGATAAAAATGTAACCGAAATATCAAAGATGGCTGTTGGTATTACAAAATATCATACTGATATATTTTGACAGATATAAAACTTCGTTTTTGTTTGTTTGCAAAACTTTAACTTCTCTTATGTTTTCTTCCATAATTTTATTATAACTATGTTTTCAAAAACATTCTACGAATTTTAAATATAAAATATGCTTTGAATTTCAAATGTTTGAAGATAACAAAATCAAATCGCCATTTTTTGTCTGAAATATCATAAAATCATACTGATATATTTTTCTACAATTCTTGTAGAAAAAAATATCATGAAAAATGTTATGACATTGATAGAAGTAGTCTTCACGTGTGATTTCTTGTATAACACGATTGTAGATGTTACGTGAAGACCCACAGTTATAATCAGCTGATAACGATCAAAATATAGTACACACAATAAAAAATAATATAAACATTTAAAACCCATCTCATTCTTAAATATTTATACATACATATATAAATTTATCTTTCTTCTCCGTTGTTTTGATATTTTATGTTTCTTCTACAGAAACAAAATGCAAATCTCATAATAAACTCGCATTATAATCTCTCCTCTCTATTTCCAAATACAATTGTCAAGTCGAAACTCATTCAAAAAAAATTAAGTTTCCCATTCTCTATTTACAATACACAGTATGAATTAAATGTTTGCTTTTTAACTCTAAATATAAAAATTACATTCAAGTCTCAGTGGCGTTGTGACCGTCGCAGGGATGTGTATACGATTAAATAAAAACTTTTTATATTTGTTTTTGTTTTAAAACTTTATGTAAAAAAAAATAAAACTTTGTGAAGTTTCGGTTAGTATTTATTTATTAAAAAAAAAAATAAGTTATTTTTCTTGAAATATTGTTTTAATAAATAAAAACGTGTCTCAAATAAATAAACAACAAAAAAAAAAATAATGCACACAACTAAAATTGAATTATTTTTGTTTTTATTTCAAGTTTTATATAATAAAGTTTTTGTTAATTTTTGGGTTTGTTTTTGTTGTGTTAATTAAATAAAAATGTTTCCATCATTATTAAAAATTAATGATAATTTAATATTCAATTATGATTATTCAATAAAATTTAGTGTTGATACATTTAAATTGGTATTAAAGTGAAGATAATTTAATTTATCATATATTGGTTTCTTGTTTGTAGATTTAATCCTATTATTACAATTAAAAAATATTTATGTATCGTTAATTTTCAAATTTTATTAAAAACAAGTAAATAATTTATTGTGTAGTTTGTGGTTTTTGTGTTACAATTGTGTATGGTTTTGTTTTTATATGATTTTTTCAAATGAAAAAAATCATGTCTCGAAGAAAGCAGTCAAATCCGAAACCTCTACTAAAAAGTACGTATACTCCAGATTCCTATTTATTTATAAATTAGTTCTTATATGATTTATAAGATAATTATGTACTTTGCTTTTACGACATACGTTTCGTTTTGGAAGCATTCATCACTGTGGTTTTTACTTTTTAAACTCTTACCGTTAGACTTTACTTGTTATTGCACGTTTTAATATTATTAATTTACAAATAATTTAATTACTTATATTGAATTTAATAGATCTACAATAACTTTAAATGTATAAAATTTGAAATAATTTGTAAAAACCTACATAAGTGGTATAGTTACCCAAGGTGTACTCAATTATAAATAAACACTTCTAAACCTCAATTATACATAATGTTAAACAAACTTATTAATAATATAAAGTGATAAAAGGTCACCAAAATATAAAATTATTTTAACTGTTGACGATTGTGTAAATTAATGAAAATGTTTTGGTTATAGTACTAATAGACCAGGGTCGATAATTTTTGAAAACAAAAAAAATAATAGTAGGATGAAACCCATTAGAAAAGGAGGAGAATATTATAAAAATGAAAGGAAAAATAATTTACGGGCGATCTGAGGTCGGGAAGGGGAAGGGGTGAGTTTTTAAGGGTAAAAAACGGTTTATCTCGATTTCCGGCAAAACTAAAAGTCCTATGGAAAAAATTTATATGGCAAAGTTGTAGGTAATAAAAAGATCTAAAAATTCAATTCATTTTTTGCATTTTCTGAGAAGATTTACTATAGTAATATATTTTTTTTTTCACCATCGGAAAGTAGACATTTCAACGAACAGAAAGCATACCAACTTTTTGAAAAAAGCTGATATTTTGACGGGTGAATTTTCGATTGAAAATTAGGGTGCTTTTTCGATATTAATTCAAAATAAGGTGAACAAATAAAAATTTCCAATCAAATAAATTACAGCGTATTTGGGACATAAAAAGGTAAGTTTTCACCAAATTTCGTGAAAAAAAAAATTTTTTTGTAAAAGATAAAAATAAAAAACCAAAAACTTGGTTTTTTGAATTTTTCACATAAATTTTGAGGTTATGTGAAAAAAGTGTCGATACAAAAGTTTTAGATCTTTTTATTACCTACAACTTTGCCATATAAATTTTTTCCATAGGACTTTTAGTTTTGCCGGAAATCGAGATAAACCGTTATTTACCCTTAAAAACTCACCCCTTCCCCTTCCCGACCTCAGATCGCCCGTAAATTATTTTTCCTTTCATTTTTATAATATTCTCCTCCTTTTCTAATGGGTTTCATCCTACTATTATTTTTTTTTACTTTTTATTATTTTTAAAGGCTTCTACCCTGGTCTATAATTGTTTTATTGTTAGTTAAAAACACTAAATTAAAAAGTAGAAAACAAAGTTATATTTCCTAAATGTGTAGCCTAGAAGCAAACCAGTGTCTTTTCTATTTTTATAAAAAAAAAATTTAATAATGAAGTAATGTTGCTTTTGTTTAATATTACCTCTGTATCCAATCAAGTTTTTCCAAATCAGCGTTTTGCTCTTTAAAAGCGATAACACATTAAGTTAAATTGGTTGCAAAGCATCTTTATTCCTTCTTTATGTAAAATTCAAAATTATTTATTTATTTTAAATAAAAAATTTAAATAATAAAATGGATTTTTTTAATATTTATTTTAATTTATTGTTTTATTTCGGGGCTTACTCTTGCCATATTAATTACAAATCATGCTTATTCCATGGCATTGGCAATAAAACGAGCTTATTCCAAACATTAATTCGAAATAACTTTAAATGGTGCAAGTTTATCGTGGATTTCCGTTTTTTTTATCGGCGTTCATGCTCCATGTAGGAGCGTTGCCAGGCTAATCAGCTTTGAATACTCACCACGGCCATTCGCAACAGCGACATAATTACCATGGCAGCTGATTTTTTAAGGTCGTTTATTACGTCGGTCTCCCATTGTAGTCGTGGTCTACCTCGCGGTCGCCCACTCCCTGGGGTACTAACGTACATTTTTCTAATCATTCCAGACTGTGAATCAGCTCGTAGAATATGCCCAAACCAAGCAACCAACCTATTACAACGGATACAACCTATTATATCAGGACCCTCAAGAAGGTCTCTGATCTCAAAGTTATACCGGGTTCTATACTCTCCATCGTCTGTCTTAAGTGGACCAAAAATGTAGCGTAGGATCTTACGCTCAAATACAGATAAATGCGATTCGTCATTTTGTTCAAGGGTCCACGTTTGTGACCCATACATCACAACCGGTCTAATCAATGTCTTGTATAACTTGAGCTTGGTGTTAGTTGATACATACGGTGATCCAAGGAGAGGTTTAATTGAGTAGAAAGTTCGATTACCTGCAGCGATTCGAGCTTTAATATCTGTAAGTATGCTGTTGTTTGAGTCAATCATTGATATTTAAAAGATTCAACTCCCTCAATTTGTTCATCGCTGCACGTCAAATTTTTCTTCTCAGCCTCTCTTGAAACATTCATATATTTGGTTTTATCGTAGTTAATTTGCAGACCAATTTTTCTAGCACCACTCTCAAACGACTTGAAAGTCTCACTCATAACTGCTTCACTTCGGCCGAGAATGACAACATCATCAGCGTATGCGATCATCTGTACTGAGTTTATTGACAAGATATTGTTGTTAGTCGGTAGTTTCTTTTGCGGACACACATATTCCGAGGCTAAATTAAAAAGTATAGGAGATATAGCATCACCTTGTCTTAAACCGGAGTCGACTTTAAAAAACTTTGATATTTCGTTCTCTACTCGTACACAGCATTGAGAGTTCTGTAATCTCAATTTGCATAGTGATACCTGTTTACCAGGAATTCCTATCGACACCAGAGCAGACCATAGAGTATCTCGTTCGAGAGAGTCATAGGCCTGCCTGAAATCGATGAAGAGTTGGTGCACAGGTATGTTGAACTCTCGGCACTTTTCCAAAATCATCCTTATCGAGAAAAGTGCATTGGTGGTACCTCGGCCCCGCCGGAAGCCACACTGATATTCTCCAAACAGTTGTTCAGCCGTTTTCCGGTTAAATATATAATAATTAAGCTTCATTTATTGTTTGTGAATTGAAATAATAGATTAATTTGCAAAAATTTACAAATGAGAAGTTTTTTCAATTTGTGCAAATTTGATCAAAGTGGAAAAGAGACTACTTTGCTTCTAGGCTACACATATGATAATAATATAAATGAAAGTCAAATTTAGTAAAATAAAAAACAGTTGAAATTAGGAACACTATGATTCTATTATTTGATTGCAATTATTTAAAATTATAAGTCATTAGAACTAAATTTATTCATGTGAATTGAATGGCTGAAGTTATAAGCTTTGAAAAGCATTAGATCCGCAACAAACTGTTATCTCAATTGCAGTTTGGGAATCGCACCGGTTTCCTTCTGCTCAGTGTCGTTGGTTAATCACCACACAGAAAAAGATACTAGAGAAGTTAGACTTAATCAAACTTATTAAATAATATGAAACAATAAAACAAAATTACTCTGCATCCAAATTTTTTACACTCTACATTCATATTCAGGTGTAAGTAAACATTTCTTTTATCAACTTAGCATTGAGAAAATTTTCCATACGTTCTTATTTTCACTTCTACAAAACAAAGTAAAAAGTTAAAACAGTGCGGAAAAAAAATGAAAAAAAAGTTAAAACAGTGTGGAAAAATAAAACAATGCGGAAAAATAAAACAGTGCGGAAAAATTAAACAATGCGGAAAAATCTCACTTTTTGACAGTGTTGACAACATCTAAAAACGTCGAATTGTGATTCGGAATTGCAAAAATTTCATTTCGGCTTCCTTAATTTTTTTGTAATGTTTTTCAATGTTTGAGTACATATTTTTTTGTCAGTGTAATAGTTTTATAAAGCCTTACTAAGTAGCTTTCAAACAAAAAAGAATTATTAAAATCGGTTAACGCGTTCGAGCATAATTTAACTTTAATCCGTTCTTGTCACTAAATTTCTTAACAAATTTCGAGCCACTCTGTGTCAAAAGTGAAAAAAATAAAAAAAAACTTATTAATTTTTTTTATTATTCTAACGATAACCGAAGTTTGCAGAAGATCGGCAATGATCGGGTTCACTCCATCGGCGTCTTGATTCGATTTTTCATCAATATATAATCTCCAATCTCTAAAAAATAACAAAAGTTTTGACTCACTTACGTACGGCTATCGAACTCATCGGCTCTCCGTATTAACGATATTTATGTTTATAGTAAACATAACTTCCTTCTTTCTGCCTGCCGACAGACGACCGGGAGACAGACGGAAATGTTTTTGCTTATTTATAATAGCATAGTATTTGTATAGTAAATGCCAAAAAAGTGGGGGTAAAATTTTTGGATTTTACCTCGAAATTGTTAAACTTAAGAGTTAAGAGTATTTAAGAGTATTGTTAAATTGATTGAATTGATTCGGACTAAGCATTTCATTTGTACGATGTAAATCGGTGTGTTTCGATCGGTTGTTGATCTTTTGTTTCAAAAAACGTATTGGCTGTCAGATTTTTCTTCCAAAAATTTTTATATGTGTGCATCAGTGATGCTAGACTCTAAAAAATAAATTTCCCGTTGCCGTATCAAAACTTACCGATTTTACCGTTTCTTTAAGGAAAAACTTCCCATCAAGCTTACAATTAAAAAAAATATGCATATGTATAAATCCAATTGTTTATATGGAAAAAACTTCAAAATCTACCACTATAACAATATTTTTTAATATGTTCAAAATGCATCGATGCATAGAAAGGATCTTGTAGTTCCTTATTGTAGGCGATTTTATTTTTCGTCTCGTAGTGTGAAAATATTCCTGAAACTCAGAAATATGTTATTGCTTGTGGGATTTTCAAAACTTTGGTTTCTATTTTCGTAAGAAATATCAGAACATCAACATCAGAAGACTGAAATTTCATCGATTTTACTGTATACTATAAAGGCGATGAATGGCAGATTCACTTAAACAAAATTATTGAGTAATCAACATCTTTCTGGAAGGATTGTAAAAAAATAGTTGTTGCGATCATTTTGAATAAGTTTAAAATTTACTCCGAAATAGATGTTATTTATATTAAAAAGCTTCTACAATGAATTGTGAAAAAGCCCGCTTGCCAATTTTTTTTCCGCTTTCCTGTTTTAAATGAAATATCCCATAAACGGAAAAAAATCACCCGATCTGGCATTACTGGTGTGTATTAATATACTGCTCATATATTTTAGATAGAACTGAGAGCAATTGTATTGCGGTCTTTAATTTGGAATATCACATTTTGTTTCGTTTTGGGAATGAATTGGCTAACTTCTAGCACGAAAGAGAAATATCAGATCTATAGGATTTGTAGAAAATTTTAGTAAGAGAAGGTGCAAGTTCCTTTGAAAATGTTGTTAGAATAGGAGGAATGATGTTCAGACCGGAGACTTTGCTGGTAGTTAGCCCCCTTAAGATTTTTGACAATTTTGGGTTTGAAATAAAAATCTTTCATACTAACGCCTGAAGACTGGATTTTTGGTTTTTCTTTAGGAGTTTCTAAAACAGTCGAGATCACAGCAAAGCGTTCCGCAAACAATGTGATGTTTCTCGCGCTTTCGCTCTGTCAATTTCTGTTTTTTTTCGTTTTCGATTATCTGGTTTAATATAATATTGGGCTGTATAGATATTAGGACTTAAATCGTTAAGGGATTTTTGTTATGGAACCAAACATTAAATAATATTTGTTTGTTTCTAAGGGCCAATTTGGCTGGCAAACAAATATTTTTGTTGGGGTTTCATTATCAAGAAGGAAACGAATTTATTGATACTAAAACATTTTAGTCAAACAAAATTTATACTATATTGTTACTATATTATTATTTTATTTTTATATTTATTTTCACTCGAATATAACGGCCAAACAACCTACCAGAGCTCCTGACAGTCATGGTCAAATTAGTAAATTGCTTTATTTGTTTTTGATAAATGATCTTTCGTTTGTACAATTTAAAGTATCAGAACCTTTAGGTGGTTCAGACCATAATTTGATTTCCACTCATTTAAATTTACAAGTTTCCAAACAGTTTCAATCTAATCCTAGTCTTATTTGGGCAGATTGGCAGGGGCTTAGAGATATATGTTTAATTCAAACATTTCTGCTTCTAATTTTTCAGAAATAATACACGTGGGTATGCGCAGGTTTATTCCGATATATGGTTCTGAAGGCTGATCTTTAGGATTCGGGTAAATGTGAAGAAGTAATAAAATTTAAAATAAATGCTCATTAAAAAATGGCCAGTATACAGCCAATTTCAAAAAAGTTGCTAACATGAATTCAACAAATGTTAATTAATTTAATATTATGAGCTTCTTAAGTCGTTACTTAATGAAAGACAATGCGATTTTTGTAAAGGAAGAGCGACGGGAATTTTACTTTCTTTGTCACACATATCTGGAACAGTCGGTTGAAAACCTTGGTGAGACTTTCATCGCTGCTCAGCAATTCTAATCTTACTAATGAGCTTGATTCGTTGTATGTTGCTGATTTGAAGGTACACAAATACACTATGGATAAACGCGCGTGTCTGCCTAGATCAAATCAATTTTACCTGAACAGAGTATCAATAGCAGCCCATCTTTTTAAGGTTCGAGTGACAAAATGTAGCTTTTTAAAGAAATTTTTTTAACAGAATTTAGCATCTCTGGAATGCCTTACTGACGTTGGTCTTCCTTGATAATTGTAATCCACAAAACTTTAAAAATAGCGTTCCTCATAAAATCTCGTAAAATCCTCAAAGAGAATTGATCAATAGTGAGTAACCTTAGATCCCTGGTTAGCATCGTATCTTACGATATTCAGAGATGTTAATCTATAATTTCTTATGGTTAACACTAAATAATGTCTAAACTAAAAAAACAATACTGAAAGATTATCGGTTAGAGGAGGAGGGGGGGGGGGGGGGGGGGGGGGGGGGTCCGGACCCGAACCCCCCCCCCTTGTGTGCGCGCCTGATTGCGAAGTATTTTAATTTTGAAGTAAATGAATCTGAAAGTGAAATAGGTTTCACTAGAAGATGAATCTCGTTACCCGAATCTTTTGTGAATAACCTACTGGATTGCATTATTTTTTTTTGATTATGTGCTTCTGTCTTATACAGTTGATCGGGATCTGGAACCAACAATTTTAACCTACAAAACATGAATAAAATTCTAAATCTGGTTGAAAATAATTAGAATGTATGCAAGGTAGACTCACATTTAAATATCCTGAATACGTGCAAGGTACATGGAGGTACAGGTATACGGAGCGTGAAGTACAAACCGCGCTATTTTTTAATGAAGAATGAAACTGCTTCAGAGCTTTTCATAAATAGCCAACCCATAAATAGCCAACCCCTTGTTATTTAATTCTATTTTATATTATTTTTTATTTTATTCTTTGTTATCTTATTTAATATTTTTTGTTGAATTATTTGTTTGAATTTATATGTGATAATTGTAACAAAGGAATGAAAAATAATACGGAATATTAAATATTTTCTATGACGTTTTTTTATAAAATTGCATATGCAATCACGAGAAAATTGTGTTTTCCCGCGAAGTAATGAAAATATAATGTTTTTATTGATTATGTTTAGTATTTTCTATAGTTTCTACAATTCAAAAACAATTATTTAAAACAACCCCAAATTTCATTTTGAAAATGTTCTCTAAGTTCAAAGAAAATATAATCATTTTTGTTTTTCTGTCTAGTCTACTCCAATTGTTTTGCATGTTTTTTGTTTTTGTATCTATTTTATTTGAAATATTTTTATAACACATGTTTGATGACGATAACTTAAATGGTTTAATGTTTTAGTTTTGTTGTGATGATGCGATTGAAGGTAAACTAAGAAATTGAATACAGAATTTTGATTTATGGCTCGTTCCGATTTTGTTAGAGTCGTAGCAATATTATGGTGTATGTTTTCTCTTAAATTTAGATTACAGATTCCATTCATGTGTCATTGCTTAATGTTATTAAACTTTTTACTTCATTTATTTAAATTCAAGGAGTAAAATTCATAGGTAAGCTTAAAAATGGATCTTCTAAGCCCCCTCTGACTTGAAAATGGGAATGAAGTTGCAATAGTCGTTGTTAGTTTATTTATTTATTTATTTATTTAGTCAAATTAAGACAGTACAAAGAAATTACTAAAATCTAACACTTAATAACTAAAATAAATCTAAAATTTTAATACATATTAAAAAATGACAACAGAAAAAGAAAAGAATCAAGAATCAAACGGTATGCAATGTTTTAAAAATTCTTAAGAAAATGTTTTCAAAACATGTCCTGCTCATATTAGTAGTTAAAAGATGACAACGTTTGTTCAAATTACGAATACATTCACTAATAGGATCGAAATACTTATAATCAGTATTGGAAATGCGTTCAACTAACAAACGACGAGATCTTAAGCCATAAATATTTTCATTCGATACCAGTGCATTGCACATATCAATACACTGAATATTTCTTGTTAACAAATCAAAGCCAAAGAGAGTTGATGATAATTCACGACGGTCTTCTAAAGAAATCATATTCAAAAGCAACAGTCTACTCTTATAAGGAGGTAGGTGAAATCCTTTGAATCCCAAACTTTTTAGTGCGAATATCAAAAATTGCTTCTGAACAGATTCAATACGTTTAATATGGTCTTTCCTAAAAGGAGACCAAATAATGCTCGCGTATTCAAGTGTAGGTAACTCCAATGAACAGTATAAAGTCTTAGTTAGAAATATATCATCAAATTCTTTAGCCCTTCGTTTAATGAAACCAAGTAAGGAATGTATAGTATAGTTGTATAGTTGTATGTATAGTTGTATGTATATCTATATGGCCGTTCATCCAATTGTTGTTCCAATTATTGCATTGCATGCCTAAATCGAACATACCCCAACCTCTGGTAATAATCTTATTGCTTAAACCGAGTTGCCAATTTGCTTGGGACAATCACTAGAAATCTTGACGTACACTATTTTGTGATATTCAAAAAAGCTATTGAACTTTGAGACATTTCCTACAAATACTCTAAATCTGAAATTTTTTCTTCGTGCAGGAAACTGGCCAATATCCAACCGGTTCCCATAGAAGGAACAAAATGTGATATTTCAAATTATAAACCAATAGCAAATAGCCTATGATAATTATATTAATACACACAAATCAAATATTTGAAAAATATCCCTTTAATATCTGACAGCCAATACGGTTTTCGAAACAAAAGATCAACAACGTTCAGCAAGCATTTGATCGAATCTGGCATGCAACCTGATCAACAAGCTCAGTGCGTATGGATTTTACCCGGCAGTCGTAAGGCTGATTCAAAATTTTCTTACCGACCGATACATTTCGGTATCCATCGATGGTTTTTCTTCTGAGTCTAAATTAATTATCGCTGGTGTACCGTGAGGTTCAGTTTTATTCCCCACTCGTTTTTTAATATATATCAACGAAATGTTGAAAATTATTAGTAATCCAATAAATCGGAGTGAAAATTGGGGCGATAAAAGTTTGGTTAATTTAATTCCACCAAACACAGCTAATGATAGTTTCCAGATCAAAGATCGAGTTCTCCAACGGTATTTCAATTAGTATTATATACTGTGTGTTGAGAGGCCTTGTGGTACCACGCTAGGCTTCCAACTCGGAGAACCCAGGTTCGACTCCAGTCTAGGTCAAAGTGTTTTTAAGCAAAACATTAACAACCATCAACACACCGGTTTTTCCAATTAACCGATAGTCAACTAATATAGTTGATAAATTGGAAAAACTATGGACTGATCACCCATATAAAAAACTAATCGCATTAAACTACGTCTTTAAGTGAAACTCGATCATAAAATTGAGTGAATTGATGAAATTAATACAGGTGAGGGCCACTTGTTGACTGCCTCCGTTCCTGTATGGAACACATACGACACAAAAAAAAATTATATATTGTAATTGTAGATAATATTAGATAGATTAGAAAAAAAGTAGTAAAATATACCCAACTTCCATAGCGATTGTCCAGTTAGAGTCCTTCTAACTCTGCTAATGGAGAGGATTCAATGTATGCAAGTCATTCTTACTAATACAGTACGTCCTCCAGCTCACAGAATCAACATTTTTCCGTCTTCTTTATTCCAATATTCTTGTGATGTTTTTTTAATCTTATATAGTGTCCTGCAAGGACACCTGTAGTATCTTTAGGTTTTTCCAATTCAACCTTGAGCACATTTCTGCTCTCTTTTGGTTGATTAACTTAATTAATTCTGCGACTGAATCTGTGCTTTTCATTATTCTGCGTATTAGATCACTCTACAAGAGGGTTACTCTACTTCTCAATATTTCACATATCCAATTTGTTTTGGTACTAACATTTATTTGTTTTGGTACATCATTTATCCAAATGAAGGTATTCCTGATCGCTCCATATACAAGTTGATGTCGAACGCACCTTTAATGTCTAGAACGGCATATACTGCAACTTTCTGTCTTCCCAATTCTATCGTTAACTTGAACTGCACAGTTTCTATCGATCCAGTCCGATTCTGTACGTGTGTTGAATATCGTGCTATAAAGCGATTTTGCCAGAGCACGAATTCGTGAGCCAATCACATTTTTCCATCGATTTTACCATGAATGATTTAAAACTGATAAATAGGATGAGGTATCGTAATTATAGTTGTAGTGGCCACATGAGACAGTGGTGATATCGGGCAGAATTCCTTGAGACACCGTCTACTCTTGCCTCCAGCTGTCCTGCTGTTACCTTCCGTAGTCTATATGACGGGGACGTTGCCAAACCGGTCGATCTCTAGTTGAAAACTAAAATCAAACGTCAACCCTTACACCATTTCGGATTACTAAATACCCGCCATTCCTTTATGTTCACCCTGCAGCTTTGTCCGTCTAGCAGCGTGAGAGATTTCTTGTTGCTCTAGCCAGCTTTTCGCGGGAAAGAGACGGTTTTGTTGTGAGGGGCTGAATTCCATCTACCAATGTTGATACAAACAAGCGAATTTTTACCACCCACTTTTAGTAGTAATCAATGCCACGAGCTAGTCATCTATATGTTCGTCGTCGTACTCCACCGCAACAATGCCTGATTTAAATTAAACCCCCTTAAAACTACGCTACTATACCATGCCTTTCGCCAACTTGTACACCAACGCTTCCTGAAATATCCTAGCTGATCTGTGCTTGGCATGGTCTGCGGAGAGTCGTCTCTTTGAATTGTCATCTTAATCGTCTTTATTGCATCTGCCTAGCTAGTGCCGAGTTTGCAGGTATGATTTCCTCTCAATTGGATTAACGAATTTTCTGATGTTCTTCACCTTGTTGTCGTACTGCTTTGTGATCTATATTGTCTACATTGTCTACCCTTTTGTAAAGAAAATCAAGTACTATGTGGCACGGTGCGTGTGCTCCTTCTTAACAGTCTATATTGTCTACCCTTTTGTAAAGAAAATCAAGTACTATGTGGCACGGTGCGTGTGCTCCTTCTTAACAGCTCCGTTTTTACCTCGATCCTTTCTATTTGCTTTACTTTGAAATTGTTATACTTTGTTTTTTGTATTTATAAGTTCATTTTATTTTTCTTTATATTTGTTCAAACATAACACGGGCAATAAAGTAACGACCAAGCCAGTGCCCGAATTACGCACGGCAGAGAACCCGTGGAGGCTACCCGGCATTATTTACTAGTCCCTAGCGCTCTTCGTCGCACACTTAACTTGCTCTGTATAGGATGTTCGCCGACACGTAGAATCTAGAGCAGATAATATTCTTATGGTTATAGCAAAATCATAACAAAACACAACAACAAATTAATGAAACGTATAGTGTTGGTGTTGTATTCTTAGAATTAGGGTCAACATAAAGTAAATGATTTTATGAATCAAATCAACACAACGTAAAATAATCGAATATTCTAATATTGTCTCAAGGTTTCTAAAAAGTGAGAATTATGCAGAATTATATATAAGGAAATTACCTCTTGTAGTTTAGATTAGTTTTTATTTTAAACCTGTGATGGTAAAGTTAAAATTTTAAAAATGATTTTTAAATTAGTTTTTGTGAATAAAGTTTTAAGTGTTAGTGAGTAGAAATATTTTGTGTATTATTTTGAACGTGGTGTTTCTGGAAAGTTCTACAATAAACCGTTGGAGTTGGCGAAACTGTTGGAAGAATATTCTAGTTAGGAATATTGTTTGCTGTATTGTTTCCTGTTGTTGTGGAACAATTAAGGAGTTGAATACTTAATAAAATCTGGTGTGTTTGCTTACTAATCAGTGATCGATCGAACTCAGAAAGAGAATGGGAATTACGTTTATCGAATTGAGAGTAAGGCCAATTCGAAGGAAGGTTGGAAAAACGTACCAATATTTTAAGATTAACTAAATGTAATGAATATCTTCATTATTTCACTATCCGTTTGTTTGTAATGCTTCAATCCGACCTGTAGTTCCTAGATTGAGACAGAGTTTTCTAGTCGCGCTCTTTCCCATTATGATTTTGTGATTGTTCTCAGAGTACGACATTGAAATTAGTGACTCCCAGTAAACAAAAGATATAGGTTTTTATGTTTTACATACAAACGCATCCGATCTTGCTTCAGTTTTTTGCAGAATTGCAATAAATTGGCCCGGTTTACATTTAATTTTAATATCCTTTCGGATAGATCTCATTATCTCATATCACCTTTGAAGTGGACTATGATCTTGCCTAACTGACCTAAACTATTCTTTATTCTAGGCAAAGGATAATCGGCTCCTATTGTTTGCTTATTTAACTTACTAAACTTACGAAAGGAGTACAGGCGATTTCCAAGGACTAACCAAGAAAATGTTTTTATTTTCTAATATTCCTTCGACGTGTTTTTCCATTTATTTTCGATGTATTTTCATTATTTTGTATAGTTGCAAGATATATTGATCAAGATCCTGGTTTTGTTTGTATTGAGTCTCCAATTGTCAAAGTTTGTATTAGATGATCTACTTACCTCTATATTTTCTAGATTATCGTATGGAAACTGATTAATTCCCGTAATGCCTACAAGCCTACAAATACTCATTCTACAAATACTCCTTCAACTATTGACTATAGCTATTACTTATGCTGCTTAATACTAATACTTTTTTGTTAAACAATTTACTCACCTGTGACATATGACGAACATAAATTGTTTTTGATGACATATCTCTTATTTGTAAGCATGACATAAGTATCCCTTATTTGTTGAACTAATCGTCTGACGATCCTCATAGTCCGAGAGCTAAGCGACATAAAATTGCAAGCACTTTATATAGGCTGATTTTTTAATATTATGTTACATATGTTGAGTAGAGAAATAGTCTTCAGTCAGTCAGCTGGATTCGTTAGCGTTTGGCGTGGAGATTTGATTTCAAAGTTGTAAAAAAACCATGTATCTTGCAACTACTTTATAAAACCTGAAAATTCGTTTGAGAGTAGAATATTAATTAAAAATAAGTTTTGTGATTGTCAGTCACTCCAATCCTGTAACCTAACGCGTCAGTCACGCGTTGAAGTTGTAAAAAAACGGTACATCGTGCAAGTACTTTATAAGATCTGAAATTTAGTATACAGATGAAGAATATTATTATAATTACAAAAAATGTTGTCAGTCAGTATACTTCTGTAACAAATGCCGTCAGTCGCAAATAAAAGGTTGCCGTTCTGTAATACGGCGCGCTCAATAAATATTAACATATATTGAATGAAGTTTCTTTTTTCAATGGATATTCATTTTATTGCATGTACATTGAAGCTGATCTACTCGAACGACTATTAAAATATATAATATTAAACTTAAATAACAAATTTAATAGAATAATATACAGATATTAATAAAGTATATTCAACAAATTCCTTTTAGTCTTGAGTATGAAATAGCATTCTAATATGAGTCGCTGCAGTTGTTGTAAACATCACTTGAGTCATCATTTTCTGGATCAGTTATATCTGACAATTCATCATCTGCATATTAATATAAGTGCAAGTGCAATAAGCGCAATGTTTAATTTCAAAATAATTAAATACGTAAGATAAACAGGCATATCACGTACAATCTATTACCTGAAACATCGTTTTCATCAATAACAACAACATTTGAAACTTGAATTTTGCTGCGAATGTCTGTATCAAATGCTCCGACACGGATATTCTGGTTATAATACTCGTCAATATAAAAAACTTAAAGAGTGACGTGAAAATTTGGATGGAATGTGGTGTGGCAACGCATTACGATGTATTAATGTCAGTGAAATCCATGAAAAATTGGGAAAATCAACTTGCTCTGCTATTCCAACTCTGCACGCTCTCACTGGTTGCTATCAAAACCCAGCATTTTTCAGAAAAGGAAAAAAGCGTCCATATAATTTAATGATTAAGTTTGAAGACTTTCGAACAGCGTTTGCAAATTTAAGCGCATTGAATGACCATAATCGTTCAGATGTCATAACAAAAATTGAAGAATTCGTCTGCCAATTATACAATCAAAACAAACTTAAAACTGTAAATGAAGCTCGTCTCGCAATTTTTTCAAAAACCTATTAATTTAAAGATAACGACGAAACTTTTAAAATTCATGCGAAAAGTTACGACCCATCAAATCTTCCGCCCTGTAGATCTGAGCTTATTAACCACATTGATCGCAGTGCATACATTTCAAATATTTGGATGAATGCACATAAAACAATACCAACTACAGAGATGGCCGTTAAAAATGGTTGGCTTGAAATAGCCGGACGTTATGAGTTTCATTGGTTTGAAGGTCAACAACTTCCAATTTTCGTAAAAGATGTAGTTATTAACGAAAACGATGTTACAGGTAATAGATTATACGTGTGATTAGGCATGTTTATCTTACTTATTTAATCATTTAAACATATTGCACTTCTATTAATTTGCAGATGATGAATTGTCAGATAAATCTGATACAGAAAATGATGATTCAAGTTGTTGTATCCCCAAATAGTTATCCATTAATTTTGTAAATTTGCAGTAGCTTGTGTAATAATAGTTCAAGAATGTCAAACCCAATAGCTATTATTCTGTTGAACTAGAATTCTAGAAAATAGCTGGTTAAGAAAAATAATAAAAACGCAGTTATATTGTTGATGGGATACTAATTAACACTTGTTTTTATTTTAATTTTAAAAATTTCACCTTTACACTATAAAAAGTCCGAGCGGCAGGTATATCCGCTAGAAATAGGTAGATTTCGGGATCAGACAGTTATGTGTGCAATTAGAATCGGATTTATCAGATTACTTTAAAAAAAACTAACATTAGATACAAATAAAACTAACAATTCATTTTAAAAAACATATTGTGAATTAATGGAAATGAATGTAAAATTAATTAAAATAGATATAAAATTAACTAAAATTATGCGAAATCTACCTAAAAAAATTTAATTACCGCCACTGAGGTAGAGTACAAGATTTTTTTTTTGTTGTTTTTCGTAGGAAGTTGGAAATTTTTACCGAAAACATTTGAAACACGACTTTAGCATTAAATAATTATATATCAAATAATTAAAATAATTATTCTTATTTTGTTGACTTATAATTTTTGTTGCAACTAACACTTCTAACAGTCTAGTTTAAACTAATTTAGAAACGATTATAAGGTGATAATTACCATTGCATAATTTCAACGGTTTTTTAAACCATTTTTTGCTTCTAATATGATTACAACTATCCATACGCATACATCACATATATAGGTGCATACAACTACAACAACGCAAAACATTTTTTCCAACCAATATTTTCAACAAGTTAAGAACAATTTCCATACACACATTGTTTTAATTATCATTTCCATTTGCAGATCTATTATCTCTCTATTTCACGTATTTTACTAACATTTTCTTACATAAAAGTAAATACCTCATTAAATATATTATGCAATCTTCTAAAAACCGCTTGGAAATTTAGTTTAACCCAAAATGCAATTCATTTTGGTAAATAGAAAATGTAATTTTTCTATGAAATCTACCTATAAAAAAATCTAGCTAAAAAAATATTAGAAAAACATTATCAATCTCATAATATTCATATGTTGTTTTTTTTAAACAATTCGAAAACAAAACAAATACCTATAAACAAAAACCAATACTTAACTCCTTCTTTTCATTTTCCCACAATTTTTGTTTTTTTTTTAAATAGACAAAGAAAAAAAACTTTAATTTGATTTTAGGGGTGATGTATGTAGTTTTATCTATCTACAATAAATTTATTTTAAGGTTGTTTGGGATTACGGTTATTTTGTTTAATGTTTATAAGTTTAACACTTATCTGTAATTATTTAGTCTAATTGATTGGTAAAAATACGTTTCATATACTTAATTTTTTAAGCGCCCATTGTATGCATGAATTTAGATATGATTTGTTTTGTGTTTTTATTTATTTATTTTTCAATTTTTTTCGGTTTTTATAATTTTCTTAGTGGTATTCACTGGCTTTAGATTTTTCACACAATAGGTGTAGTATAATGCTTATAAAATTGGAACCTATTTTGTTAGAATGTTGAAAATCTCTGACGTTATAAATGAAAAATGTATCTAAGTAAGAGAAAATAGGAGTTCAAACAACATAAACTCAAAAATGATGAAAGCATAGCCGTTTGCGTTTGTATTGGTTTCAACAAACTTAGCGGCTCAACCTCTGGACTTGGATCATTTTTTTTTTAAATTCTGGAAAGATTTATATTTGAAGTACGTGAAAAAAAGTTTTCAAATATGAGCTTGGCCATTTCAGCTAGATCAAGGGCAGCAAAGTTTAGTAAATTTTTAAAACAGCTGATTTTTGAGGAACCTGAAACGCCAAAGTTGTCATCTGGATAAAAATGATAGAAAAAGGTTCAAATATTCAATATTTTTAAATTTTATTAAAATATTATTATTAAAACGGAAGTTATAGCGCCCTAGATTATTCGACTTTTTAGGCTCTAGCCGCTTAACCGGTACCCGGATATGGCCAGTTCACGAACTTGTCCAAGACATTATTTGCCGAAACATACACAGAAAATTATTTTGGTGTAGGTCGAAAAATGCGACCGTGAGAGTGCCGCTAAATTCCGTTATACCTCATATCGTTATATATATATATATATATATATATATATATATATATATATATATATATATATATATATATATATATATATATATATATATATATATATATATATATATATATATATATATATATATATATATATATAATTTTTTTTTTTTTTTGTTTTTCCATCTCCGCTTATCACATATAGTCGTTTGGCATCAAAATTTTTCCGAAATTCCGAGATGAAGCCCATTGCAATAGGTAGATTTTTATATGAAATCTACCTAAAACTATTTACACTAATAAAACTTTTTGTTAAACCTTTAATTAATTTTTATTGTTTACACTTGATACTCAATGTTTATAATGATGCAAGTTTTTATAACACTTGAAAATCTTGCTGTTGTTCTGGGCTCCTAATTGAGTTAATCTGAAATTCTTAATAATTGTTTACCTCACTTGATGAAATTATAACAATTTTTGTAATTCTTCCTGAATAGTGAGTGTTCTTTATTGATTTCTTGAACAGTTGAATTTGAATAGGACTAACATTCAAAATTTCAAGACTTATATACTAGAAGTTTAACTAAACTTAAGTTATTTGCAGATGATGAATTGTCAGATATAACTGATCCAGAAAATGATGACTCAAGTGATATTTACAACAACTGCAGCGACTCATATTAGAATGCTATTTCATACTCAAGACTAAAAGGAATTTGTTGAATATACTTTATTAATATCTGTATATTATTCTATTAATTTTGTTATTTAAGTTTAATATTATATATTTTAATAGTCGTTCGAGTAGATCAGCTTCAATGTACATGCAATAAAATGAATATCCATTGAAAAAAGAAACTTCATTCAATATATGTTAATATTTATTGAGCGCGCCGTATTACAGAACGGCAACCTTTTATTTGCGACTGACGGCATTTGTTACAGAAGTATACTGACTGACAACATTTTTTGTAATTATAATAATATTCTTCATCTGTATACTAAATTTCAGATTTTATAAAGTACTTGCACGATGTACCGTTTTTTTACAACTTCAACACGTGACTGAAACGTTAGGTTACAGGATTGGAGTGACTGACAATCACAAAACTTATTTTTAATTAATATTCTACTCTCAAACGAATTTTCAGGTTTTATAAAGTAGTTGCAAGATACATGGTTTTTTTACAACTTTGGAGCCCCACCCACGCCAAACGCTAACGAATCCAGCTGACTGACTGAAGACTATTTCTCTACTCAACATATGTAACATAATATTAAAAAATCAGCCTATATAAAGTGCTTGCAATTTTATGTCGCTCGCCTCCCCTACTATCAAAATTAAAAGCTCTTGTTTACTTTTATGCATTTAAAATTTTTCAAGACATCTCTGATTTTTATCCGTTGTTTTATTTTACAGTAGCTTCGTCTGGCTGCTGTTAACAAGCGTTGATCTACAACCTGATTTAAACACGAACTTAATTTATGTTCTGTGCCTTTTTCAACAAAACGTATTCGTATTTGTTTGTTACTATTTATATGGAATGCCGTCGGCATTTATTTGAATACATACACCTATATCGTCGGCTACAAAGCATTTACGTGTAACTAAATTTTAGAAAAATGGAAAGGAAGCTCAGAAAATGATTTATTGCGATTCTAAACAAGCTTTAAAAAAAATTACTATCAATTAATAAAAAGAAATAGTTTTTTTTATTTATTGATAAAAAATTTTTATTTTCAAGCTAGTTTAGAATCACAATAAATCATTTTTTGCGGTTCATGTCTATTTTTCCAAAATGTACACATAAATGCTTTGGAGCCGACGATATACAGTTTAATTTTCAATTGACGACTATCCTTTATCTGTGTTTGAACTATAGTTAAAGTTTCCCCTTTTGTGTTGTTTACTTGAAAATTGTTTCTGGTAGTAATCTGTTAACTATCTAATAAATCATAACCACGACCTTGTGATAGTATGCCGTTTGGAATTGTACGGTTTTGGAATTCATTGTTTTGTTTATTTTGTTTGGTTTTAGGTAGATTTCATATAAAAATCTACCTATTGGTATGTGCTTCATCTCGGAATTTCGGAAAAATTTTGGTGCCAAACGACTATATATGATAAGCGGAGACGGAAAATCAAAATGAAAAAAAAATTTATATATATATATATATATATATATATATATATATATATATATAACGATATGAGATATAACGGAATTTGGCGGCACTCTCACGGTCGCATTTTTCGACCTACACCAAAATAATTTTTTGTATGTGTTTCGGCAAATAATGTCTTGGACAAGTTCGTGAACTGGCCATATCCGGGTACCAGTTAAGCGGCTAGAGCCTAAAATGTCGAATAATCTAGGGCGCTATAACTTCCGTATGAATCATAATATTTTAATAAAATTTATAAATATTGAATATTTGAACATATTTCTATCATTTTTATCCAGATGATCACTTTGGCGTTTCAGGTTCCTCAAAAATCAGCTGTTTTAAAAATTTGCTAAACTTTGCTGCCCTTGATCTAGCTGAAATGGCCAAGCTCATAGTTGAAAACTTTTTTTCACGTATTTAAAATATAAATCATTCCAAAATTTTCAAAAATAATAGTTTAAATCTAACGGTTGAGACCCTACGGCTGTTGAAATAAAAACAAACGCAAAAGGCAATGCTTTCATCATGTTTCAGTTTATGTTATTTAAATTCATCTTGGCTTTTAAACATACTTTTCAACTATAGCCTCAAAAAATTTCAGCTTTGTAACCCAAAAGGTTCCATTTTTATAAGCATTATAATGCAACCCTTACAAGAAAAATATCAACCCATTTAATACCATAGAAAAATTATCAAAATCTCTTTTGTTTTTTTTATTTTTTTACTAAGTAACCGTTTGAAAAAAGATTAATTAAGAACAAAAAAACACAACAACAAAAGATGATTTTGAAATAAAATTGTTTGATAATGTTATAAATTATGTGTGATGGTATAATTGTAGTTGTGACGTAGTTCATTTGAGCTTTGGTAGATTTAATATGTTATTAAAAGTAGTTTAAACCAACTTAAATAAAACTGTTCCGAAATTGTATTGATGGAGTTAGTTCGGATAATGTATTTAATTTGGTTCGATAATTTTTTTGAATTATTCTGTTTCTACTTATATTTTTTATTTAAACTAATCTGACTTATCTAATTTTATTTGGACACAAAACCGTCTGGCCCCGAAATCTACCTATTTCTAGCGGATATACCTGCCGCTGGGATTTTTTTTATTTTACATTGTACTTGGGTTTACAATTACTTGCCTAATGTTCGGCGTTGTTGCACCTGAAACATAGAATTTTTCGTCAACTAGATTCTGAATACACATGGCCTGTTGTTCGACAAAAATCATAACAACTTCTAATCTGAGCGCAATTTGATTTGAGCATATCAGGCATTGTATTTTCCTATCTCATACAATCTACTTTTGACTCATCTGCCGACCGCATCTCTACTTCTAATTGTATTTTTGGCGTACTAGATGTTGTTTCTTTCTGTTGTATACTTAGTCGTGTTCTTGATCTCATCTAGGTTATTGTTGTTTTGTTGGCATGTAATAATCTTATTTATGATATTATGATCTTAAGGTTGAACCTCTATGAAATTTTACTATTTATCCGCTAAAACGGCCGCAGCTCTTTTTCAGTCCGAGTAGATGTATACTTAATGTTGCAACAAGTTCAGTGAAATCGTTGAACTTGTTTTTAGTAAATGACAAAAAAAAATATCAAACCGATAAAATTAATGGGAAATCAAATCAAAACGCCGATAAAAAAAGAAATTTGAACCGGACCATTTCCAATGTTCTCGAAACTTCGGTAATCGCCAGCTTAATAAAAAAAATTAATACCTGTTTATTTTTTCACTAGTTTTGACACAGGGTGGCTCGAATTTTGTTAAGATTGTCATTATCTCCTCAACCATCAAAGAGAACGATTGTCTTATTGAATTGTTTATTATATCAAAAAAAAGTTAATATAAAAACTAAAACAGTTTCAAAAACAAAACTCAAAAGGAAAATATTATTACTGTGTATGTGTAAGTGTATTAAGAACAATTAATAGGTGAAGCGTAATAAAACAATTAAATTTTCTTAAAAAAATAGTTATTTATTGTACAAGATGATAAAATTGCACTTTATCTTCGAGAGATATTTTAGCGTCGAGGCGTCAGTCGAGGTGGTCGATCGCATGGAGGGATCAGTGTTTATTAATTTGTTAATTTTTTTCTATTTTTTTTATCCACGGGTGTGACAACCCCGCGTACTCCAGTCCCTGCTATTGGCATATGAGTTAACGTGAGATATCAC
This sequence comes from Diogma glabrata, assembly GCA_963693315.1. Lineage (NCBI taxonomy): Eukaryota > Metazoa > Arthropoda > Insecta > Diptera > Cylindrotomidae > Diogma > Diogma glabrata. The sequence goes on from OY856186.1 coordinate 179,671,625, forward strand.
ATACCACTGGCAATAGCAGTGAGATATCACTAGCCAAGGTGATATCTTAGGGGTGCTGGCGGATGAACTGTATGCAGTCAACGGTAGCACTCTCAATCTTAGCTAATGAATATTCCTTGATGCTGGAACGCTGTAGCTTGCTCGATGAAACGAGCCTTCATATAACTACATATCTGAGCTTTAATCATTGAAAAATATACTGCGTCCCATAATCAGGGATTATGCCATTGGCTGGACTATTGGTAAACCAATTTTAGTTTTGTTCCTGCAAATTTGTAAAACAAATTTGCTTTTTATCTCTTATTTTATTTTTATTTTCCCTATCCTATTACGAAATATTGGCCTATGTCATATTTTATATGTGATAGGATTTATGGTTTAGTTATCCATTACTTAACAAAGAAATATTAAAAAAAAACGGAAAAAAACAGATTTGCGTCCATTAACGTCCTTAGAACGCATGTTGTTGTGGGACCTTGGTCTTAAAAGGTTTTTATGTGTTGTTGTGACACATATTGTATTGCCTACTACACATCACATTTTATTAAAAAAAAAAAAAAAATAAGCTTCAAGAAGATAATGAAATTTGATCGTCTTTTAGGGTTCCGTTTTTTATACGGAACACTATTGGTGAGAGTACAACGTGTTTTTCACATTATTTCGATTATCTCGTGAACCATTAATCCGATGAACTTAAAATTTGAGGTGCTTATAAAACTAACTTATCCACACAAGATGGTGGGTTAAAAAATAAATAAAGTTGTGTTCGTTTGTTTTAGTGAGGTACGATGTAAAGCCTTTGAAAACCTACATTTTTTTATCGAGACAAGTAGGGTATCATATGAAAGGGCTTCATTTCAGCATTATTAAAAAATATATTTTGGAATTTTACACCTCACCATTTTTTGTATAATTTTGAAAAATGACGTTTTCTGGATGTTTTATTGTCCCGAATAACTCCGACCCTACTTCATCGAAAATCTTGAAATATATTTGGAATGATAGAAAATTGAGTAGGTTTTTAATGAAAAATATGAAAAAGTGGCAGATACTCATAACTATATTTATTAAAGGGGTGGGAATGTTAAGGGGTAAAAACATCATTTAAAACCAGGTCATGTGGGGTGTCATTTAAAAGAGCACTTGATTTTAGAAATATTGCCATTTTTTTAGAATTTTGCAATGCATAGTTTTTGAATTATTATCAATAAAGTGACACAAAAAGTTGGTCCCCCCCTTGCATTTCGAGCCTAATTAACAGAAAATTTGAAAAAATTCACAGAGACAGGAAATTTGATAAACTCTGAACGAAAAATATAGCGAACTCTCAAATAATTATATTTTTGTGCTTTTAAGGGATTTGGGTGGGGAAGGGTGAAAAAAAACCCAAGCGAGTGGGGTGTCATTTGAAAGAGAATCGAATTTCAAAAACTTTGCAATTTTTTTTAGAATTTTGCGGTACACAGTTTTTAAGTTATTCTAAAAAATGTGCAAATTCCAGACCGTCCCCCCACCCCGATAGACAGAAAAAATTGAAAAAATTCATAGAGACAGGAAATTTGCTATATTTTGAACGAAAATTATAGCGAACTCTCAAATAATTATATTTCTATGTGTTTAGGGGATGGGTTTAAAGGGGGCAAAAAAAAACTTTTTTTGACCCAAGCGAGTGGGGTGTCATTTGAAAGAACACTGAATTTCCAAAACATTGAAATTTTTTTTAGAATTTTACGGTACACAGTTTTTGAGTTATTCTAAAAAATGTGCAAATTCCAGACCGTTCCCCCCCCCTACGTTTCGACACTGATTGACAGATAAAATTGAAAAAATTCATAGAGACAGGAAATTTGCTATATTTTGAACGAAAATTACAGCGAACTCTCAAATAATTATATTTCTGTGTGTTTTGGGGATGGGTGTAAGGGGGGTAAAAAAAAACTTTTTTTGACCCAAGCGAGTGGGGTATCATTTGAAAGAGCACTGAATTTCCAAAACATTGCAATTTTTTTTAGAATTTTGCGGTACACAGTTTTTGAGTTATTCCAAAAAATGTGCAAATTCCATACCGTTCCCCTCCCCCTACGTTTCGACACTGATTGACAGAAAAAATTGAAAAAATTCACAGAGATAGGAAGTTTGCTATATTTTGAACGAAAATTATAGCGAACTCTCAAATAATTATATTTCTGTGTGTTTAGGGGATGGGTGTGGGGAGGGTAAAAAAAAACTTTTTTTGACCCAAGCGAGTGGGGTATCATTTGAAAGAACACCAAATTTCCAAAACATTGCAATTTTTTTTTTGAATTTTGCGGTACACAGTTTTTGAGTTATTCCAAAAAATGTGTAAATTCCAGATCGTTCCCCCCCCTACGTTTCGACACTGATAGACAGAAAAAATTGAAAAAATTCATAGAGACAGGAAGTTTGCTATATTTTGAACAAAAATTATAGCGAACTCTCAAATAATTATATTTCTGTGTGTTTAGGGGATGGGTGTAAGGAGGGTAAAAAAAAAATTTTTTGGAAACAAACGACTGGGGTGTCATTTGAAAGAACACTTAATCTAAGAAACATTGCAACATGTTTTAGAAGTCTGCGATGCACAGTTTTTTAGTTATTGATAAAAAAAAGTGCTATTTTAAGTGTATGTATACCACCCTATATTTCGACGCTGATTTATAGAATAAATATTCCCTATGTAGACCATTAAAATACTGCTTAAATCTTTCTTTAGCTAACATAAACAGCTATGGATAAGATTTAACCTCAAGTAACATTTTTGATCAATGTAGATGTGATTGACATTTACGATTGACGTTTACGATTAAACATTTATTCTGTTATGCGTCCATAGTCTGGCGATATAAAGACTTTACATCATAACTTTATGTCATTTATTTTTGATATTGTGTTGAGTTTTATAAACAAACAAACAAATCAATTTTTTTGTTTTTTGCAAAAAGTGAATTTGAAAATTAGATAATTTGGGTTTGTGAATATGTGCGATATTACAGAAAAAACACTGCCTTCTGCAGCTAAATTCTGTAACTGTGAAGCGGTGAAGTGTTAAAAAGTTCTTCGTTTCTTTTCATTGAAAAACTTATCACTTCACCGCTTCACAGTTACAGAATTTGGCGGCTGATGTAGAAGACGAGACTTCAGACGCAATTCGTAGATTGCCTGAAATTTCGAATTGCCTGAAAAATCGCGGATGGTACTTCAAAGAGAATACCTGTGCTTTCAAAAATGGAAAAACTCACATCAACAGCAAAATACGTATATCAAAATACTTTACCCTTGCTGTTAAAGTACTACTTTATCTACTCTTGATGGTAAAGTGCTATTTTTCCCTCTAATTTTAGTTGGTAATAGCACGTTTTAACAGTTGCTATAGAAAAAACATAATATTTCGTATGAATTTCACTAATAAATTAAAATAAAATCGCCAATTTCTTGTTAACTAATAAACTAAGAGTTTTTATTTAATATAAATATAATATTTCGTATAAAATTTTTTTTTCCTAAAGTGATTAGTGATAGTGGGCGGTGAATTTTTATTGGAAGAATAAATTTGTCATTCATAATCTAAAATTTCACCAACAGTTTTAAGATTAGTTTTTTATGGTCCAAATACATGTGCAGAATTCTGCATGCAGCGAAATTAGAACATGTGTTGTTATATGAGAGCAATTACATGTAAATTCTGCATGAAGAAAAATTCTGCAAGATATCTCTAATTCTAATTTCGCTGCACAGAGGCAGTGCTACCACAATAAAAAAAACAAAAACTACTTGAAAACTCAGATACAAATGGATGATTTTGACATTTTGTTTTAAAATTAATTATTTGTTTTATAACTCAAATAAAAATGAATGATGTTTTTTTGAAAATGAAATTATTTTTGTAATGATTATTTGTTTAAAAAGATATTCAAATATTCTAAATAATCCAAATTATAAAATAATTAAAACTAATACTGTTAATAAATTTTTGGGAAAAGATTATCGAAAACAGTAGTATATGTAATTTGAACTTAAATTTTAATTTAGATATAAACGGTTTTACAGGCAACGATTCAATTTTTTTCTTCTATCTTTTAATTAAAAAGACAGTTTTCTTTAAATTGCGACAACTTTCACTTATAACTATTTCATAATACGTAAGAACAAATATATAAAAATTCTGCACATCTTTTTTAGATGCAGATATGCATGCAGCGCTGCGTGCAGACTTTCTGCACATGTATTTTGGGCATTAAACGCCCTTAAAATATTGGTTCAGGTATGGTTTTTATTAAATGATTCCTCCACTTTTCGTACTGAAATTTATTTTCTTCATATAAAGTAGAGTAAAGTAATTTCTCTTTAAAACAATAAATTATTTTTTTATTCGCCTACATATTAAAGTTTTACTTTATTACTGTGATTTGCGGCTTTAAAGTATCACTTTTCATCTATTTATTTTGTTGTCATAGCTACGTCCAAAAAAGTAAAAAGCATTTGTATTTGTTTAAATTCTATGAAAAATAAAATTTTTTATCAAAGTAACCCTTAAATTCAAAATTTCATTATCCAATTAAAATAGTTGTTATCATTTGTTGTCATAGCTACACAATAATTTGGAAAAAATAATAAATATTTTGTCAAAGGTTACTTGTTCCACATATTTTTATTTTAAAATTTATGAAAATTTATAATTTTAATTTAGAATAAACAACCTTTCTTAAAATATTTTGCTTGCGGCGAATAAAAAATAGTATATGATGCACGGACGTAAGCTTTTTTGGACTTAATGTGGGTGCAAATCTCGGCTAGCGCCTCGATTTGCAAACTCCACATCGGTCCAAAATCTTTATCTTTACGTCCTAGCATCATAATGTACTATTTTAGTATTAGCTCCGAAAGATGATTACTTTTAGAACTGTTTAGAGTCCGCAAAATTGTATTTTAGCGGCCTAGTACTTAAAGTCGTTATGACAATACTTTAGCGGATTCAAAATTTGTTTTCATTTTATATTATAATTATTTTCAAATTATAAACACCATTGCTTTGATAAGTTTTGTTCAAAAATCAAATTTTTAGTTATAGCCTGGGGCCGTTATGGATTTTTATAGCTGAAATAAAAAAAATTAGGAGCAGGTAACGGCCGGCTGGAATATATAGTTGAGGTCATAAACAATGAAAAAAAAAACTTTCGAACTTGAGATGAAGGGAAGTAGTGAAATGGGGTGATGTGTAAGGGGAGAAAACAGTTTTTCGTTATTTGTAACGAAACGAGGCCTCCTAGAGAAAAGTGTTTCATACAAAAGTTGTAGATAATAAAAAAATCTAAAACTTTATTGGACACATTTTTCGACATAACCTCAAAGTTTGCGAGAAAATAATGAAAAACCGATTTTTCTGTTTTTTATTTTTTTTTGGCGTGAAAATTATAACTGATTATTTAACTTTGTGTCAAAAGGTTGGTAACAATAGCAAATAATTTACATTGCTGACATATGTGAATATCTATGCTTTATTGCACGATTTATTCAGGTGGTAAACCACCATTGTTTAAATTTTGAAATAAACCCACCGTTAAACCTCTGTTCTTTTAAATAATTTTTGTTACAAAGTACCTGTTCTTAGAATTATTAATAAAATAGAATGACTGAACCGAATTTTGTTATAAAGTAAAACATTTGGCTACAGAAAGCTAACGATTTTGAAGGAATAATGTAAATACATAAAACTACTACACACACTAGGACACACTACCCCTAATGTCTCAAAACTAAAAAACTCGTTGGATTTGTGCCACATCAATTTTCAGTTAAAAATAAATTTAAAAAAAAAAATTCGGTTTCGGCTTGGTGTAAGTATGAATGTATGAATGAATGTATGGGCGTTATTTCTGTAATGCTAATTTATTTATTTATAATGAATAATAGCATACAAATTCGCATTGATGTTATTAGCCTCCAATGCGGTAACACTCGAAAAACTTAAACTTAAAGTTTTAAGAACTCAGAAATACAGCCAAACATGCCGTCTGCTGATTCATTGGCACTTTCAAAAAAATCAATAAAGTTATGTTGTAAGCCAGTTACTCATAAGTAGTTAAGTAACTGTATAAGTTACTCATAAGTAGTAGTAGTTTTGTGTATTTACATATTCCTTCAAAATCGTTAGCTTTCTGTAGCCAAAGGTTTTACTTTATAACAAAATTCGGTTCAGTCATTTTATTTTATTAATAATTCTAAGAACAGGTACTTTGTAACAAAAGTTATTTAAAAGAACAGAGGTTTAACGGTGGGTTTATTTCAAAATTTAAACAATGGTGGTTTACCACCTGAATAAATCGTGCAATAAAGCATAGATATTCACATATGTCAGCAATGTAAATTATTTGCTATTGTTACCAACCTTTCGACATAAAGTTAAATAATCAGTTACAATTTTAATGTAAGTAAAGGTGCAATAACAATTACTTATTTTGCTAGCGCGTTTATTGAGAGAAATAGGTAGAAAAAAAATCTATTTTTTTCAGCGTAAGATATTGTATTACAGTTTGCCTAAAGTAGGACATTTTTATAGTAAAGGAGGACGTAGGACATTCTTGCTCCAAAGTAGGACTGTCCTACCGAAAGTAGGACACGTGGTAACCCTATAGTATGCTGTTAAATTTTAAACTTTGTAAATTTTTTTCTGTTTGAATACGTAACAGCATTTTTTTAGTTTTTACTTTATTCAATTTTAGCGTTGTTTCCAATAAGTAAATTCATTCAACTTTATTTATTTTATACCAAAGAAAGTTTTTTCTTTAAAATATTATGAACTATTAACATAAATATGCTAAAAAATTGAAAAAATTTGAAAAAATCGACAAGTTCGAGATTCGAAATTATTTTTTTTCAGCTTTTCTCAATTTCAAGCTGCTAAATAACAATAAATCTTTAAAATTGATATACCATTTAAGAGTAGACATCTTGACAAAAAAAATAAGCACTAGAACAACATCAAAATCCAAAAAAACATCAATAAAGTTGTTCGCCGGAGATAGGGGTGTTTTTTCGGAAAAATGGTAAAATCTCGAAAAATATTTATTTTCCATAATTGAAAAAATTCATGCTTATTATGCGCAAATAATTACGTACTTTCACAAAGTTTCATTAAAATTAAATAATTTTCACGCGAAAAAAAAATAAAAAACAGAAAAATCGGTTTTTCATCATTTTCTCGCAAACTTTGAGGTTATGTCGAAAAATGTGTTCACTAAAGTTTTAGATTTTTTTATTATCTACAACTTTTGTATGAAACACTTTTCTCTAGGAGGCCTCGTTTCGTTACAAATAACGAAAAACTGTTTTCTCCCCTTACACATCACCCCATTTCACTACTTCCCTTCATCTCAAGTTCGAAAGTTTTTTTTTTCATTGTTTATGACCTCAACTATATATTCCAGCCGGCCGTTACCTGCTACTAATTTTTTCATCTCAAAAAGGTAACGGCCCCAGCCTATTAAGCGAATTACAAACTAAGCAATAAATTAGAAAAAAAAATCCTAAGAGCTAATACAAAAAAACGTTGTATGCAACACGTACGCAAATGGCTTTAGCCAACTCATGTTTATATTACAGACTCAGCTAGCGCCTCGTCCGGAAACAGTACGATTCGTCCGCTAAAACCATATTTTGCGTACTTGTTATATAAACTACTATTATATTATTGGATTGTTTTTTTCTTGTCTTGTTTCATAGTGTTGTTCTTCTCCTTTTCTTGCCCCATACAATCATCTTCTCGCCTTGCTCCTTTTCATTTTGTTTTTAATTTTTTGAAATATTCCATTAGTGTTTTGTTTTTCTGTTGCGATTTGCCACGGTTGTATAATAATTATTGTCGTTGTTTCGTAACAGAGGCACTCCAATTTACATTTGTGCATAGTATGAAAATTTAAGCCTAGCCGAATTTCACTCACCGCACCATAAATGTCAAAGGAAAAATCTCTGTCGCAACGCAATAACAGCAATAAGCAACATATCAGCATGTATTTACCAACATAAGAGGCCTTAATTCCAATTTGAATGAGGTTCATCAATACACTACAAATAAGAAACCTGACATATTGTATCTTACTGAAACAATTGTCAGCGGTAAATCATGATATCATCGAAGCTGAATCTCGATAAATGCCGATTGCCGGGTTATGAATTGGAGCATTCCTTTTACAACAAACATGGTGTTTGTGCGAGATTCACTTCCTTGTATGAGAATTAAGGCATACGAGTTGAACTCTAAGCACCATAACTCTCTAGCATTGAAGATCTCAGGTGTTGATGAAACCATATTTTTAATAGGAATATACAGAGCTTCGAAGTCCTCCATAGGTTGTTCCTTTTTCGAAAAATTATCATCAAAACTTGATAAAATTATCGTTAACTACCCTAAAGCAAGAATGGTCTTACTTGGTGATTTCAATATTCATAACAAAGAGTGGTTGAAATACTCATGCCGCACCGATGACGTATGACAAGCGAAACTGTTGCTGGTGGACTATCACGGGTTAACACAAATGATAGAGCATCCAACAAGAATATCAGATAATAGTAATCATAGAGAAAATTTGTTGGACTTGTTTTTGACAAACGAGTCAGATACAAAGCAGACAAATCGATCAACCACTCGGATCATCGGACCATCTGTTAATATCAGCAACAGTAAAATTCACATCACCTAATGCAATCAAAGCCAACCCCCATCGCGTTTTGAATTATAAACACGCGGACTGGGAGGGGCTAAGAAACTAGTATGAGGAAATGCCATGGAAACATGTTGGTTGTGTTAAGCAGGACCCTTGCACATCAGCGCTAAAATTAACTGAATTCATAAAATATGGAATGCGACGGTTTATTCCAAATCGATTAATTACTCCCCAAACTGAGCCTTGGTTTACGCGGAATGTCGATGAGGCGGTGAAGAACAAAGGTAAAGAAGGTAAAGCATTTCAGGCTTGTAACTCGAATAAAAATCCAGAAACCCTTAGTGCCTATAAAAAAGCAAGAAATTTTAGTAAATTCACAATAGATTCAGACAAAGACGCGTTTTTCAAACGCAAAGCAAACAAATTCGCTGAATATCCATCTGGTTCTCGTAATTTCTTTCAGGCAGTGAAATCAGTTTAGCGCAATTTTACTCGATCATCTATTCCAACCTTAGTATTAAGTGACATTCACGTGAGTGACTCAAAGGAAAAGACGGATCTTTTGTGTCGAATTTTCGCAGAAAACTCCAATATAACTGAACCTCTTCATTCTCCTATACTCATTGTCCCAGCTGAAACCAAAATGAAGTCAATTATTTTTCGGAGTAATATCGTACGTAAAATGCTTTTATCTCTTAATATTAACAAATCCGTTGGCCCTGATGGTATTCCACCAATTATTCTAAAAAACTTTGCTAGACAACTAGCTCTGATTCTAACCAAAATTTTCTATTTATCTTACAAAATCGGAATATTCCCCGAGTGTTGGAAGTTGGCTAGTGTTCAACCCGTATCCAAAAAAGGCAATAAGACCGACCCTAACAATTATAGACCAATTGCAATTCTGTCGGTTTTAGCTAAGATATTTGAAAAATATGTTAACTACAACTTAATGGAATATTCGGAAGTGTCACGAGTTATCATCGACGATAAGCAATATGGTTTTAGTAGACGTCATGCAACAGGTGATCTGTTAGACTACGTAACACATATGTGGAGCAAATCTCTAGAGAACCATGGTGAAACCATTAGTGTTTCTCTGGACATTTCAAAGGCTTATGATAATGTGTGGCATAGAAATCTTATAGCTAAAATGAAATCTTATGGCATAGATGATTTTACTGTATCGTGGATTCGTAGTTTTCTTGCAGATCGCCAACTTCATGTTAATGTAGATGGCATTACATCCAATGTTTTCACAACAAATGCTGGTGTTCCCCAAGGCTCTGCACTCTCATCAACCTTGTTTCTTTTATACATAAACGATTTACTTATCTCTACAGTGCATCCAATTCACAGTTTTGCTGACGATAGCATGTGGCATGCTTCTCATGCATCCCTAAAAAATCGATCTCGAACAGCAGCTAACAACGATAGAGAATTGTTAATCAGTTCTATCAACGATGACCTAGAGCGTATAAAGCAATGGGAAGAGACAAATCTTGTTGAGTTTAACCCAGCAAAAACCAAATTGTGTCGCCTTTCACGGATGAAACGACATAAAGACTTCCGGATTATGATAAACCACGAGGAATTACATGTGGTTAAATCGATTATACTTCTCGGAGTTGTCATTGAAAGTAACACGAAATGGAACCAACATGTGTTCAGTCTAGCAAAATCTGCAATGCAAAAATTAGGATTCTTAAGTCGGTGTAAAAACTTTTTCAATCCTGATCAAATTTTGTGATCTATAAGTCCTTTATTCGTCCATGTATGGAATACTGCTGTCGTGTTTGGGGAGGTGCTTGTCAATCTACAATAAAATGTCTTGGCTTTGTACAGAGAAAAGCTATACGGTTGATTGATAAACATGAGTTAACTGATCAACTTGACTCGCTCCAACACCGAGGAAACGTTGCCGAACTGTCACTCTATTATAAATAAAATTTTTATGATTTATCCTTTAGAGAAATCCAAAACATCCTCCCTTCGTGTGTGCAGTACAACCGACAAACACGAACTTCAGAAATGTCCATTTGCTGTTCAGATATCCCGTTGTAGAACGGTTTCCTTTCAGAACGATTATTTCAATAGAGTAATCAAGAAGTGGAACTCATTGCCCCTCAGTTTTTCCTGACGAATTCGCCCCTCAGACATTTAAAGAAAAAGTCTATCGTCATTTAAAACAACTTACCTAGCTATTTTTCTATCCTCATTCCTTCCTTTTCCCTTTTCCCATCCCTCATTATTTCCCAGTTGACATGGTATCTTCGGATATTCAAAGAGTCTAAATAATGAATATTTCATATTTAGTGTGCTAAACATGTGCAACTAATTATTAAAAAAAAAGGGACAAGAACAGATTAAAGTTAAATTGTGGTCGATAATAATTTTTAATAATTTTTGTTTGTCTGAAAAGTACTTAGTGAGGCTTTATAAAAATATTACTGACAAAAAATATATACTAAATATATATATAAAAAATATATATATACGAATTTTTTTAATTTTAATTTTGCAACCATGGCGATTTAAAAAAGTACCGTATAGCGTTTAAATATATTCAAGTTGGAATTTTTTTGTATTTTGCACCATTTACTAAAGCTAGTTTATCGATTCCATTGAACTTTCTTTGTTTAAAATGTGTTGAATAAGAAAAGAGGTACTTTTGGATTTCGCCATCATTGGAGTCCATGGAATGAACATCTCCCATAATACAACTCGACAGAATTGTAATATACTTTTGGAAGATGTGTTGCGCTAGTATTGATCTTCCAATCCAACTAGTTCAGTATAGATCTTCCAATCCAACTAGTTCGCAAACAGACATCTTACAATCTTCACTTGCAGCGGAATGCCGGCTGTTAATCAGTCTGGGGTGGATTTAAATGGTGAAGCCTTGTAAAACCTAAGGTGCTGCTATACTATTCCACTAAAGCGGTCACACGTCTATCCCCTGAGTATTTAAAGAAAATTTAGTTAAACATAATGTATAAGTAAGATTTTTAACAATTTATTTGACATAGTATTAAGTATAACATGATTTCAAGCGATTAATATTTTTAATTACAACATAAACAAATTTTAACATGAAGAAAACTAACACTAACCAAATAAAGAATGAAAGAATGTATAATATAATTTTCTTTTCCTTTCTGAGAATCGTTCTGTGTTGCACACGTATAAGTAATTGATCGAGAAGGTGAATACGTCGAGCTCGCCGCGTCACACGTCAGGATCTGAAAAGAAAGAATGGATCTGAACTTTGCACAGATTTCACTGCTAAGAAAGAAAATGGAAAGGAATATGAATAAAATTTTGTATATAATAAAAAGGATATATGTTACACTAAGGATAACAATACTACTAAGTCCGATGAATCTTGATAGCCACGGTTGAGTTCCAATTATATCAGGTGCGGACCGATGACCGATGTAGCTGTAGACAACCCTGCTACTGCACCGCTGGACGGTATTCTGCTTGTGTCTCAATATATGTAGATATATCAGATCCGAAGGATCAGAGTTTTTATAAATTCTATATTTGGTTGAGATTATAGTTCAACTCGAATTCCTATTAAACACGAGTCCTTTCAACACCCATCAATATTTAAATTATGCATTTACAAATTATCAAACAGTTTTTTTTTCATTTTCTTTCTTTTAATTACACCACAGAAAAAAACACGAAAGTTCATATCCTACACAAAAAAAAACATAAACAATCAATTGTCTATTAGTATACTCGTATTACTGTTTCTTTAAATTTTTCGCTTTTGAACAATTTATAACACTAACATAATGTTTTTGTTTATTTGTTTTTTTTTTTCAATCACACAATTAAATCTATTAGGTTTCTTCTTAATCGTTTCTAACAACAATATAAATAAACATACCAATTTGGAGGGACAGCCAACAAAAAGACAGCATCAGGTGATTTAAAATCCTTGCTGCGTTCCAAATTTTGTTCATTTAATTTTCTTGATTGTTCTGCGTATGTAAATTTTATTCTTTCAGCATCAGGTGATCTAGAATCTTTGTTGTGTTCTAATTTTTATTTCTTTGATTTTTTTGAATTACCTTCTCGTGCGCCCTCCAAATCCAAAAAGAAATATATATCATTTTCCACGTTCCTCAACATTGCTTTGACAGACTCGATAGTAGCGCCTAATTTTCTGCCGTGGTCGTTATTGGAACATTAAGCTGCTCTCTATCGTTGAAATTTATTATTAATTGTTAGTACTTACATGATAGTGTTGTTCATAACGATCTGATCGTTATAGATGTCTCTGGTTTTTCGCTAGATTTAGCAATTTTATTTCTATCTTTAGTTCGTTTAGTTCGATAAATCGTTGCGGTACGACGGTGCTGATAAATCTCAAATTATTTGATAATGCAATCTTAGTCCTTCTCTTGTCATTATCATTCGCACTCACATATTAAAATCACGTGTTGTTGTTAATTTCATAACACTTCCTTGGAAGCTTAGTTAAATTTAAGTGGATTGATGCACGGCAATGAGATAAATATTTTTTGTATGATTATCATAACCGTAATCGTAACGTTAGATCGTCTCATTAACTGAGAGGAATGCTTTTACAGATTCTTGAATGCTTGCAATCACAAAGAACCTAGAATCAAAATTTCTCCGAGGAGAATGACAACTACAGTACAGAGAGTCTATTGTGTTGTGTAGTAGGAATTACAATACAATATGTGTCACAACAACACAACAAAAATGTCACGAACCGAAAAATGGATGGAATCTTAATGAAACTTTGGTATACGATCCAGGTACACTTGAAAATGGAAGAATTGGATTCATTTTATCATTGGACAAAATGGCGCGGGGTCTTCCGTACACCCTTAAGTTTTAATCTTCAATAACTTCTAATCCTGGATTTCAATCGTATTGAATCTTGGTAGATAAATCCACAATCCCCACTTTAACTAACATTTACCACTCTGCATCATCAAGTCCATTAACAATGACATGTACAATAACAACAGAGTGGGTAAACTGACTGTTGGTTTAGGTTGATGTACTAAATAAACTTGTTTAGAAAATCAATTTGATTACCGGCTTTCAATATCAGCTCAAAAAAGACTGTTGCATTGCACATACAAGTTTTAACAAAAATTAAATATCTTTTAATAACAATAAAATAGTAAAAGATAAAAAACTAAAAAAAAACACTGTAAAGATATTTGTAGTCGCTTCAATGAATAAGTAATTAACATGTTTAATTTTTTACGTAAAACAAATAACAAAAGCATACACACACGTTCAACAATATCAGTAGAATAAAAAACAAAAAATATTCCAATATAAAAGTAAAAATTAAAACTTCAATTTTTTTGTTAAATATACTGTTTTTATCGTTTGAAATCCAGGAAATGGCATAAGATAACAAAATGTAATTACATTGGTCTCTACTTAGTTGATTCATGCTGGTAGTTAAAGGTTGTTTTTTGATGTGCTATGTTTTAATTTTTATTGTTCGTTGGTTGTTTTAAAAATATTTTATTTTGTAGCAAGTAGTTTATTTTTAATGTACATATTTTTTGATAGTTTCTATTATGAAATACAATTTATTGTTTTTAATGTGACAATTACTAGTTAATAGAGGATCGAAAGATTACAATAATTTTTAATGTGACTTAGTACAGCGTATAAAATTCAACTGTTTTATTGAGTCGTTTTTTTTGCTTCTTTCTTTCTCTCCATTGTTATAAAGTACGGTACATTTTTGGCATACCTACGACGGTTCAGACACTCCTCTTTCTAAAGAATTATATTGTGTATTTTCATTGTTGTGGGTATTCTGATTTCGTCTTTGTCAGATTGCTATTTCATTGATACCTGTACAATTATCTCAATAAATAATCTTTACGATTTCAGATGCAAAAATATGAATTTTCTCTGTTAGTGAATCATTCAATAGTTCTATGAAATTTTTCAAACATTTGACAAGGTTGCCATAGATTAGTATATAAATTTTATAAATTCTATAATTTTTACAAACAACGTTGGTGCTCACCAAGGCTCTGCATTTTACAACCTTTTTGTTTGTAGTTTAGGGCTCCATTTTTTTTTATAACGAACCGTATTGGTGAGAGCAAAACGTGTTTTTATATTACGCATGGACGGATCAGTGTTTATATTAATTTGTTAATTTGATTTTTTATTTTTGATCTACGGGTATGACAAGCCCGCGTCATCCAGTCCCTGCTATTGGCATATGAGTTAACGTGAGATATCACATACCACTGGCAATAACAGTCATATATAACTAGCCAAGATATCTTAGGGGTTCTGGCGGATGAACTGTATTTAGTCAGCGGTAGCACTCTCAATCTTAGCTAATGAATATTTTCTTGATGATGGCACACTGTAGCTTGCTCGAAGAAACGAGCCTTCATATAAAAATATGTCTGAGCTTTAATCATTGAGGAAGATAGCACGTTACATAATCAAGGATTATGCCATTAGCTGGACTATTGGTAAACCCATTATAGTTTTGTTCCTGAAAATTTTTAAAACAAATTTGTTTTTTATTTCTTATTTTATATACATAGGCCAATATTTCGTGATAGGATAGGGAAAATAAAACCCTATCCTGTCACGAAATATTGGCTAATGTCATATTTTATATGTGATGGGATTTATTGTTTAGTTATCCATTATTTAACAAAAAAAAAAAAAAGCAAAAAAAAAAAGATTTACGTCCATAAACATTCTTAGAACGCATGTTGTTGTGGGACCTTGGTCTTAAAAGGTTTTTATGTGTTGTTCTGACACATATTGTAATGCGTACTACACAACACATTTTATTAAAAAAAAAATATTGTATGGATTATCTCGTAAACCAGAATTCATAGGATTTACCTATGAGCCTGAAATTTGAGATGTGTATAAAAGTAACCTATCCCTAAAAGATGGCGGGCTAAAAAATAAATAAAGTTGTTTTCGTTTGTTTTATAGGGCTCCGATGCGAAGACTTTGAGAAAATACATTTTTTTATAGAGTCAAGTAGGGTATCATATGAAAGGGCTCCACTTCAGTATTCCTTAAAAATATGTTTTAGAATAATCCGTTTTTAGTATAATTTAGAATAATGGCGTTTTCTTTATCTTTTCTTTTCTCGATTAGCTGCCAACCTAATTGATCTAAAAATGTATTTAGAATGATAGAAAAATTAGTTAGTTTTTAATGAAAAATATATAAAAGTGTTGTATACTCATAATTATGTTTATTGAGGGGGTGGGAATGAGGAGGGGTAAACACCATCTAAAACTCGGCTAAGTGGAATTGCATTTGAAAGAGCACTTGATTGAAGAAACATTTAGACGCCCTAGATTTCGACGTTGATTGACAGACATTTTTTTTCCAATTTAAACCATTTACAAGTTGGTGTAATTGAATATTTCTTTAGTTACCATAAACAACTATATATTGATAAGATTTAAACTCAAGTAACATTTTTTGTGTCATTTCGATCAATTTAACATTGTAATATTGACATTTACTATTGAAATTTACGATGAAACATTTTTTTTATGTGTGTATGTTCTGGCAATATAAGGACATTGCAAAACAAACTTTGTCAGTTGTTTTTGATATTGTTCTCTTACATTCACGGAACCCTTGATGAGGGAATTTTGTTCGTACTTGTCCGACTTTTTTTTTTACATAAATTGCATTCAATCCAGTTTTGTTTCTGCATACTACCAATGATAGAAAGATGTTAGCAAATCAAACAAGAACCTTAACCCTGCAAAGACATGTAGTAATCGTAATCTTATCACACTTAAACAGCGGCAGTTAAAGGGAGATAAACATTTATCAATTAAAATAAACCAGGAGAAGCTTTATGATTTTCAATCAGATATGCTTCTGAACTCTGAAGTTTGATATCAAAAACAACAAAAAATAGAACAAACGTGTGCTCAACATCCTCCCAACCTTCTTGAACTTGATGTAAGAAATGTTTCAATTCCAAGACAATTCGGTTGATTTTTGTAACAAAAGAAACACAAAATGTTTGTAATATTTTGAAATATAACAAACTGGTGAGATCTAGAACGGAATACCGAGTAAATTATGTTTTGCCTGTTTCTTTCTGGATGTCGTTTCATTTTTTTCATTCTTTTCGTTGACAGTGTGCGTTAGTCAGGTGGTTTGCACTAAATGACTAACGGGTGAAATGTAAATAAAAATACGTTTAAGACATAATGCATCTCAGCAACATTGCTGACCTTTTTTTATAAAAAACAACAGAGTCAGTGATAGTGCGACGGTGTTCTAGGAAATGAAGTTGTGATATAAATTTTTAATACCTGCTTAGCACGTTTTTGACTTGATTTCGAAAGAGCCCACAAGGTAACAGATATGGCGTTCCAAATTTTAAATTAATACTTTGTACAGAACGAGAATAGAACATATACAATTAGTAGTAATTAAAATGGAAAAAAACAATGGTTGCATCTCTATAAAGCGAGATAAGTTTTCTAGATAGATTTTTGACGCTATTACGTGTCATTCCAAAGTCAGAAATAGGAAACTAAGTATGGTATGACTAGTTTACATATTATTGTTATGTTTCTACATAAACGCAGTCAAATACAAAACAATTGTATTCAACCTCAATTTTCGATATATAATATTTCAAAAATAAAATCAACGTCGTTTCTAAGAACAAGGATCAAAACATGAAATGAAATATATCGAAAATAATAACGTCTGGAGGACTTTTTGGTCTTGTAACATTAGTTACTATTGTGTACACTGTACATTCTGCACATATTATGCCGGGTCCACACGTACAAATATTTGCGGGGAACGCGTGCGCCGCAAATATTTACGGCGCATTCTACGTAGTGTGAACGTATGCGGCGCACGGAAAGGACGCAAGAATTTTTTTCACATTCAACACACACGATCCGTAGCTTGTCGGTTTTTTGACAAACATCAAAGAGATTTGCGCCGCATGCTGTTTCTAGTGTGGACGCTTTCCACAACATAAAAATTTATTTAGTTCAAATCCATAATTATTTATTTGAAATAAATATTATAATTTAATATAAATATCAAAAAATACAATTTTAACCAGGAAAGTTAAAGGAGTGACGTAAAAATTTACGTGAATAAATATTTGTGTGATAAAATAATTTTGCGGCGAAAATATTTGCGACGCACGCGTTCGCCACAAAAATTTGTAGGTGTGGACCCGGCATTAAATTTAAAATCTTGAAACAAAAACCTTCTCTTGTTCGTCTAACTGTAATTTGGGACAACTTGGTCGTAGTTTTTCACCAGCTCATCGCCAAAGTTAACAATAGCATCTTCAACAACAAGCAAAATTCGATTTGATTTGATATGTCGAATAGAAAGATTTTAAACTATTCAAATTTTAAACGTAAAAGTGTCATGGCATTCATTGAAATAATTTTTTTAGTTTTTAAATATCAACTTCTAGGTAGGCATATTCCAATGGTAATGCGGAAATCTTTTTTTCTATGTTAAGAAAATTTAACGTCGCCATTGTCGTTTACAAAAGTTAGTCAAGGAATAAATTTTGTATTGCTAAGAGCTCTGTCTTGAAAATATAAATATATGGTACACAAAATATTGGTACAACGTATTCAACTATCATATTTATACCTAATTGTTTTTATCAGTCTTTACAGTTATTATTCTTATATTCAATGCTCTCATTATCATTTATTTTCAATCACATAATTTAAATAACAGAACAAAAATACTTTAATTGGAATTTTATTTATTTGTATTTTACTGGTGTTAATCAGGAGGTTTAACAATGATCTCTTTTCTATAGATTTGTTTTAATATTTTCATGTATAATCGCGTTTTTATTTATGGATTATATTAAGATCATTATAGTGCAATTGACAGTGATTAAAAATTGATAACAATGTTCTTTCGGAATTTTGTGAAATAATTTATTTATAAGGCCAAAGACATTGAAAAACAGTTAATTTTGAAATAAGTTTAACTTTCTCGCTCGTTTGAAAGAAATTTAAGAGATTTATTTGATAGCAATTACGCGTGTGTTGAGTGGCCTAGTAGTAGCACGCTGGACTTCGAACTTGGAGGAGCTGGGTGCGAATCGCATCTAGGTCAAAGCATTTTAAAGCAAAGTATTTAC
>OY856186.1:179690676-179737676 GCA_963693315.1 Diogma glabrata
CAAGGAAAAAAAAATACGTATATTTTTTTTTTCGATGACAAACAGAATACATATGATAAATTTGAGATTCCAAACCACTCATGTGATCCAACTTGAATTTAATATGAATTAGACCTATATATATATATATATATATATATATATATATATATATATATATATATATATATATATATATATATATATTATATATATATATATATATATATATATATATATATATATATATATATATATATATATATATATATATATATATATATATATATATATATATATATATATATATATATATATATATATATATATATATATATATATATATATATATATATATATATATATATATATATATATATATATATATATATATATATATATATATATATATATATATATATATATATATATATATATATATATATATATATATATATATATATATATATATATATATATATATATATATATATATATATATATATATATATATATAAATTTTTTTTTCATTTTGATTTTCCGTCTCCGCTTATCATATATAGTCGTTTGGCACCAAAATTTTTCCGAAATTCCGAGTTGAAGCACGTTGCAATAGGTAGATTTTTATATGAAATCTACCTAAAATTTAGAGCAAAATTGGATAAAGTAGGAGGAAGAGGGGTGGATCTTCCAAACAAATGTTCAATGAAAAGTATATCCAAAATGAGTGCTGATATTTATTTGAGAATCAATTAAATGCAGATAGGTGGCTATGTATAGTAGTTATGTATAGTCGAGTGTGTTAAAACACCAGTTTATGTACATATCCTGATTCCTGATTTAGATATTGAGTATTGGTGTTCGGTAGTACATGTTAGAGATATCGGCGTAGGGCCTTAACCAGTTAGTTAAATAAAAATATAAAATGTCTGTAAAATGCGTTTTTATTTCATATTGTAGAACGATTTTTGTTTCGAAAATTACACTTAAATGTAAATGTCGAATCAGGTAACCTGCTATGATAATTTTTCTTATATATACTGTTACGTTTTTCCAAACTTCCTTCGAATTGGCCTAACTCACAATTCGATAAACGCAATTCCCAATCTCTTTCTGAGTTCGATCACTGATTAGTTAGCACAAACACCAGGTTTTATTAAGTATTCAACACCCTAATTGTTTCACAACAACAGCAAAACAATACAGCAAACAATATTCTTGACTAGAATATTCTTCCAACAGCTTCCGAAACTCCAACGGTTGATTGTAGAAATTTCCAGTAATAGAACGTTTAAAATAATACACAAAATATTTCTACTCAATAAAACTTAAAACTTTATTCACAAATTTAAAGATCACTTTTATAATTTTAACTTCACTATCGCAGGTTTAAAATAAACTAATTTTACATTTAATTTCACTTTACTGTCGCAGGTCTAAAATAAACTAATTTTACATTTAATTTCACTTTACTGTCGCAGGTCTAAAATAAACTAATTCAAAACTACAAGAAACAATTTTCTTATATACCTTCTGCAATACTTCTAGATAATTCGACATCACTTTCCAGAAACCTTGAGAAAACATTAGAATACTCGATTATTTTACGTTATGTTGATTTGATTCATAAAATCGTTTATGTTGACCCTATTTCTAAGAAGAGACAACAACAACAATATTCATTTCATTAACTTGTTTGTTGATTTTATTTTCCTGGAAGTGACCGTAATCGTTTAGATCTTTCTGTAATCGTCTAGATTTTTCTGCACTCGTAACATTACCCTCCACTTAAGCC
The DNA here is from genome assembly GCA_963693315.1 of Diogma glabrata. Classification (NCBI taxonomy): domain Eukaryota; kingdom Metazoa; phylum Arthropoda; class Insecta; order Diptera; family Cylindrotomidae; genus Diogma; species Diogma glabrata. The sequence continues at coordinate 179,692,451 of OY856186.1, forward strand.
TGTTCGTCCCGAACAGGATCTAGCTCTCTCCTCCAATTATTGAATCCAAAAACATTTTTTTTTTTTTCTTTTCCTATTTCCCAGGCTGTTTAGAATTACTTTCGGTTCCTTTCTAAGTACTGGGCCATTACTTTGTTTTATGTCAGCCCACCGTGATGAGTAGGGATTCTCGTTATTTCTAAAGTCCTCCTTATCTTTTCCCTTTGAGTGTTTCACATTGCCATGTCTCGGAAGCATTCTCATTTTCAGCTGCGATTCGTCGCTGTTTGCAGCTATTTGAACCACCTCTTTTACATCGCTCACTTCGTACTGGACCTGAGCTTGTTTCGTTTTTAACTTTCGGCGTTTGTTCAAACGTCTGCGTCGGTTGACGTTTCTTTCCGTCATCTGTTTGGATGATGGTTCTGGATTTTCATCTGCACTGCATAGTTTCTCATCGCTGCCAATATCTGTTGACTCTGCCTTATCCACAAGTAGTGGCATCTGAACATTATTAACCTTTAGGATCGCACATCCAAAATCGAAGACTAATCCCTTCGCCTTCATGAAGTCCATCCCTAAAATAACTTCATCCATAATGTCTGCCACTAGTACCTCTTGTTGATAGCAGTTATTTCCCAATTTTATTTCAGCGATTCTTTTACCTTCTATTTCAGCGCATTCTCCAGTTACTGTTTGGAGTTTCAATCCATCTGATGGTTCCAAAACACCGTCAATTAAACCTTTGCGAACGAATGTTCGAGCTGAACCTATATCCAGTGTCATGAAGCAACTTTTACCTTCAAGTTGTCCATTGATACCCAAGCTTTCACCATTTACCGCAATTCTTGAAATTGGAATGTAGGCTGCACTCTCCTCACTTTTTGGCTTTATAGTTGCACCGCCAACAGGCTTCCGTTGAATAGGAGACGAAGATCTATCATGCTTCCTGTTCCAGCAGTCCTGTGAGATATGGCCCGATTTCCTACATATCCAGCACAGGAGTTTTCTACTGCTGTTCCTGAACCCTAAGTGCTCCATTTCTTCGGCTCCTCTGTTCTTCACAGAAGACGACAATCTGTCTGCTTCCCCGTTTGTCTTGCACTCCCGTGCCATGTGACCCTCTTCGTCACATACCCAGCATCTGATGTCACTTCCACTTCTGTGTGCCAATAATTCTCCTTTGATGTTCCCCTCTACATTCCTTTTTCTGCATCCACCAAATGGCATACACATCCTCTGTACCATCTCATATTGCATTGCGTATGCGACTGTTTCATGGAAAGTCGCCTTAGGTGTAGTTATTACTTTGATCCTGGTTTCTGGATCTCGGATACCATCAGTAAAAGCCTCGATCTTCATTTTCTCCATAAAATACGGTGGAGTGTTAGAATGTGCCAAATGTACAAGCCGTTCTACTGCCGAAGAATAGTCCTGAAGGCTTTCTCCATTCCGTTGCAAGCGACCTTTTAGCTCAATCCTGTATAATTCCTTTTTATGGTCGCTGCCATATTTACGTTCCAATGCATTCATCACCTCTGCATAACTTTTCCGATCATTTTCCGGCACTGCCTGTAATGCTTCAGCTGCTTCCCCTTTAAGTGCAACTATCAATGCAGCCAGACGATTTTCGGCGTTCCAAACATTTTGATCAGCTGCGGTCTCGAACTGGAACTTGAAGATGCCGAAAGATGTGGTACCGTCATACGATGGTGGCTTTAGTTTAATATTTGCTACTTGATGTACCACCTGTGGAGCAACTTTAGTCGTTTCAACATCCTGCAGCCGTTTTTCGAAATCATCAACTTTCGATAAAACCTTATGCTCAAAATCTTGAATTTCACTTTGAATCTTCTCGACCTTTCCATCAAACGCCGTCGAGATTTGGAGAAGTTTCTCATCCACAATTTGCTTGACTTCGTTGCGATTTAAAGCTAATTGCTGGCTGATTGTTTCACTAATTTCTTCTTTGTTAGCAGCCATTTTGTTGATTGATGTTACTGATTTCTTCCTTAGTTGCAGCCATTTGTTGATTGATGTTACTACTTTGTTGATCAAATTTTTGATTCAGCTCGTCTTTATTGGCAACCATATTAGCGTTTACGGCAGCCAATTGCTGATTCTGTTGACTGATGTTCAAACTCATCTGTTGCATCATAGCCATTAACTGCGTAAAATCGAAATTTCCAGATGGCAATGAAGTTGTTGTTTCCGCAACAAAACTTTTCTCCTCATCAGCTGCCACTAGATCATTATTTGGACTAATCACTCCAAACTGGTAACTTTCCACAACTACTCCACTAGCTTCCATAGCTTCTCGAAGCCGTATCGTCAATTCAGTTTTATTGCCGGTTGTTGCCAATCCACGTTGTTCTAGTTCTTTCTTTAAATCAAGAACCTTCAAATCACTTAATAAAACCATTATTAACAGCTAACTAATCCGCCGATGTCACCAATGTTACGTTTTTCCAAACTTCCTTCGAATTGGCCTAACTCACAATTCGATAAACGCAATTCCCAATCTCTTTCTGAGTTCGATCACTGATTAGTTAGCACAAACACCAGGTTTTATTAAGTATTCAACACCTTAATTGTTTCACAACAACAGGAAAACAATACAGCAAACAATATTCTTGACTAGAATATTCTTCCAACAGCTTCCGAAACTCCAACGGTTGATTGTAGAAATTTCCAGTAATAGAACGTTTAAAATAATACACAAAATATTTCTACTCAATAAAACTTAAAACTTTATTCACAAATTTAAAGATCACTTTTATAATTTTAACTTCACTATCGCAGGTTTAAAATAAACTAATTTTACATTTAATTTCACTTTACTGTCGCAGGTCTAAAATAAACTAATTTTACATTTAATTTCACTTTACTGTCGCAGGTCTAAAATAAACTAATTCAAAACTACAAGAAACAATTTTCTTATATACCTTCTGCAATACTTCTAGATAATTCGACATCACTTTCCAGAAACCTTGAGAAAACATTAGAATACTCGATTATTTTACGTTATGTTGATTTGATTCATAAAATCGTTTATGTTGACCCTATTTCTAAGAAGAGACAACAACAACAATATTCATTTCATTAACTTGTTTGTTGATTTTATTTTCCTGGAAGTGACCGTAATCGTTTAGATCTTTCTGTAATCGTCTAGATTTTTCTGCACTCGTAACAATACAATAGTTACAGTAGTATAACGATCATCAATAATTAGGATATCTAATAAAGATGAAAGGTTTAGTTAAATAAATCTATGAGGGTATTAATTTTTGTTGATGTTTTAATTTTAATCTAGGGGTGTGACAATCCAATTCCGTTGTGGCAATTGACATATCAGTTAACATGAAAGCATTGGCAACAGCAATGAGAAAATATATCACTAGCTCAGATGAGGAATGCTGGTGCTCAGTATTAGTTTTGTAGTAGCTCTTTTTAATGCTACGCTATTGCTTTAACCTACGAGAAACGAAATGGATCACATGTTTGAGGATTATTTTACCTTGTGAATTATTGACCACCCTGTTTTGTTTTATTTTTGCAAAAATATCATGATAATGAATAATGCTATCAAGGTCACTGACCTATCATTTTATTTTTCATCATATCAGCTATTTATAATGAAATTTGAAGAAACAATTGATGTCTTATTTTTAAACTTTTAACGAAAATTAAGTCTATTGGGTATTTGAAGAAAAAAATTGCAATCAAGGTCATTGCGTTGTTTATGATGTCGATCGATTTGTTGTCATCTTAGTCATATCACATTAAATTTTGTAAAATATAAATTATTTTGTTTCTGGATTTTTAAGGTATTGCAAGCAATGCGGTTTGTTGCTTAATTTTGTGGTAATTAGTAAACTTATAGCACAAATAACACAATTGGACAACAACATTTACAAAGTTTAAGATCAATTTTATAAAGTTGTGAAATGCTGATAATTATTCTTATTATATTTTAAGTAGTTTTGTAAAAAAACACTGAATCAGCTTCTGTTTTTAAAAACAGAAGCTGATTCAGTGTTTTTTTACAAAACTACTTAAAATATAATAAAGTTTAAGATCATGGTACATGAAACATGCGTTCTAACTTCTAAGGTATTGATGGACGCAAATTTTTGTTTTTTTGTATTTTTTTATATTTCTGGTTAAATAATGGATAACTAAACAATAAATCCTATCACATATAAAATAGTACATAGTTCAATTTTTCATGATATAAGATAGAGAAAATAAAATAAAATAAGAGGTAACAAGCAAATTTGTGTTAAGAACTTGGCATATTCCTTCATGTGACGCACTGTCATCCTCAATGATTAAAGTCCAGATTTAGAGTTATAGGAAAACTCATTTCTTCGAGCAAGCAATAGTGTGCCATCTCCAAGGAATATTTTACAGCTCAAACTGAAGGTGCTATTGTTGACAGAATGCAGTTCATCCGCCAATGTCTCTCAGATATCACCTTGGTTAGTGATAGTTCACTGCTGGTATGTGATATTTCACGTTAACTCGTATGTCAACAGCAAGGACTGGAGTATTCGAGGTTGTCACACCCGTAGATTAAAAAAGTTAAGTTACCAAAGTTTTAACACAAAAGCTGTAATGAACGCTGTTCTTGCTAATGATTCACTAACAGGAAGCAAATGGAGGACTGCGTGCCCGGCAGAGTGTTTGTTTCGGCGAGCTACAGCCATTTGTGTACGAGAAGCAATTTTCTTCCGCTCATTTGCACTCAGTTATGCACGCAAATAAGCCTGTGTAAACTGATTTAGGTAAGCAAGTCAAAGAGCAGGGACTCTGTCGACTCCAAATGCAGGAGAAACCAAGATCATCATATCCACACCACTACAATTACAATTATTACATTTAAATTGAAATGATAAAAAAAATTCGCTCACCCTATGATTCCGTGACTGATCCCACTTTTTATACCTCCGTTACCTCAGCCAGTCATAGTCACGATAATGTTAGAAACGGTGAAGAGATATTGTAGTACAGGAAATAAGTGATACTCTGCATAAATTATTATCATCAAATTATTGCACCCATGTTACATGTAGGTGATAAGAAAATGAATATGAAAATTGTTGTACCTCAAACAATAGAAACTACTAGAAACCTATATGAGCCCTGTATCAAGTAACAATCGTTGTACATTTGCAAATGATGCTAATAATAATTTACGTATGTAACAAAGTCCTCCAATTATCACAAGTTTACAAAATTCCAATAAATTTAAATGCAGTCCATTAAGTAATTCAATTGATCCGCCAAACGCTGAATTTAAATTTATTATTATAGAGAATTTAGTGGTGGCATTCCGATTATTCTTGGTATTATCATTACAGGTAACTGTTGTTAATGTTGACCGCTCGAATTCGCCCAGGGTATCGTAAGTTTTACAACCAAACTTCTTTCCGAATGACCAGACTTAACGGAGTGACGATCCCGTTGTTTTGAATTCTTTTATTGTAATAATGAAGATACAACCCACATTAGACTTCTAATTTATAACTATTCCCTATTATAAGTCCCTAGAAATGCATGTATTCAATTGAATAAAATAAAAAATCTAAAAAGCGAAAGATCTGTAACAAATGTTTCAGCTCAATTCCGCTTCCTTCTGATCACAGTTTATGGTTAAGCATTTAACCAACTCGACCAGCGACGAGATAAAAATTTGTTTTTGGACGATCGACTTAACATCACGATTATTTTAATTCATTTTTAGTGTCAATTTTTTGTCTTATCACTTCAGTGTGAAAGACCTAAGTATTACATTCATGAGCTAAAAGTGAAATTCGTAACCCCACTTTTTTGGCATTTCTAGACGTTTTAGGACCTACTGATTCTAAAAAAGCAAAAAAACAAATGTATGTCTGTCTGCCGGCCGGCCGTCACAACCGACGAAATCTACAAAACGGCTGAAGGGATTTGAAAAATGTTGAATTCTAAAAATAGGTACACTCAATGGTAAGACCCGAAACGACGATGTGTGCGATAACTGTACCGGAAGTGTGTCAAAAAATCGCCAAGTATGTCAAAACAAGGAAATATGCATATTTTTTGCTTAAAAACGTTCATTTTAAGTGATAATTAGTAGGAACAAAGAATGTGGAGAAATCTGGATGGTCGGGATTGGTATGTGTGATCAAAAACTAGATTAATGCATTATAAGTTTGTCAAAAAAATGTTGTCAAGTGTGTCAAAAGACAGATTTTTATTTATTTTTTTACCCAATTTTGTGGAAAAAAATAAAATTAATTATTGGTTTGAAATGAAATTTTATTATTATTATAGAGAGAATTATGGCATTATAAGTTTGTCAAAAAAATAATGTCAAGTGTGTCAAAAAATGATTTCATGTATTTTTTTACCCAATTTTTTGGAAAAAAATGGAGCTGTTTTTATGACGTAAATGTAATTGAAAATGATTGGACATGGACATTTTTTAATTTGTTATAGCTGTTGAAATATTTTTGGAATTTTGAAAAAAGTTTGTATTTTTGATTTTGTTATAATTTTTGCAATATTTTTAGAATTTTGGAAAAATTTTTAATTTTTGATTTTGTAAGAATTTTTGAAATATTTTTAGGATTTTGAAAAATTTTAAATTTTTGATTTTATTATAATTTTTGCAATATTTTTAGAATTTTGGAAAAAGTTTGAATTTTTAAGAATTTTTGGAATATGGAATTTTCGAAAAGTTTAAATATTTGATTTTATTCTAATATTTGGAATATTTTTGGAATTTTGAAAAAATTATCAATATTTGATTTTGTTATAATTTTTGCAATATTTTTAGAATTTGAAAAAAATAGGATTTTTGAATTTTATATATATTTTTAGAATTTTGAAAAAAAGTTCAATTTTTGATTTTGTAAGAATTTTTGGAATATTTTTAGAATTTTAAAAAATTTTAAATTTTTGATTTTATTATAATTTTTGGAATTTTCATAAAGGTTCAATTTTTGATTTTGTAATAATTTTTGCAATATTTTTAGAATTTTGGAAAGGTTTGAATTTTTAAGAATTTTTGGAATTTAGAAAAAGTTTAAATATTTGATTTTATTCTAATTTTTGGAATATCTATGGAATTTTGAAAAATATTTTATTTTATTTAATTTTTACAATATTTTTGGAATTTTGAAAGAAATATGAATTTGTGATTTTGTAATATTTTCCCGAAACGCTAAATGGAGAGGTTTTTGAGTAGTTTGCTGAGTGTATCATCTTTTCACTAAATTATGTTAATTTATGATCTGTTATAATTTTCCGGCAACGTATTAGGTTTCGTGTTAGTTTTGTAATAAATTTCTAAACAGAGATAAAAAAATACTTGTACTTGAACAAAGAGTTATGTTTGATTACATAGCTGCTCAAAACTAAAAACAATGTCCTCATAAAAGTTTTTTGCCGAAAACTATATCAATATCCTTAACCCAGACCGAAGTCTTGATATCTCAGAGCTGTGAGATTTTAGCCCCTCCATATTTTTGTATTTATTTTACGAACACGTTTTACCATTCTTCATACTTCAACCAAGTTGACATTGAATGACGCACATTATGGATCTACGAATATGGTAGTCAAATCCCATTTAGTGGAGAATGGCCACTAACCAATTTAAATTCAAAATTTTATTAAGATTTTTATTTATACCATAGCAATAGACAAAAGTTAACACTAAAAATGAATTAAAATAATTGTGATGTTAAGTCGATCGTCATAAAACAAATTTTTATCTCGTCGCTGTTCGAGTTGGTTAAATGGTTAACCATAAACCCTGATCAGAAGGACGCCGGTTCGATTCCCCAACTGGAATTGAGATAAAACATTTGTTACGGATCTCTCGCTTTTAAAAGCAATTTTACATTCTATTCAATTGAATACATTCATTTCTAGTGACTTATTATTCTAAACTACATAATGGTTAGATCGATTGCTATCTTATAGATAAAAATCTTGAATTCTAGTTCATATTTCTTTATTTTCAATCCAGATTATTTTCCATGATAATACAAAAAATATGGTTAAAAAGGGCGCAACACCTGTCTGTTATCTCCACATAAAAAAGAAACTTTGTGGTGATTGTTTCCATTTCCAGTAATTGTATTCTCGAACTAAATATTAGGCGAATTATTACCCGATTATGAAACAGCCTAGTGGTACTATTATTATCCTCGTATATATTTCTTTAAGAAAATTAACTACATTTTAGATGCAACTTATACTATAATTTGCGAAACACTATCAAATAAATATGTTCTAGTTGAATTTCAATTAACGGTACAAACTAACAAAAATTTTTTTTGTTTTGGTTTCTGTTACATTACAATAACTTTTTCTCAGATCTTTTATTTAAATTGTTTTAATTAGCATTTAGAGAAAAAAGAAATATATGAGGATCTTCATCAACTAACATTGATATTCACCAACTTACTGTCAATTATGTTTAATTTAATTACAAAAAAATGTTCTACTAATAAATTTGACTATTAATAAATTTGACTGTCAATTATTTGTTATGAAAATTTTTTAAATAACCGAGAAAAATTAAATCAATATCAAGAGCTTGACAAAAACAAATATCCAAGTAAATATATATATAAATTTCATGAATCAACAACATCACAAAATGTGACAGCAATCGAAAAAAAGAAATAGTATTGCGAGCAGGGTTAAATAAAAAAATATGAGATAAAAAACGATAAGTTGTATTGAACGCATTGATTCATATATAATTAAGTTGTTTCGACAAATGCATTTTTACGGGGCGAACAACTTCGTAACAACGCACTCTAAATGGAACCAATTGGGATCACCTTGCGTACTCCAGTTCCTGCTATTGACATACGAATGAAGATGTGATATCACATACCGCGTTATACTACCATGTTCTACCATACCATGTTATATTTTAAAAGACAGGATTTATTGTTTAGTTTTCCATTCTTTAGAAAGAAAACCAAAAAATAATCAAAAGTCTTGCATAGCTCAGAACGCATGTTGTTGTGGGACCTAGGAGTTAAAAGGTATTTATATGTCTTTAATCTTTACACAACACTTTTTATTAAAATAAATTAATTATTCTACTTAACATAATCCATTTTATGGAATTATCACTTTATAATAAAGATTAACTAAACAGAAAAACGATATAAAAATTAAAACACATAGCGAACAGGAAAGTATTAAAATAATAGATATCAAAATATAATATTAGAAATTTTTATGCAAAAATTTATTTTTGAAAGTTCTAATCAATTGTGTTAGTTTACTTTTTACTGAATAATAAGGAAGCTAACCGCGTTTCTTACAATACTATAAAAAAGTCGGATTATCTGATGGACAAGAGGATGCAGATGCAGCAAAATGCGTCATTCTTTCGTTTGAATAATGGTTTATACAGAAACAAACATTTAATAACTTTGCTAATATTTAAATGATTGTATGATATATTTGGCTTGTGAATTATTTAAATTAAAATAGTTTTTCGGCAAACGGCTGTAAAGTTTAACTTTACTGCCGCTAGGGAGTTAGCTAAAGTCTTACTTTTTAGCCTGACAGCAAAAGTAACGTCTAGCGACAGCAAAAGTAACGCCATTTTTATTTTATATTACGGAGGCTGTAAAGTAGCATTTGTTATTTGTTAGTTTGTTATTTTTTCAAACATATTGTATAACCATGACAAGAAAAAATAAGTTGATTCTCATATTATGAAATTTTGAAAAGACTGCTTTAATAAAAAAATTTTATTCATACAAATTTAAATGTTTTTTTCTCTTTTTTGGAAGTAATTATGACGATACAAATTCATATTTATAAAAAGTTTGATGTATTAATTTCATATTTATAAAAAATTTAAACGTTTGCCGAAAAAATAGTGAATTTAAATCGGAGCTTAAGTAACTTTTTGTGTTTCGTCTATAATTGTCAAACTATAGACTCAACACAAAAAGTATCATTTTAGCTCCTAATTAAATAATGTACTATTTTTGGTTTAAGCCAATTTTTTAATTATATTTTATTTCGTTGTTATCCGACAATTGTTTCGGTTTTATTTTAAAACCATTTCAAGGATTGTAATATTACACAAAAAATTCTTATACAGAAAACAACACTAGTAATAATTAGGAAAAATATTGACATAAATATCAAAAAACAATGTTTTGGAAAACTGACAATACAACAAAAAAAAAAAAACGCTAACTATAATGAAAATTAATAAAAGAAAAACAAACAATTATACAATGTAAAAAGTTGAAAAAATTGCAAAAGACTAAAAAATATGGTACTGACAATTAAAAATTTTTCTTTTCAAAAATAATAATCTCAAAAAAAAATTGGTTAGTTGCGTAGAACAAATAGTATATTATTGAATTAGGAGTTTGGCGGCCGACCGTAGGGAGGCCGACAATTATAGACTAAACACAAAAAGCCACTATAGCTCCGAATTCAATACACTATTTTTTCGGCAAACGTTTAAATTTGTTTAAAAATATAAAATTAATGCATCAAATTTTTTATAAATATGTTTTAGGTAATAAATTTTCTGAAATTAATTTTTATAGATTTTAATTCATTAAAATGAACTGAAATGCATTCTGTTTTGAACAAATTAATAATATCATGTTATTTTACTTTACTGCTGCCGTAAAAATGTGAAAATTACTTTGCTGCCGCCGTAAAAATATGAAAATTACTTTACAGCCGCCGTAAAAATATGAAAGTTACTTTACAGTAAAGTTAAACTTTACAGCCGTTTGCCGAAAAAATTTATTATCATTTATTTAAATGATTATTTCCTTATTATTTAAACAGTAAAATAAAAAAAATAAAAAAAACTGAAACTACCCTTGTTTTGCATTGTTTAAACTTAAAAATACAACTAATTTTCAAGTAAATCATGTTTCGGACAATGCCAAAATCTGTGTGTAGTTCTCAGATATTATCATCTACATAGTTTTTTTTAAACCCTTCTTGCTTTTCCGATATACATAAAATTTTTACCTGTACGCCACATACATCCCTTATCAGTGATATTTTCGTAATATTACATCAAAGGCATATTGACAAAATGTGGGCTACAGCCTTTTTGCAGTAAAATTACATTTATGAAGCAATTTTTAAGTTTTTTAATTCAGCATCGCATAAGTTTATATGATGGTAGACGGGTGATTCGCCCAAAACCAGGTAACAATTTATAATGAATATAGTAACAATATAAATTATTTTAAAGAGATATGGCAGTTGCCTTAAAACTGATCCAATCATACCGATCCGATTATTTAGTTTCTACTAGTACTACTAATTTATTAATACTAGTTCAACAACCATTCCTTGTAAATGTGATGTAATTGTTGACACGTACACTGAAAAAAATAATTAAAGTAAGTACAACCTCAACTCGAAGTTAACAGTTTATTTTTCAAACTAAGAAAAATACTTTCAATCAAGTTCACGGTGATTGGAACAATTACAAGTAACCGTTTTCCTGACAGCAGAATAAGATTTACTTAAAATATTAAGTGTTACATGTAATATTTTACATGCAACAACCGATCTGTTGAACTATGTGGCACATCTTTGGAATAGCATACTTGATAAAGGTGGTGAAACGTACGTGATCGCATTAGACATCTCAAAAGCATTTGATCGGCTCTGGCATGCCAACTTGATCACCAAGCTCGTTGCGTACGGTTTTCATCCCGCAGTCATGAAGTTGATTCAAAATTTTCTGTCTAACCGATACATCTCGGTATATATAGATGGCTTTTCTTCTGAGTCCAAATTAATAACCGCTGGTGTACCCCAAGGCTCAGTTTTTTCTCCCACTTTATTTTTAATTTATATCAACGAACTGTTGCAAATCACCAGTAACCCAATAAATAGATTTGCAGATGATAGTACACTGCACAAGTCATTCGTCCCCCTATCTTCAAAGGGTAAAATGCATGAATGAATAAATCCCACCCGGAAAGACGCTGCCATAAATGTAAACGTGGACCTAAAAAAAGTAGCCGATTGGGGTGACAACCAATTCGGTCAATTTTAATTCCACCAAAACATAGCTATCGATTGTTTCCAGATCAAAGACCGAGTTTCCCAACGATATTTCAATTAATATGTGTGACGACCAAATAGACGAATGTGAAAGCATTCGTGTATTGGGAGTCACAATATCCAACGACTTACTCTGGAACGATCATATAATGGCCATGGCAAAGAGCGCGCCAAGAAAACTCGGCCTCCTCAATAGATGTCAAAAATATTTTATTTCGCATCAATTACTCCACATTTATAAGTCCTATATTCTTCCCTGTATGGAGTATTGTTGTCAAGCTTGGGGCGCTGCATCTGTTACTATCCTAGCTCTTTTGAACTCTGTTCAAAAGCGTGCTATACGAATCGTTGGTGATCGAAATTTAACACTAGATCTTGATTCCCTACAACACCGTCGCACTGTTGCTGATCTCGTTGTTTTTTATAAATATAGTCACCAGCAGTGCTCGGATGAAATCAGGTCCATAATGCCTCAAACATATGTTTTTTTCCCGTTTTGCTCGTCAATCGGTTTGTGCGGGCAGTCGGACTGTCGAGATTACTCACTGTCATAGTCACTGTCACTGTCTCCCGAACACCTGTTTATTGTGTCACCATTTTGTCAATGTTTGTTGGGAGCATACAGCATTCGTTCGTGAATGAATTTTGATGACACTTTGGAAAAAGATGCAAATATGTATGGCAAGGAGCTGATTAGTTTTTTAGCGATAGTAAACAAAGTGGTGGGTGGGGGGTGTCCCATGCACCTGTTTTTTTGAAAGCTCAATAAAATCTTACCTGATAATCGAATTGGATGAAACTTGGTACATAACCATTTAGTACGGCTTACAACAGTTCTGCATCCCAACGTCCGGTTTTTTACTTCCGGTAAAAATTTTTATTTTGTAATTTTTTGAAGTTTTTTTCAGTGTCTTTATGCACACTACAGCCTACAATAATGAGGTGATTATGATGAAACTTATGGAAAAGGTTCCAATTAGTGTGAGAAGATAATTATCATCTTTTGGAACACATTGATCAAAGTGGCGGGGGGTCTATTATACAACTGCTGACTTTTCACACTTTGTTTTTAAAGTTTGTTGGAAGCATACAGACTTCAATCATTAATCAGTTTTAATGACACTTTGAAAAAAGATGGAGACTTCAACGACAATTTTATTAGTTTTTAGACAATATTGGGATAAGTGGCGGGGGGCCTCCCGAACACCTGTTTATTGTTTCAATGTTTGTTGGGAGCATACAACATTCGTTCGTGAATGAATTTTGATGACACTTTGGAAGAAGATGCAAATATGTATGGCAAGGAACTGATTAGTTTTTTAGCGATAGTGAACAAAATGGTAGGGGTCCTCCGAGCACCTTTTTTTTTGGAAATTCAATAACACCTGTATCTGATAATCGAATTGGATGAAACTTGGTACATAAACATTTAGTACGGTTCACAACAGTTCTGCATCCCAACTTCCGGTTTGTCACTTCGGCTAAATTTTTTTTTACTTTTTCTCGTACAACAGAATTTATGTTTGTTGGGATACTACTGCTCTCTTTAATAATTTTATAATTAGAACTACGCGAAATCTACAACATTGGTTAACTTTTAAATTAAGTATTTGATGGATATTAGCTCATTATATATCCAGAACATTATGTTTTCAGAGCTGTGGTAAAGTCAGCCTATGCATCAGCGTCGCAATATTTTTTTATTATAATTTTAAGAATATTTTTGGAATTTTGAAAGAAATATGATTTTTTTATTTTGTAATATTTCCTCGAAAATCTAAATGGAGAGGTTTGAGCAGTTGGCTGATTGTATCATCTTTGCACTAAATTATGTTAATTTATGAGTTGTTATAATTTTCCGGCAACATATTGATGTTTCGTGTTAGTTTTTTAACAAATTTCTAAGCAGAGTTAAAAAAATACATGTACTTTAACAAAGAGTTTTATGTTTGATATACATCGTCGCACAAAACTAAAAACAATGTCCTCATAATTTTTTTTTGCAAATTTGAAAACTATATCAAAATTCTTAACCCAGGCCGAAGTCTTGATATCTCAGAGCCTTGAGATTTCAGCTCCTTCATATTTTTATAATTAAAATTGAGATAGTCAGTATTTCTTTTTTACATTGGAGAATCAACTTTAGCGATTGGGATGCAAAATTGGGTTTTTGCGTTGTATTTTTATCCGACAGCTTTATTACATCCAGGAACCACTTATACAGTTAGAATGTAGTTTCAAGCCAGTCTAATCGTTTACTAAATATAATTGTTATATGAATTATTATATAAATTTTTTTGAGATTTCAACAGAAAAGTTGTTATAGAAATGGCTCGCAATGGGCATAGAGAAAATTTACTAATTAAATTCAGGTCATATTGTGTTTGGGCAGAAGATTTAAAATGTTTGTGCACACTTTTATTTGGTTAATATTTATATATGTATCAATTAACATTTTAATTGTTAATAATATAAAATTTTATAAATTTGGTTTATGAAGTTAAAAGAACAATTTTTAAATTTGAACTTCACAATTTTCAAATTGTAATTTTAATTTTTCCATTCTTTCAGTTTTTTAATTCTAAATACACCTGTGGCTCAGGTTGTAACAGTTGATATTTCGGGCCTGTTCATATAGTTAAGAATTTTTAAATTAAATTCAAAGTCTAAGAGACTAATATCAGAGAGGAAGCTGCATATCAGAAAGTTGCGTCGGCGGTCACCAGTTAATAGCTCTTATTACTGGTTATGTTTATTTTAATTTTGAATTTCATTCGAACTAATGTTGAATTTTAGCATTAGTTGTAGTGTATATTTTCAAAAACATATATCCTGGAATACCACGCAATTAAATATAGTTTATTGTTTTTGGGTTGATAGAACTTGCAGCGAGGCATATTTGTTAAACGTTAATGATTGATAAATGCATAATAATTTGTTATGAATGTTCATATAGTTTAAATTTTTCGTTACTAATTAAATTTTGAGTTTCCATATAACAAACGGTTGCAAAAAACATTTGGGTCAACTACAACTATGTCTGTTCGCTATTTCGGTATTCATAAGTTTTGACAGTTCAATAAAGTGGAACATTTGAAGATGAATGGAGGTGGGGCAGCTCAATTTAAATTCTCATAATCTTTTCGTGATGAAAATTGGATGCTCTGGGTTCGACTTTAGCAAAACAGTACAACTTAACATCCTAATGAACTGTTTTCGTCTATCTTACAAGCTGATATCATTATCCCACTATAAAACGCACTCAAAAACTATAAAAAAGCAAAAAAAACTCCAACATCTTGTCAAATTCGTTGTCATACAATTTAATCATTTCAAATCATAACAAAATCATTACTCATTTTTTTTTTCTTTTTCAGCTTTTAAATATTTTTGTTTCGTTTAAATGTATTTCTGTTCAACAAAACAACAGCAATATCAAAATATAAAAAGTAGAAACACACAAATTTACAGACAACAATCTATTTTCTTTGAACACGATCGTAAATCATAAGGTTGATTGTAAAACTCTTTCGACTCTTTTGTGTTCTTTAAATTTACTAGAATATGCTAATGTTGTGTAAATAGATATGTATAGAGAATTACTGTATAGAGAATACTGTTTTGTGTTTATCAATTGAAATATAAACCGCGGCGACAATATTATTTCAACTCAAAGTAGCCGGCTAAATTAAAAAGTGTGGCTCTCAAATTGATTTTAAATGATAAATTATGTTATTAAACCATTTTTTCATTCTATAAATTTAATGTATTGTGTTATGATTTGAAAAATAAACAACAACTAATGCTTTAATTTTAACCGAAACTTGTTTTATCTCATCAAAAATTCCTTTTAAACTAAAAAAAATTTAATAAAAAAAAGAATTAAAGTTTTTGTGATAAGATTTTTGTCTTTCTGATTTTTTGTCTGAAAGGAAAACATGTTTTAACTTTATCTTCGAAATGGTGAATTTAATTTGTTTTTGCTTATTATAATGATAAAATTGATGAGAATAGACAAGAAGTCTTGAAAATAAATTTTAGGATAGAATTTTCTCTAAAATATTTAAGTTGATTGAGATTATCCCTTTAATCGTTCGATGTTATATCACCCACGTTTTTGTAAGTATATGAACATTGGCGACGTAATTATAAATCTACTTTAGAGATTTATTATAAATCGTTTATTATAAATCTACTTTAGAGATTTTGTACCAATTGCATTCAACATTAAATCGAAACGATTTCCTTAAGTAACTTTACACTTGCTAATCAAACTAATATAACTCATTTTCATTTTTTTCATGAACCAGCAAACTTTAATGTTAAATTAATAAATTTAAAATGCAATCCGCGAAATGAAAGAATTTAAAATTCTCTATGCATTACGTCGTGTCAAAATATCTGTGTAATTTGTTGTCTTTTTAATAACGATATTAAAGGAAGTTATGAAATTATCTTAGTTACTTATACAATTGCAAAGAATGATGTCACTTAATAATCGACTCCTATATAGAATATTAATCGCACTTAAATGCATCTTAAGATGCTTAATGACGAAATTTTGCAAAATATTTTTTCTCTGAACGTATTGTTTTAGTAGACAAAATAAAAAATACAGAGTTAAACGAAATTAGTAAATTAAAATAAATAATCGAATGAATTAATCGAGTGAGTTCTAAGAACCTTTGCTTTTTACAAAATCAATTTCATCAAACTAAACCACAATTAAACGTGGGTGGTGAAAGCCTGAAAATTTCTTCTCGCCACAACTTTAGCTTGTCATAAAATTTAATTCATTTAGTCATTCACACATTAGTCATTTATTTAGTCATTAAATAAATTTATAAATATTATCCCTTTGACAACAATAATCTTAATTTATGTTTTGCTTCTTGTTTTCGATAAATCAGTGATCACTGATCAGTGATCACAATACTCCAGGAAATGACGGTTTTCTGCTCCGAATTTTTTGATTCTGAATGAATTTGCTTAAAGCAAATCTTAAAGATCAAAATCTACCATACGCTGATGTGCGCTTTATTCTTGGTTTGGTTACCAGCCCATCTCATAGGTAGACATTTTTATGCTAAAAATATCAACGGGAACCGATAGAAGAGTTTATTTTGAGGTGTCTGTTGATTTTGTTTTCGAAAAGTCAATATTTTTTGAGTTATTTGTGACTGAATATGTCTATGTTTCATCAAAAAAAAAACGAATGCTTTTTCACAATTTTTTCCGAATAACTCAAAAAGTTTACATTTTTCGAAAAGATTATCACAAAACTGAGGCTTGTAAAAAACAAAAGAGATATTAGTTTTATTTTTGTTACTATAAACCCAATATTAACTGAGTTGCGGCTTGTTGAATGTGGACTATTGTTCACCGAATGCAAAAATCGGAATATTAAACGTTGAATTTTGATTTTTGGTGGCCTAAAACACAACGAAAACACTCCGTCATTACCATACCATTTGAAACTTATCGTTACCCATTTGCAATGTTATTTATTTATGTACCAGCAATACATTATTGAACTTTAACCGGTTTAGGATGCTTAAATTTGAATCAAATTGTTTAAAGTGAAAAGAGTGTTTTCGTTATTTCTTAAAGTTTTCATATTTTTTTTAAAAAGAGCTCAAAAAGTAATAATGATACGTAAAAACTGCTATAATCCAAAAATGTTGTTATTTTTTTTCTGAACATTTTGCTTTTTTTATGTTTATAAGTCAAAAACTATATGAGATACGGCCATCCAAAATGTGTTTGTATGCCAGTAGTACCTTCTTCAAACCCTTGTACACTACGACTACGGTTTTTTTGGGTTGTTTTGTTGCGCACGGTGGGTACCATCTCTGAGAGCACTACTTCAACATAGAGAGTATGGGAAGAAAATAGACAGTTCTAACAAAGGGGCGTCATACACGTATAGATCAAAAATAAAAATTTGTTCGAATATCTGTAAATCGTCATCATTATACTCAGATTGTTAGTTTGAAGCTTGTAATAAACTCTTTACTGTAGCTTTTATCAGCCACATCAGTCGCAACAGTAGCTGCGAATTGCGATACAATCATCAATATATAAAAATTTTATCGTCGACTCAACATTATTGATGTTAGCTTGTATATCTTTGGATGTTTAAGAGAGTTTACTAAATCCTAAATTACCTTACAAAGTAGAGGGACATTTTTAAGAGGAACATGTCTTGTCGATGGTATATTTCTCTAAAATATTTGAAGTAAGCTATCCAGAAAGCGCAAAATTTCTAGTTTTTTTTTTCATTCTTTTGCCGGATGTGACACTTTCGGAATTTTATAATAAAAGTAAAAAAAAATGTTCGATCTAATTGAAAAAAGACCCGATTTAAGACAACAGGCAGATGCATTTTACAGGAATACCGCCGAACTAAAATACATTTTAGAAGCCGCTAGGTACTGTGCAATACTGTTATATGAAACTACAAAAGATATTCAGATATATAAAATAAATTGAAAAATATCGAAGACTTGGAAAAATATCTAGACCAGATGCGACATGATTCCATTGTTAAACCTACCACTAAAAGCAGTACCGTCAAATTATCATCCCTGGTTCTGATTGTAGATGCCTTTAATGAGCGCAAATCCAATTCTTGGAAACAGCAGAATTAGTTTAACTAATTGGGGATGGATTACTACTGAAGGATCTTTGCAACCATTCAAAATGCCAGAACCTTTCAAAATTGACTTTTTTTTAAATTGTAAAAAAGGATGTGTCACATTATGTAACTGCCGAAAAGTTGGACTTTTTTGCTACGCAACTTGTAGAGAATGGTCCAGCAAGAACTGCTATAATAGTGCATCGATTTTAGATCAAAAAGATTGATAGTGACAAAAGTTCTCACGCGGATTTAATGTACTAAATATTAATGAAAAATTATTCTTTTTTTCGATCTGTTAAGATTTAGTTTGTAGTTTTCACCTCCAAAAAATAATAAGCGCATATTGGCATAGGGCAGATTTTCAAGTGAGGTTTTAGCATAGCTCCAAATTTTTAGGCAAATCAATTCTGATTCAAAAAATTCGGAGGTTCCTTACTATTTGTCTATTTACTAAAATTCTCTTAAAAAGAAATACAAAATATCCTTCTATCATGTGCGCAGTACAATCGACAAACAAGAATTTCAGAGTCATCCCACCCATTCGTTGCCAAAATATCTCGATGCAGAACTATGTCCTTCCAGAACGATTATTTTAATAGAGTGACCAAACGCTGGAACTCAATGCCCGCGTCCGTATTTCCCGATGAATTTGCCCCTCAGACATTTAAAGAAAATGTCAATCGTCATTTAAAACAATTAGTATACTTATCTCCATACCCTCATTCCTTTCATTTTCCCCATCTCCTTCCTTTCTAGTTGACATGGTATCTTCGGATATTCAAAGAGTCTGAATAATGAATATTTCATATTTAGTGTGCTAAACATGTCTAACTAATGAATAAAAAAAAATTTTTACAGTCGTTTATGGGACAACAAGTAAATGTTGATTAGTGTGCCAAAACGACTATTTTTGAAATTATCGCACTTTTCAAGTGCCAAACAATTGTTGTAAAGAATACGGTCGGTTTTGTTGCTCCGTATTTGCATATTTTTTATACTCTATACGCATTTCCCCTATACAATTGAAGCCTTTAGTTGCCTAATTCGCTGATATTATAAAATTACCACATACTTTTAATATTAAATAAAATTCCTTTGATTCTTATTATTTTATTTTTAGACTTGTTACATTATAATCAATTGCACAGAATTTTTTGCAACACGCAAACCAGGAAAAATTAAGCAGAATTATTTATAAAGAATTCCTTTTTGTAGAATAAAGTTAGTTTTAAATTGTACTGCGTACAATGATGTAAAGTTGAATTAAATTGCGATAGTGGAAATAGTTTAAATGGAATGTGATAATGTTAATTTTATTAATTGTAAACGAAACTTTGCACCGTGCATATAAAGCAGTGTAAATAAAAAAATTTATTTTTAATTAGTTTTTAAACTTTAAGTGTTATTTAAGAGATGTATTTTGTGTATTATTTTGGCCACTGTGTACTGGACATTTCCACAATAAACCATTGGAGCTTCTAAAGCTGTTGAAAGAATATTCTAATTCTAGTTATAAATATTCTTTCTGTATTGTTTTCCTGTTATTGTATTGTTCCACAATAAGGTGTTGAATACATAATAAAACCTGGTGTTTTTGCTTACTATAATAATACTATTAATAATACTTACTATAATAATAAAACCTGGTGTTTTTTCTTACTAATCAGTGATCGAATCCATAAGTTGGAAATTGCGTTTATCGAATTGAAAGTAAGGCCAATTCGAAGTAAAGAAGAAAAACGTGACAAGTGTTTTACCACACTGCTATACGTTGCCCTTATAACACTTTTTTAATATTCTAAACAAAAACAAGGAAAATAACATTCATATCCCAAGTAACAATTGACTCGGTAAATTGTCATTCACAGCTAAAGCTATGCTGTGACAACGTCTCGAAATCCGAAAAACTATACGAAATAGTTATAAAAGTTAAATAGCTAAATCATTAGTTTTGGAAACGTTGTGACAGAAAACAAAACAGCTAATTCCCTTATATATTTAATATGTGTTCATAGCAGTAATTTCATTATTTTCGTAAAATCAAAATTGTTATGTGGAAAGCAATTTTGCTACTATAGTCAAGTATTTATGCGTTAAAGTCAAAACGTTTTATTATCGTTTTTGTTTAATTTCAAAGTCAAATCCCAATTAATCAGTTTAGTTCTTTTAATAGCATGATAGCTGAAAAAGATGAATACAATATAATTCAGACTGCATTGTTGAGTTTGAGCTTTCTGTAAAGCAAATTCGCTGTGCACTCATATTGTCAATTAATTTCATGATATGAGCATACGTCATGTATATTTTTCAAATCATAAAAAAATGGTAGATGATGTTATCGTATGTGATATGCTTCATCAGCAGCATATTGGTATTATGAAAAAAACTTTGTTTTATCAGCCAAATTCTGTAACTGTGAAGTGGTGAAGTGTTAAAAATTTCTTCATTTCGATTTTATCATTAATTTTTTATCATTTTTCCATTTTTGCGATTAGAGTGTTAAAAAATCTAATAGCAAGCCGCGCACTGTCAAACGTCAAATATACATAAAATTAAATGTTTATTTTAAGTTTCAACGCAATTTGAACGTAAATTTTTACAAATTTAGATATATATAACTATTTTAGAAATTAAATTTGTAAAATGAATCTGCATTTAATTTAGAAATGCAATTTTTAAAAATCAAATCGCATTGACGTTTTGCTGTTTTTTGACATAATGTCAATAACAACAAAAGAAACGATTTCATTTCATTGCCAAACAAAACGTCAGTGTTAAAGTTATTGTTTTAAAACTTTACTCACTTAGATATTTTTGCGGTGAAGTGATAAAAAACTTATCACTTCCCCACTTCACAGTTATAGAATTTGGCTGGTCAAGAAAAGAAAATGGCGTTTCATTTTTCATTTAGGAAGTATCACCATATTTAATAAAATGCAGGGCATTAACCGTTCAGTTACATCACTTGAAAAGAAAATGGCAATTAGAGCAAAATTATAGAAATTACAGAGTTACAGCAAAATTTGTATATTTGCCCTACAAAACGAAATTTGTTTTCATTCCATTGCTTCACACTTTATAAATCATACTATTTAAATATCCTCTATTCAATAACGCATACCATTGAATGTTGCTGTAAAAAATTAAAAACAATGTTTATAAAATTATTTATTTCAAACAAATGAAAATATATTTTCTTGACAAATTCATATTATGAGTTCATTGGTTGAGAATGTCTCATGACTAGCCGACAGACTTGCATTCTGATTTTAAGTTCTCTGTAGAAATAATTGATGATCTACATGAATTTTATTTAATAAACAACAACTACGTTTTATCCTCTTTTTTCACATTTTCTTTCACACAAAGCAAAACTACTTACCACAAAACTACAAAGGCCACCTCAACGAAAGATTGCTTACCTTAAAGCAATCCGTGAAAATGCTTAACATATAACAATTTTTGTTCTTAGGAGGACAACGATAGGCCTCTAGACAAAGCATTATAGTTATTAAGGGCAATGAATATTACTTATTTTCTAAAATGTTATTAACGGTAAGTAGTTTTCAGAAATGATAATATCCCGTTATGGTATTAATATTTTGAATGCAATTTTCCTTTTAACTACGCAATATTTATTACTAAAGGCAAATATGTCATTTATTTGCTTATTTCCCATCTAAAGAAAAAGCATTTTAGCTGTAAAAATGTTGACTTTAGTATAAATAGTAAAAAGGATATCAATTTATCTACATAGCTGTTATACATATTGCAGACATATTTTAATTCTATTTGTTATGCACGAAAATGGCTGCCAAATTAAACGGTACGATATAATACCAAAAAAATTGTTTTTCTGAATGAAAACACGAAAATAAACGCTTGTCATTTGTAGTTTGATTAATTTTTTTAAACATATTATATTATACATTTCAAATTGATGAATTTTTTTTGCAAATAAAAATTTTACGACAAATTTTAAATTTTATTTACTTATTAAATATCAATTAATTTGTTGGCGCATACTAATTGTCTGAGGTAACTTTAGAAACTGCCCGATAAATTTATTTCTGCAAGTGTTTTTACGTTTGGAACATGCAGAATCTAAAACAATAATTATTTAACATATAACTTGGCCATCCATTATAAATACAATCAAAAAAATTATGTAGCATTAAAAAACAAAGTAATTAAGTTATGCAAGATCATTTTTATAATCAAATTGGGGGAAAAAATATACGAAATTGTTATTTTTATAAATTGTGTTTTTAAAAAAGCAGTTTAGATTTTCTGGTTAATTTTTCTTTTTTCAATCTAAAATCGCTTAAATAACTATTATACTTTTACGAATGCTAAGTTACAACAATAATTTCTTAATTGTTATGGATCCGTTTTTCCTAATTTTACTATTCTGCGTTGAACTCAGCGATATCGCAAAAACAACTCATTTAATTTTTGTGAAGCGTTATTGCTAAACTAACGAAATTGATATATTAAAAACTGTTTTACAATTATAGCAAATTTGCTGTGTGACGTTATTACAACGTACTGCCAACCAAAATATGATCCCCATTTTAGCTGCCGCAACATCAGCAAAACGTTGTGAAAACGTTTTTTGTATTTTTTGAACTTGTTATTACAACTAAATTCCTGTAAATTTTAGCTGACACAACGTTGTGACAGCTTCAAATTGTTACTTGGGATGCTACTATTGGCCCATATTCAAACATAGAAACCTCGTGACCATTACCTTGTGTCTTAATTCTTTATCGGAGAAGAAACAGGATAACAAGAAAAAAAAATTTGTTATTGACTCAGGACTGTTTTCCTAGTTCGTTCAATGTCTCAAAGTGAGGTTGAGTCTGTCAATAGAAATAAATTCATGTTTTCCATTTACAACTATAATAAATTACTTCCGAAAACTTTGATGAACAATCCATCTCTTTTCAACAATCATGGAATATTATTGTTCGCGATTTGTTTACTTAAATAAAAATTAAAGGTTGTAACCGTAATAAAACAATCCATGATTGTAGTTATCTTAATATAAAATTATGTACAAAACGTTTCATCCTTTTTTTACCTTATTTTATCTAACGCGTATTTTGTGATGAAAACTTGTTCACCACTTGAAAACTTGTTAAACTTGTAGATATAAAAATGGTGTTTTGAGGGGACTTAAGTTATCCTTGAGTACAATGTTGCTAATTAATGTTTTTCGGCAATCTACTAGTGCGAGAGAATACTGCAATGTTGCAGAGATAGGATGCATATAGCAAATTCACCAAGGACCTTTAGTGGTTGTCGGTAAATAAGATCAACTGGATTATATTAAAGTTCAGATTTGCTTCAAATTCGTATACCAGGGGAGTTCTTCACTTCAGTGACTTTAGGGAATGATGTTTTTTCTTGTACTGCGTTGTCTCAAGGAGCTATATCAGATCAACTATTTACAGTGCTTAAATAGTAAAAAAATTTATTTCTTGTCAAAACAATTTTCAGTATTTTGAGTATGTTGATTTTGTTTCCGAAGGAGTTATTTTTCAAAATGGCTTATTGAAAGATTAATACATTTTGAATATTTTTAATTTGGCTCACTATTTTTCGCGTCATTTGAGCGAAATTTTCTCCAATTCATCGACCATGTATTTATCTAGACATTCTATAACAAAAAAAAATAAACAAGCCAAAGGATTATCGAATTAGTGCCCTTCAGGATTGAGACATTTTCACCAACTGACAACTCTTGTTAGAGTTCCAAGACAGTTATGAATTCTGTCATTATATTGTTACGAGTGCAGAAAAATCTAGACGATTACAGAAAGATCTAAACGATTACGGTCACTTCCAGGAAAATAAAATCAACAAACAAATTAATGAAATGAATATTGTTGTTGTTGTCTCTTCTTAGAAATAGGGTCAACATAAACGATTTTATGAATCAAATCAACATAACGTAAAATAATCGAGTATTCTAATGTTTTCTCAAGGTTTCTGGAAAGTGATGTCGAATTATCTAGAAGTATTGCAGAAGGTATATAAGAAAAATACCTTTTGTAGTTTTTAATTAGTTTTATTTTAGACCTGCGACAGTAAAGTGAAATTAAATGTAGAATTAGTTTTATTTTAAACCTGCGATAGTAAAGTGAAAATTATAAAAGTGATATTTAAAATTAGTTTTTGTAAATAAAGTTTTAAGTTTTATTGAGTAGAAATATTTTGTGTATTATTTTAAACGTTCTATTACTGGAAATTTCTACAATCAACCGTTGGAGTTTCGGAAGCTGTTGGAAGAATATTCTAGTCAAGAATATTGTTTGCTGTATTGTTTTCCTGTTGTTGTGAAACAATTAAGGTGTTGAATACTTAATAAAACCTGGTGTTTGTGCTTACTAATCAGTGATCGAACTCAGAAGAGATTGGGAATTACGTTTATCGAATTGAGAGTAAGGCCAATTCGAAGGAAGTTTAGAAAAACGTAACATTGGTGACATCGGCGGATTAGTTAGCTGTTAATAATGGTTTTCTTAAGTGATTTGAAGGTTCTTGAGTTAAAGAAAGAACTAGAACAACGTGGATTGGCAACAACCGGCAACAAAACTGAATTGACGATACGGCTTCGAGAAGCTATGGAAGCTAGTGGAGTAGTTGTGGAAAGTTACCAGTTTGGAGTGATTAGTACAAATGCTGATTCAGTAGCAGTTGATGAAGAGAAAAGTTCTGTTGCGGAAACAACAACCTCATTGCCACCTGCAAATTGTGATTTTACGCAGTTAATGGCTATGATGCAACAGATGAATTTGAATATGAATCAAAAATTTGATCAACAAAGCAGCAACATCAATCAACAAATGGCTGCTACTAAGGAAGAAATCAGTAGTAACATCAATCAACAGCTGGAAATAGTCAACAATAACATGGCTACAACCAAGGAAGAAATCAGTTTGCACGTCAAGCAAATAATGGACGAGAAACTTCTCGAAATATCTACTACGTTACGGGAGGAAGTAGGCAGAGTTCATCAAGAGGTGAAAGAGCTAGAGCAGAAAGTACTTGATGAAAACAAAAAGGTACTTGCAAAAGTAGATGATTTCGAGAAACGGTTGCAAGATGTTGAAACGAATAAAGTCACTTCACATGTGGTACAACAAATAGCAAATATTAAACTAAAGCCACCATCGTATGACGGTACCACATCTTTCGGCATCTTCAAGTTCCAGTTCGAGACCGCAGCAGATCAAAACGTTTGGAACGCTGAAAATCGTCTAGCCGCATTGATAGTAGCTCTTAAGGGGGAAGCAGCTGAAGCACTACAGGCAGTGCCAGAAAGTGACCGAAAAAGCTATGCTGAAGTGATGAATGCATTGGAACGAAAATATGGCAGCGACCACAAAAAGGAGTTATACAGAATCGAGTTAAAAGGTCGCTTGCAACGCAACGGAGAAAGCTTGCAGGACTATTCCTCGGCAGTGGAGCGGCTTGTTCATTTAGCACACTCAAATACACCACCATATTTCATGGAGAAGATGAAGATCGAGGCCTTCATTGATGGTATCCGAGATCCAGAAACCAGAATCAAAGTAATGACTACACCTAAGGCGACTTTCCATGAAACTGTCGCATACGCAATGCAATATGAGATGGTACAGAGGATGTGTATGCCATCTGGTGGATGCAGAAAAAGGAATGTAGAGGGGAACATCAAAGGGGAAGTTTTGGCACACAGAGATAGAAGCGACATCAGATGCTGGGTATGTGATGAAGAGGGTCACATGGCACGGGAGTGCAAGAAAAACGGGGAAACAGACAGATTGTCGTCTTCTGTGAAAAACAGAGGAGCCGAAGAAATGGAGCACGTAGGGTTCAGGAACAGCAGTAGAAAACTCCTGTGCTGGATATGTAGGAAATCGGGCCATATCTCACAGGACTGCTGGAACAGGAAGCGTGATAGATCTTCGTCTCCTATTCAACGGAAGTCTGTTGAAGGTGCAACTGTAAAGCCAAAAAGTGAGGAGAATGCAGCACACATTCCAATTTCAAGAATTGCGGTAAATGGTGGAAGCTTGGGTATCAACGGACAACTTGAAGGTAAAGGTTGCTTCATGACACTGGATACAGGTTCAGCTCGAACATTCGTTCGCAAAGGTTTAATTGACGGCGTTTTGGAACCATCAGATGGATTGAAACTCCAAACAGTAACTGGAGAATGCGCTGAAATAGAAGGTAAAAGAATCGCTGAAATAAAATTGGGAAATAACTGCTATCAACAAGAGGTGCTAGTGGCAGACATTATGGATGAAGTCATTTTGGGGATGGACTTCATGAAGGCGAAGGGATTAGTCTTCGATTTTGGATGTGGAATCCTAAAGGTTAATAATGTTGAGATGCCACTACTTGTGAATGAAGCAGAATCCATAGATATTGGCAGCGATGAGAAACTATGCAGTGCAGGCGAAAATCCAGAAAAATCATCCAAACAAATGAGGGAAAGAAACGTCAACCGACGCAGACGTTTAAGCAAACGCCGAAAGTTAAAAATGAAACAGGTCCAAGTCCATAACGAAGTGAGCGATGTAAAAGAGGTGGTTCAAATAGCTTCAAACGGGGACGATTCGCAGCTGAAAATGAGAATGGTTCGGAGACATGGCAATGTGAAACACTCAAAGGGAAAAGATAAGGAGGACTTTAGAGATAATGAGAATCCATACTTATCACGGTGGGCGGACATAGAACAAAGTAATGGCCAAGGACTTAGAAAGGGACCAGAAGCAATTCTCAACCGCCTGGGAAATAGAAAAAAAAGAAAAAAAAAATGTTTGGATTCAACAATTGGAGGAGAGGTCTAGATCCTGTTCGGGACGAACAGGCTTAAGTGGAGGGTAATGTTACGAGTGCAGAAAAATCTAGACGATTACAGAAAGATCTAAACGATTACGGTCACTTCCAGGAAAATAAAATCAACAAACAAATTAATGAAATGAATATTGTTGTTGTTGTCTCTTCTTAGAAATAGGGTCAACATAAACGATTTTATGAATCAAATCAACATAACGTAAAATAATCGAGTATTCTAATGTTTTCTCAAGGTTTCTGGAAAGTGATGTCGAATTATCTAGAAGTATTGCAGAAGGTATATAAGAAAAATACCTTTTGTAGTTTTTAATTAGTTTTATTTTAGACCTGCGACAGTAAAGTGAAATTAAATGTAGAATTAGTTTTATTTTAAACCTGCGATAGTAAAGTGAAAATTATAAAAGTGATATTTAAAATTAGTTTTTGTAAATAAAGTTTTAAGTTTTATTGAGTAGAAATATTTTGTGTATTATTTTAAACGTTCTATTACTGGAAATTTCTACAATCAACCGTTGGAGTTTCGGAAGCTGTTGGAAGAATATTCTAGTCAAGAATATTGTTTGCTGTATTGTT
Source organism: Diogma glabrata (assembly GCA_963693315.1). NCBI lineage: Eukaryota > Metazoa > Arthropoda > Insecta > Diptera > Cylindrotomidae > Diogma > Diogma glabrata. The sequence continues at coordinate 179,720,577 of OY856186.1, forward strand.
TTCCTGTTGTTGTGAAACAATTAAGGTGTTGAATACTTAATAAAACCTGGTGTTTGTGCTTACTAATCAGTGATCGAACTCAGAAGAGATTGGGAATTACGTTTATCGAATTGAGAGTAAGGCCAATTCGAAGGAAGTTTAGAAAAACGTAACAATATTATAAAAATTTCATTAAAATTTTTTTGAAAATAAATTAAGATTATTATTTTTATCTCTGTTTATTTTAATTTAAACTTTTTATTATATTTATTAATATTATGCACAATCTAATATTAATTTACAATCCATTAATGTTATTTCTTTTTCTTTTTTAGGTAAGGAAAATAAAACATTTAAGAATTAGGAATTAATAATTCTGGAATATGGAAATGCGTTTTAATATTAATTAAGGATACTAAAAATTTAGATAAGTGTATTTTTTATTTTTAATAATAATTTTTTTAATAAAATGTGCTGTGTAGGATTACAATATGTGTCACAACAACACATAAAACCCTATTAAGATATAGAGTTCCCCCCAACAACAACATGAATTCTGGGTGTTAATGGACGCAAATTTTTTTGTTTATTTTTTTTTAAAGAATGGATAACTAAACCATCAATTCAACCATTTTATGATACAACCGTAAAGAATTTTATCATAAACGATAAAACAAAACATTTAAACCATCAAACTTATTACATATAAAATATGATAAAGGCCAATATTCTATTCATAATTACATTTAATAATTCACATCAGTTGTATTCTATAGCGCTTAACCAAGTTCTTATAAATTGAATAACAAAACAAAAAAAAAATGTTTTAACAACAGCCTACCTACTATAAACAATAACAATTTAGATTAAACCTATAAGTTACAGAGTTACGTTTACATATTACGTTATTCAGTTGACTTTACGTAGTAACGGCTACACTAGTGACATCTAAATGCTATTGCAAATGGCATGTGATATCGCACGTTAACTCGTACGTCAAAGGTCAAAAATAAAAAATCTACAAATTAACAAAAACTGTTCGCTCCATGCGGACTAAGAATAATTAACACTAAACATGATTAATTTTGTATGAAAATAAAAAAATTGAATCTCACTCAGTGTGTGTGGTTTCTAATTTGGTTGTAAAAAAAGTAGTATTACATCATTACATGCTACTTTTTTTTACAACCAAATTAGAAACCACACACACTGAGTGAGATTCAACAGAATCCTAAGATCTACTTATATAGTGATTTAAACTTTCAAACAAAAAAAGGCTTTTAAAAAAAAGGCTTTTCGAAAGTATAATCAAAACAAAACCGATGAAAACCTTATACAGTACCGTAAAGAGAGAAATTTATGTCGTAAGTTAATAGATGAAGAGAAACATCTATTTAATAGGAAAAAAGCATCTAAATTCGCAGAACATCCGACTGGTTCACGCAATTTCTATAAAGCCGCAAAGGCTGTCCAAAGCAACTTTTGTAAATCTTCCCTACCGCCTCTTGTTAATAGAGATGTCCCTATCATTGATCCAAAAGAGAAAGCTAATTTGCTTGGGCATTATTTCTCTTTAAATTCTACTTTAAAAGAACCTAATTTCCAACCTAAACCTATTTCTAAAGTTTCTTATAAAATGAGGCGGATAATTTTTCGGAAAAACATTGTTCGAAAAATGCTTTTAAAAATCAATACTAACAAGGCAACAGGCCCTGATTTTATTCCTCCGATTATACTTAAAACATTTGCTAGGGAGCTAGCACCAATCCTCACTAAAATCTTCTATTTGTCATATAAGAAAGGAATTTTTCCTGAAATTTGGAAAATGGCTAGTGTACAGCCAGTTTCAAAAAAGGGCAGTAAGACTGATCCTACGAATTACAGACCCATTTCAATTTTATCGGTAGTTGCTAAAATTTTTGAGAAATATGTCAATTTTAATTTAATGAGCTTCTTAGAGTCTTCCAAATTAATTAATGAGAGACAATATGGATTTCGAAAAGGAAGAGCGACGGGAGATTTGCTTTCTTTTGTCACTCATATCTGGAACAAGTCGCTTGAAAACTTTGGAGAAACATTCGGTGTTGCTCTTGATATTTCCAAGGCATTTGACAAAGTTTGGCATAACAACCTTATATGCAAATTGAGATCCTATGGTTTAGACGAGCAGCTTATATCTTGGACACAGAGCTTTATATCTGATCGAAAATTTCGGGTCAATGTTGACGGTGTATCATCGAATACTTTTTCAACTAATGCAGGAGTTCCTCAGGGTTCCGCTTTGTCACCAACTCTTTTTCTTATCTATATTAATGATTTGTTGGACTCAACGGTTCATCCTATACATAGTTTTGCTGATGACAGCACGCTTCATGCGTCTCATGAAGCACCTAAATTATATACACCCTTAGCGCTTAGTGAGTGTAGATCAAAGTTGATAGATTCCCTTAACACTGATCTTAAAACAATTATGGATTGGGGTATTGCTAACAGTGTTGAATTCAATACAAGCAAAACACAGGTTTGTCATTTTTCTAGGATAACGACACCCAATCCTTTTCCATTAACGTTTGGCCCCAAAAATCTTTTAGAGAATGAGTCTGTCAGACTTCTAGGAGTTGAGATTGAAAATAATATGAAGTGGAATTCTCATATTTTTAATCTGGCTAAGAATGCTGTTCAAAAGTTAGGATTTTTGGGGCGATGTCGTAAGTTTTTCGATAGCGAACAACTTCTTTTAGTTTATAAATCTTTTATACGTCCCTGCATGGAATATTGTTCTCACATATGGGGTTGAGCTTACTTGAGTAGTCTCAACTGCCTTGATTCTGTACAGCGTAGAGCTATTAAACTCATTGGTAACCCAAGTCTTACTAACGGTCTTGATTCCTTGCAGCACAGAAGAAATGTTGCTGATTTGACTATATTTTATAAATATATTATGGATGAGCGAGCTTCTGAAGAGATCAAATCGATTTTACCTAAATCAGCAAACCTTTCGCGTCACACCAGAGCAAACGTAGCAGCGCATCCCTTTACAGTTCAAATAATTAGGTGTAGAACTGTAGCCTTCCAACGTGACTTTTTCAACAGAGTCTCTCATCTTTGGAATGCCTTACCTTCCTGGGTTTTTCCTGATGAATTTAATCCTCAAGGCTTTAAAGTTAACGTTCATAAATTTCTCAGAGAATCTTAATTTTTATTCCATTCTTATCCCTAGTTGGCATGGTATCTTCGGATATTCAGAGACGTTAATTTATAATTTGTTATAATTAACACTAAACATGCCTAACTTTGAATAAAAAAAAAAACGTTGTACAATATACTATTTAAACTAATTATGTCGGACGATTTTCCTTTTCCAAATTTTTCAAATCTGTCATGATTTCTATACTGTAAATGGTTTTAACCATTGTTTAGTTTAGAATTACAAATCACGAAAACTAAATATGTTTAATTAAATTGATTGGCTTTTTTAAAAAGTGAAAGCTCGTTTTTGTTTGTAATACATATTCCATTTGGAGAATCGAAAAGATGTCCTTTTAACCTGTTAACCTACTCGACCACCATCTAGATCTGATCGATTTAGGAACACTTAGATAGGAACATTTTGTGCGAGTTATAATCCTTAATCCATATCTGTTAAATTATTATTCAAAAATTGAAAATGAAACACATTGACTGCTTATAAATTTTATTTATTTTTGGTCCAACTAATCAATATATGTATATCAAATATAAAAAAAACACAAACACAAACTGTGTACTTTGTTTGTTTGCCAGACGTTATTAAGATAAAGTTTCATAGATTAGTTGAGTGCAGTTTGAGAGATAATATAAAAAGCTGAAAATAAAAATATTATCAAAATTATAAAATAAAAAATCCAAACCAAAACCATACCAAACGATTATTTATTTCTCAATATTTTTATTCAGTTTTCTTTTGACTCTGCTTTTTGTCAGAATTGGTTGATAAATAGCTAGCGACTGTCAGGTATGACGGTATCTTATGATATGGCATATTACGGACGTAGCCCCACTTTTAAAAAACGCTGAACATCTAATGCAAAGTGCTACAGATATAGGTCATACGGAAGTTTCCATTTTAAATTTAATGCTCTTTGCATTAGCAAGTTGTTTTCATTCTTCTAGCGTAGCAAGTTGTTTTTAAACTTTTATAATGTTAACTGGGCCAAACCCCAAAAGCTATGGCCCGGTCTTGGTCCAGGCTTGGCCCCTTAGCCTTTTCTTCCCCGGGTATTAATCTTAACATAATAAAATAAATAGCTGAATATTTTACTCTATTGCGTGAAGCAATTCATTTGATTATTTTGAACTCTGGAATATTTTTTTTTGTGATTGAATATTAAAATATTTTGAATGTGTTTTATAAAAAAACAACAAAAACATTTTCAATATCATATATAAAAAACGATCAATTCAAATTAATGCACATGTTAATCTCTTTCGAATAATAAAAAAGGCAAAGGCTACCATGATTTCAATTAAGTTTGATTTCCAAAATGAAAAAATTAGTTTTTGTATAATTGATTCTGGTTATCATAAAATTTGATGTCATGAAATAGGTATGGAATTTATTTAATTATTTGGAATTAATGGTACAAAAATTAAAATAAAATTTCTTATGTTTTTTTGTTCTATTTGTTTTATTAATTTTTATCATTTAATTTTAAAATAATTCAATTATAATTCAATTTAGCACATGCTACTCTGTTGAAAAATAAAACGTTGTATTAACAAATAAATTTTCAATTTTTAAAATTAATAATTAAAATATCTATTAATATCTATATCATAGCAACTACAAGTTTTTATTTAGCGAAAATGATTGCCCAACAGAAAAAAAAATTCATACAGGTTTAACCCACTTGCACAGGGGGTTAAACCTGCATGAAAATTAGCTGTTCATATACCATCGTAGAAAAAGTACATTTTTTCTCATAAATGTCAACAATGTCATTTGAAAATTGATATTTTATAAAAATTTACTGAATTTACTTTTTATTATTTAGTTAGAAATGTTTAAAAAATTAATTATTCAGACTCTTTGAATATCCGAAGATTATAGGATGTCAATTAGAATTTATTGAAATTATTTTCTTATAGGGCTATTCTGACAGTCGTATTTAGAGTCGAACGACACGACAAAACGAAAATGGTATTCTGACAGTCGGTTCGATACGACAAATTTCGTTAAATACGACAAAGGCAAAAAAATTGATATTCTGAGAGTCGTACGACACGACTTTAAATGTCAAAAACAATCAATTTTTGTCGTAGCTATTTTTGGCTACGACTCTCTAGAAAAATATTTATATATAAAAAATGTTTGATTTAAAATTAAAATAAAATAAGGAAATATTGAAATTAAAGTAGAATTTGGTTTTGACACTGCAATCCGCCAAATAAAGGATTGATTCAAACAATTACATCTATGTTTATAATTAAACTAAACTTTTATGTTTTATTGTATTTTTAATTTAATAATAATAAATGAATAATTTACCATACAAAATTCCTTTGCAATTTATTAAATTATAAATACACTTATTTCTCTGTGTAGCTGTGTATAAATGAATAAAAATATCAACATTTTTATAAGTTATTTCTATTTTATTATACAACAATACACAAAAAATAATACCATTACACCAAAATAATTTTTATTCTTATTAAATATTCAAACAAAAAATTTAAAAGGTTTTGATTTTTGATAGATTTTATATGTAAATTTACAATTTTTATTAGTGGTGAATAATAAGTGATGGTGAATAATTTGTCGTTTCGTACGACTCACAGAATACCATTTTAGAGTCGGTACGATACGAAATTATTTTTCAGCGTTAGATACGACACGACTATCAGAATAGGCCTATTAGTTTTGAGCTTATTAAAGTCTTGTTGCGGTGACCGTCTTGGATCACCTTGGATCACATTTACTTCGATCACCTTGCTTACTTACTTTCTTATCTTATCTTATTTTAAAAAATGACTCTATTTTATGGTTTGCGCTCACCACTGTGAGCTACTTATTTCATATTACAATTTTATTTAAAAAAAAAAAGTAATATGAAATAAGTAGCTCACAGTGGTGTAGTAGGAATTACAATATGTGTCACAACAACACATGAAACCTTTTAAGACCAAGCTTCTACCTTTTTTTTAACAACGTTTCCAACTTTTGAACGTTTCCACAATTGTTTGAAAATAAGATGAGTTAATCTTGTTTTGTTTTCCAACCAAAATTTATGTTTTTTGCCGCTTATAGTTTTTGCTAAACATAAATTAATATAATCATAGTTATTTTTAGTTAAATCTTATATATTTTGAAATTAATAACTATGTATGAAATTTGTCCATTAGAATAACATTCAATAAATTAAATTTTATGTTTTTATGAAATAAGAATTAGTTCGAATCTGTTTGACAGCTAGAAAAATTAGGGTCACCACTGCAACACTCCTATGTTACCTAGCCTTAGTTTTCTGATACAACTAAAGTAAGATAAGCTTTGAAAAAGTAAGATTAGAAATCAAGACGGCTACCGCAACAAGGCTTGAATGAAAGATAAAATCTTGTATATAACACTGCAGTTACTGGGTATTACGCCTATAGAGTGACATCCGGACGCCCTATGGCTAGATTACTCCGCTTTACGGGCGCAATAACCGCCATACAGTTTTTGGTACATAATAGTATATAACATATCTAGAGTTGTAAATAGCATTTTACATTCGAGGGAAAATTTTGCGCACGAGACGCGTCGAGTGCAGTATCTTCACGAGCATGGAAAATGCTTTACAACTCGAGATTTGTTATATACTTTTTCTACGACTTTGTTTTAATGCCCAAACGCATATAATTACTTGAAAAAATGAACTACTAATTATAAATTAAATGCAAATAGTTTACAAATTGTGGTAGGCTTTGCATTATTCTGTGTCAAAATGAATTGAAATATTTAATTTTTAAAAATCAAATTTTTCTTTAAATAAAAATTTTTCTTTTTATTAAAAACGTGCGGTAATATATATATGAAAATCCATTACCGCACGCTCTTTTTTACTTACCACACGCTATTTGAAATAATCAATTTACATGTCATGGATAGTGTGATGTAATTTATAATTTACTGTGATAGGAGTAAAAAAATAGCTATACCGCACACATGAATTTTAAAACACATTTTACATCCTAGTTATCGTGGTTGAAAATTGTATACTTTATGCCCGTCAAATAACATATAAATGAATTATTGTATGACGTTTATAGTGAAAATCATGGCATGTTTAGTTTTTTTTCGAATTATCAAAATATCTAGATTTATTTGAAATAACTAATATCAAAATCAAACAAAATTAAATATAATGCTGTTTAAGGCAAATATAAACCTCGAACATTATAACATTCTGCGCGTCTCAGAATAAATACTGGCCCAATAATAGTTCACTTTTCAACCGTGGATATATAATGTACCATTTGTTTGTATTTTACCTATGTAAATAAATTATTCAACATATGGTAGCGTATGATTGAAACTAGTATGAAGTTTAAACAAATTTGTTAGTTGTTGAAAATCATATGAACATTTAATATCACAAATATTGCTCGATTGTACTTTATTGTACTCATATTGTACTTCTTATATCCTTTTCGTCCCAAGTTTCCTAATTCCAAAAAACAGTTAAGTTGTTAAATATTTCCCTACGTTGCTTTTTTTTCAAATTATACTAAAACCTCTTCAAATTATATTGACATTTGCCCATGTGTCGTTTTCGTAAATTTTACAAAACAATAATGATAAATTTTTGATTAAAATAAATTTAAATCAAATTTCGTTTTCAGTCTAAGATTAAGTTTGTTTTCTAGCATCAGGCGTTTACTTTTGTAAATACTATAATTTTTTACTATAATTTTTGTTTAACCAACAAATGGTATTTTAATCGAGGAATGATTATACTTGAAAAACAAACGAAGTTTCAAACCCGATTTTGAACGCTTGACCATGCTGGCCATGGCTTTCATAGGGAGTCCGAGGATCTCTGGCCTGAGAAATTGATGTTGCTTAGTAATCGTAACGCCAAGTAACGCTAGTGGTGCATACAATATTGTATGCTTTATTTTATAAGTTAAAATTAATACAAAATATTTTTCTTTATTGATATGCAAAAAATACAAATGAATATTAGATATGCAAAATTACAAATGAAGTAGTATGCCATGAAAATAAATAGTTTGAAATAATAACTTTTTGTTTGTAGGCTGCTGTGTAAATAAATTTTCCTACTCCTATCACAGTAAATTATAAATTACATCGCACTATCCATGACATGTAAATTGATTATTTCAAATAGCGTGCGGTAAGTAAAAAAAAGCGTGCGGTAAGTAAAAAAAAGCGTGCGGTAATGGATTTTCATATATATATTACCGCACGCTTTTAATAAAAAGAAAAATTTTTATTTAAAGAAAAATTTGATTTTTAAAAATTAAATATTTCAATTCATTTTGACACAGAATAATGCAAAGCCTACCACAATTTGTAAACTATTTGCATTTAATTTATAATTAGTAGTTCATTTTTTCAAGTAATTATATGCGTTTGGGCATTAAAACAAAGTCGTAGGAAAAGTATATAACAAATCTCGAGTTGTAAAGCATTTTCCATGCTCGTGAAGATACTGCACTCGACGCTACGCGTCTCGTGCGCAAAATTTTCCCTCGCATGTAAAATGCTATTTACAACTCTAGATATGTAATATACTATTTTGGCACGATCAGGCAATTTTGGATGTTTATTGATTCGTAAATAAACATAGTAAGTTTCGTTTACAAATCACAGGTCGGTAAGTAACTACTTACCGATCATGTAGGCTGTAAGTAATTACCTACCCGTAAGGGAGACCCCAAAGTATGAATAGAAACGATTTTTATTTAAATAATTATAAAGGGCAATTTACTAACTTTAAACTTTAAATAATATTCTTTTAAAATATTGCAATTAAAAGATTTAAAAGCAATTTATTTTGAAAAAATATTCGATGAAAGTTTTGTTGCAAAACTACAAAAAAACCTATAGAAATATGATGAAACGCAGCGCTTACTATTAGCTTACTAACGAGGCGAAGCCGAGTTGGACAAATATACGACAAGTGCGGAAAAAATCAATTTGTGCTACGAGTTGCACACAACGTTTTTTGCAATTCCGAAAACACAATTAAACAAAATTATTCTGCAACCAAATTTTTTACAATCAACATTCATATTAAAATATAAGTAAACATTTCTATTATCAACTTAGCATTGAGACAATTTTCTATGAAAAATAAAACAGTGCGGAAAAATAAAACAGTGCGGAAAAATCTCACTTTTTGACATTGTTGACAATATCGAAATTGAATGAATTGGTTGAATTATGATACTCGTTATTTTTAGCGTCTTATAAGCATGCGTTATGAATTCACAACTCCCTCTCATATACGTTAATTTTTTTTTCATTCAAATCTCACCTGTAATGAAAAAGCTTAATGCATACAACAGTGCTAGAAAACGATTAATGGTGAAAACTTGATATCGGCTTGTTCATTCAGAATATCTTGTTCCAAAACAACGATATTATTTTCATATGACTCCGCAATATCCTTGCGCTTTTTAGCTAGATGCTGGTAAACTCTTATTTTGAAATTCTTTTTGGCATGGACGGCATATTTGAAAGGACAACAGTTGGAATTAATTTCATAAACCGCTGTCCTTGAATTGATTTAGGTTGTTATTAGAATCGTTGTCAATATTGATTTTTAAATTTTCTTTTGCATACTATGTTTGGTGAGTTTGCTGCGAGCAATTTCACACTCAGCTCCTCCAAATACTCACAGCCCGCTTTTTAGTATATATTTAGTAAAATAATAATTTTATCCAGTGCTCGTCATCTTTTAATTTAGATATGGTATCGTTTAAATAAATTATAAACCGATTATACATCTCTCAAATCCTATTTCAAAATTCAGTAATTGTTTGAAAAAAATTAGCTGAAAAATCTCCGGAGAAGTGTGGAATTTCATAGTATCTGTTACATAAACTATGAAAATTCGTACGTCCACCACCATCAAACCACATAAAAATCTTATTCTTCTTACTCCTTCGCTACACAAAAATATCTTCAATTTATCCAACTAAATTTATCATTTCTTCTTACAGAAAATCACGGTTAAGGAATTATTTTTTCTCACCTTACAATTTTTTCAATAAATTTTGTATTACCAGTTCTACCCTCTATATTTTTATTTGATAAATTATATTATTTTATTTAAAAAACAAATTTATATTTCAATTTCTTGATAGTTTTGTTTAAGAAAATTCGTATCTTCTTAGTATTTTTTTTTATTGAAAAAAGTGTTGAATAATAAAACTAAAAATGAAAATGAAATGAAAAAAAGATATAAGCAGATAAAGAAATTGTAAGAAGAAAACGAATAATAATAATAATAATAATAAAAGAAGGAAAATAATAATAAGATAACCAACCAAACTAAATAGAAGTAAAAAATTTAAAGAGTTTTTTATATCTTTGAATCGTAATGGAAATAGAGACTATAAGACTGGCATTGTAGATAGCACATGCTATGAGTTTTTGTTTTAGTTTTGTTGTTTGGTATCCACAGTTATTTTTAACTTAATTGTGATAATATTTTAATAATTTGAGACATATATGAATTCATTTTGTACTCACTTGAGATTTTAATGGATATAAAATAATAGATACATACTTTGGTATTCCTTTAAAATCATACAACTTTTAAGTGATTTAAAAATATTTTCATAATTTGCTTCAAATATCGTTACTATATTATTCATATTTTTACTAACTTAAAAGTAGCTTAAACAAACCAAACCAAATGTTTGACATAATGGTATTAAATATATGGAAAAATGCAGTTTTATTCGAGAGACTCTTAAACGTGGTAGACCAATATCATCCTAGATCTAATCAGTTAACAATTTTGGCAAAACCAATGCAGCAAAATTTCGTCAAAATGGCTATGTACACAAACGTAATTTTTATCTCATACGTCATGTCAATGTTGATTTATTAATATATCGAAATTGGTCGATTTTTTAATCACTTGGGAATTAGAATCTCAAGTTTTGTAAAAATTTTGTCATGAGTTCTATGCAAATTTCATTAATAAGTTTAAGGTAACTTTTTATATATGTAAGATTGATCTTCGCTTAGTTTGGATTTTTGCAAATCTGGAGTCTACTTAGCTTATCGTTAAAATAAATGCTATTCATAATATTTCAAAATTTGCTGAAGTAATCTTAAAGATTTAACTCTAATATCACGTAAAGCAAGTATTCTTTCAAACGGCATCCTGCTCAATTAGGTTAAAAATCTAGCGTCTGTACGCCCAATTTCATAAAATATAGAACTAAGAACATTTGATCACACGCTATAGGTTTTTAATTATTTTTTTGACATACTTGACAATAATTTTTTGACAAACTTCAATAAAATTCTCAATAATAATAATATCATTTCCATTTCATACAAATAACTAATTTTATTATTTTCTAAAAAAATAAATGAAAATCATTCTTTTGACACACTTGACATTATTTTTTTGACAAACTTATAGTGCCATAATTCTGTATATTAATAATAAAATTTCATGTCATACAAATAATTTATTTTATTTTTTCCAAAAAATTGGGTAACAAATAAATAAATCGAAGTAAAATCTTTCTTTCTTTTCAAAGTAAAAAAAAATGAAAAACATTCGTTTGATACATTTGACAAGATTTTTTTGACAAACTTATAATGCAATAATCTAGTCTCATCAATTTTGTGTCACATACCAATCCCGACCATCAAGATTTCCAAATTCAATGTTCCTACTCGTAATCACTTAAAATGAACGTTTTTTAAGCAAAAAATATGCAAATTTCCTTGTTTTGACACACTTGACGATTTTTTTGACACACTTCCGGGACAGCTATCGAACACTTCCTTTCGTCATTTCGGCTCTTCCCATTGAGTATACCTATTTTTAGAAACAAAAATTTTTGAAATCCCTCCAGCCGTTTTCTAGATTTCGTCGATTGTGACGGCCGGACGGCTGTCCTTCAGACATACATACATTTTTTTTTGCTTTTTTAGAATCAGTAGGTCCTAAAACGTCGAGAAATGCGAAAAAAATTGTGAGTAAGAATTTCACTTTTGGCTCATAAATGCAATACTTAGGTTTTTTCAAAACCGAAGTAATTTACTATTCAATGTATAAATGATTCATAAAAAATAGGATGTTCTATGAAACTTTAGAAATTCTATCTATTTTTCATAAAACATATTATATCTTGTGATTTAATTGAAAATGAAAAAAATTTGAAAAAAAATTACGGGTCAAATTTTTGCCCGGTAATTCCCCAAATGCATTGTGAACAATTTATGGTCCATGTAAAGTTGCTGAAAATCAGTATAGAATCCGAATGAATAATGAAATCAGACAGCTTCTTGGAGGCTGCGATGTATTAAGGATTCATTAAATCCAATCAGATTAGATGGTTTGGTCATGTAGAAAGGACACCATTAGATAGAATGATTAAAAAAGCGTCCCAACAACAACCAGCTGGTGTTCGTCGAAGAGGAAGACCCAGACAACGCTGGCGTGATGAAATCATCCAAGACCTTCGTGATATAGGATGTCGAAACTGGGGTCAACTGGTCATGGAACGAGATGATTGGAAGCTGATTGCACAGACGGCCAAATCCCTCCATGGGATGTAAACGCCAGAGAGAGAGAGTGGTGCCGAAGGCTATAAAATATGAACAAACACACATTAATTTTTATATATATACATAGAATAGATAGATAGTAGATAGATAGATAGATAGATATACGGGAAAGCCTCGACGACCGAGTTATATTTGCACTTGACAGGCTCTTTTTGAATTCATGCGGATTCATGAGACGAACTGAAATTGTAGACCTCGATCGATGAATTATATAATAAGATAACTTTTGTTGAATTAAAACATTTTAAAATCGTTTTTAGATATATTTTGCACTTTGTAGATAAAAAGTCTATTTTTATGCAGAAATTGATATGTAATTAGATCTATTAACATATTTAAGTTCTAAACTATGTTTTTTTTATCTAGAATAATATCATAAGGCGGTTATTTAGTGCGATAATTTTTTGTCTAATATGTTCATATACAATAAAAATCGTCAAATACATTGTATGCATATTAAAATTGATTTTTAAATTATAAAAATAAAATTGTAATAAAAATAAATTAACTAAATAAATGGAAAATCGAATCAAGGCGTCGATGAAATAAAAAATTTGAGCCTTACCTGCCCATTTCCGATTTTCTTGAAACCTCGATAGTCGTTCGTATAAAAAAATTAATATGTGTTTTCCATTTTTTATTTTTTCACTACTTTTGACACAGGGTGGCTCGAAAAGAATAAGAATTTAAGAAACAAGGAAAGTTTAAATTTTGATCGAACGGGACTGAAACGGGAACCGATGTTAATAAAACTTTTTTTGTTTGAAAGGTAAAACTTTATAAAAATATTACACTCAAGGTTTAGTTAATTTAATTTTTCAGTCATTTTTCAGTACCTTCTTATTTTATTTTATTTTTTTAGGCTTTTAAAAATTTATTATTTTTCCAAAACATACTAAAATTACAGACAACCGTTATCAATAAATCTGTAAAATATAAAAACAAAATAAAATAAAAGGTACCTTCTGAATTGGAAAATTAAAAAGTCGTACCAAAATATAACGTTTTTTTATCAGTGTGTTATTTTTATTAAGTCTTACTTAGTACCTTTCAAACCAAAAATGTTTTATTCAAATCGGTTATTCCGTTCGAGCACAATTTTACTTTATACTGTCCTTACCTCTTAAATTGTTAATAAATTTCGAGCCATCCTGTATTTCGAGCCACAAGATGGCAGGTTATCATGTGAAAGGGCTTCAATCCAGTATTCCTTAAAAATGTATTTTGGCATTTAACCCTCCACCGTTTTTTGCATAATTTAGAATAATGGGTTTTCTTTGTTTTCTTTTCTCCTTTCCAAAACCCTAAACCTAATTAATAGAAAATCTTAAAAAGTGTTTGGAATAATAAAAAATTAATAGGTTTATAATGAAAAATATAGGATACACTACTAAATAGTAATACTCATAATTATTTTTATTAAGTGGGTGGGATTGAGAAGAATCAAAAGCACCATTTAAAACCATGTCATTTGAAAGAGCACTTGATTTTAGAAAAATTGCAATTTTTTTAGAATTTTGCGTTCAAAAGTTTTTGAGTTATTGTAAGACCGTCCCCCTTCCTCGACGTTTCGACGGTGGTTGACAGAAAAATTTGAAAAAATTCACAGAGATAGTAAATTTTTAACAAAAATTATAGCGAAGTCACCAATTCTATATTTTTAGGGTTCATTTCTATATTTTTAGGGTTTAACAAATCTAGTCAAGTTCCTGGCTACGCAGATGATATTGTGCTTCTCTGACGTAGAACAAGCGATATTAAGGATAGTCTCTCTCAGCTTGAAAGAAATGCTAAACGACTTGGATTATGCATCAACACCGGCAAAACTATAGTGTTAACAACTGTAACGACGGGCTATTTGCAATTTTTACTCTAAAAATAGTAGTTTTCAAATCCAATAATAATTTTATTAATTTTCTTAAATTATGGTAAACGTAGCTACATTTTTCTGTACTACTGTTGACGGTTTAGTTACGTCACTCATTTTCAATTAATAAACATGTTTGGATAAATGATTTTTTTTAACTTGAAAAAAGGGGAATTGTTTATTATTGCTGGAAGGGAAAACAGAAGATCGATGAGTTGACATAAATACGATCAAAATTGTTTAGATCGTCAGTTAGTATAATTTTTCAATCGAAAGAATCATTTTTTTGAATTAAAATTCAAATTAATTATATGTTATATAAATTTAAATCATAGTACATATTTGAAATAAAAAATGTAAACAAAGATATTATAGTGTAATGTGTGTTCGAAAAAAAAAAATGCAAAATTTCATTTTAAAAGAAAAATTAAATTATTTAATGTAAAATCGAAGTTTTTTTTATTTGTTTATTTGTTTGTAAAAGTTTAGTGAAAGAAAAGTTTCTGCTTTAATGTTTTCTTCTCAACCGACATTAATTGAGTACTGTACAAAAATAATAAATATAAACAACAAATCTAACCATGGTGGACGACGATATTTTTTGCCTTAAATTTTTTTGCCTTTTTAAAGTTACTCCCTACTTTCAACATAAATAAGTAATTTGAAAGATTACAAGAAGATGAAGATCTAGTGGATATAATCTTTGTTTTCCTTATTTCAAAGAACTGTTAATGGCAAATGGTTCACATTCAGTATTTTTTGTGTATGGTGTTCGATGTGAAATATTAAAGGCCATAATTCAATGTATGTATTTAGGAGAAGTGCACATAAGTAACGGAAATTTGAAGGAGTTTATTAAAACAGCGGAATCATTACAAATAAGAGATATTAAACATGAAGAAGACAATATTCGAAATAAAAATAATAATGTAAGCTTTTTTTAAATTTTACTTTGTATAATTTTTGATTTTGTTTTTAATAAAATTATTTTCATGTTAGCAAGTTGATAGTTTAATTCTTCTGTGATTCGAAACGTAAAAGATTCCCAAGTGTTAATTTTGTTTGTGTTAGATTCAGTGTTTCAGTTTTAATATAGTTTTTGAGCTATCCGGTACAATGTAGTAAAATTGATTACGTATAAAAGTGCAAATTTCGTAACACAACATCTAGGAACATACCTCCTGTAAATCTGGATACTGGCGACTATGGAGTGGACATTTCGAGAGGAAAGTCATACGAACAATTTATGGCCGATGCAAAGTTGCTGAAAATCAGTATAGAATCCGAATGAATAATGAAATCAGACAGCTTCTTGGAGGCTGTGATATAATCGGATTCATTAAATCCAACCGGATTAGATGGTTTGGTCATGTAGAAAGGACACTATTAGATAGAATGATAAAAAAGCGTCCTAACAACAACCAGCTGGTGTTCGTCGGAGAGGAAGACCTACACAACGCTGGCGTGATGACATCATCCAAGACCTTCGTGAATCATAATATAGGATGTTGAAGCTGAAGTTAACTGGTCATGGAACGAGACGATTGGAGCTGATTGCACAGACGGCAAAATCCCCCCATGGGATTTAAACGCCCGAAAGAGATAGAGTATTTATAGGGGATCGGAGTGGAGAGGTTTGAAAAAAAACTTTACTGACGTAAATGAGTGGGATATCATCTGAAAGAGCACCTAATTTAAGAAACATCGCACTTTTTTTAGAATTTTGCGGTGCACAGTTTTTGAATTATTGTCACAAATGTGCAACAAAATTTTATATTGGCTACTGATTAACGCATTTAACAATATTTCTTATCCTTTCATAATTGAAAACAAAATCAAGTAAACGCAAGTAATTCAGTAAATTATTTGTGATATAACATCACCCTGATGGAAAATCTCCCATCAAGAATAATATAAGAACTGAATCTAAAAATTATGGTGCAAATTATGAAACTTTTTGCAATACATACAATTTTAGAGCGATCTAGTTTCGAACCAATGAGAAAATTTTAAACTTTAAAAAAGTTTATCATTCTCATCAGGGCTAACCGACTAGATAAACTCTACCAAAAAATGTCAACGCTAATGAATATAACCCAAAAATTAGGTTACAACTCTAGCGAAGTGTAAAAACAAAAAATTTACATAATCATAAATTTAATAGATTCAGGTTTAGTCAATTAATTTCTCTGGTGATCACTGTTGGATCACAAAAGCAAGTGTTGGTAATTTTAACTTGAGAAATAACCTAACGTCTAATCTATGCAAGTAAAATAAAAAGTTAAAAGTCAATCAAACAAATAAAATGTTTTACAACAAAATAGTAAAATTTAAATGAAAAGTACTCCATTTCACAACCCATGTGTTTTAATGATTTAGATACTCAAATTTTATTAATCTTAATTAGTTTTTATTAAAATTTATGGAACGAAATAAAATTAAT
>OY856186.1:179737876-179817533 GCA_963693315.1 Diogma glabrata
TAAGAAGAAAATTAGGAGTTTTTCGTCATCTTTATTTTTATGTTTTTTAAAAATTACGAAAACTTACAAGTTCATTTTCAAAATATCATGAGAACTGTACGTTTTCGGGAAAAAATGACGTGCACCTTTTCTGTAGAGAATTAAATTTCCTACAAAAACGGTTGTGATTTTTTTTGACATCTTCATATTTTATGAGATATTTGAAAAAATCTACGAATTTTTCAAAAAATCAACTTCAACGATTTTGCGGCACGTGTACTTTTGATTTAAAAAAAAAAAAAATAATGCCGTTGTGGTTTTTTGACCACAAAGAATTTTTCTAGGGGCGTCTCGGAAAATTTAGTTTTTACGACCAGTCTAATATATATATATATATATATATATATTATATATATATATATATATATATATATATATATATATATTAAGCTTGCCAGATCGCCCGGCTAAAGCCGGACTCGCCCGGCTTTTTTGGTAAAACTTGGCTGAAAAATCGCCCGGTTCGGACGCCCGGATTTCTAAACAAAATCCGGAAATCGCCCGGATTTTTCCAACATTTGTTCATTGAAAAAAAAAATATATATATAATATTAATTCGTTTTATAGTCAAAATTTTAATAATCTGTATCTTTCTTATTCAAATATGTTTCACATGTTAAATCTTGTTATTTTCAATGTTTCATATGAAAATATATAAACAATTGACATCATTTCAACGTTTTATAATTTATATATTGTGCTCTCGTTCGTTCAATCGTTTGCTGCAAATCGTGGAGTTTGGTTTAGTTATCCCAGCGGCGGCCAATACGACAACTGAGCGCGTATTTTCTCACATCAATGACATTTGGACAAAAGAAAAAGGCAAATTGACACTGGAAAACGTTCGGGCACAATTGATGGTAAAATTCAACTGGAAGGAGACATGTCCAGAGTTTTATACAAAAATAAAAGAAGATGCTGGTTTTCTCCAAAAAGTTGCTGGAAGTGAAAAATACAAAATGAGAGCTGATAGTTTGTTTGGTACTCAAGAGAGTGGACAGTCATCGACTTCGATGGAGATTGATTGAATACAATGTTGACAATTTAAGCATAGAACTCTTTCTGTAATAAACAGCATTAAAAATATTATTAACAAAATATATTTCAACATTTCAAAGCAATAAAGAGTTTTCAAAGGTTATTTATGAAAAAACATAGTCTTTTTGTTTTCTTCTTTTCTGTGCGATTTTTAAAAATTTTGTATTTCGCCCGGATTTCGACCGGCTTTTCAAATGGAAATTTTGACACTTGTCGCCCGGATTTTGCCCGGATTTATAAAAAAACCGCCCGGATTTTCCGGCCCGGAATGCCTGCAAAAAAAATCTGGCAAGCTTAATATATATATATATTATATATATATATATATATATATATATATATATATATATATATATATATATATATATATATATATATATATATATATATATATATATATATATATATATATATATATATATATATATATATATATATATATATATATATATATATATATATATATATATATACATATATATATATATATATATATATATATATATATATATATATATATATATATATATATATATATATATATATATATATATATATAAATATAATATATATACATATATATATATATATATATATATATATATATATATATATATATATATATATATATATATATATATATATATATATATATATATATATATATATATATATATATATATATATATATATATATATATATATATATAATATATATAACTAGGGGTATCCCGTGGGCTGCGCCCCCCCTCTTCCCCCGCACGCCAATACACTCTTTGCCTTTTCATCTGGCTTTGATACAATTACTAATTACTATCCATCATAATCCAACCTCTTCTAATCTATTCTGTGTGCGCCTGCTGCATAACTATAATTCTACAAAAAACCACCGTGAAGTGTACTATAAATTTTTATACGATCAATCACAAATGGCTCGAAATAATAATATGTATTAAGAAAATAATGAAATAGCAGCTTTTGTTTTTCTTTAGTTTATTTACAGAAAATGAAACTATGCAAAAAATGATGGAAAACAAACTATCTGTCATATAAATAATTAATTTTCTTATTAATATCGAAATGATATAAATAATAAATTTGAACGAAATGGCTGAAAGACTACATTATCGAAAAATTTAAATGCCGTAAATGGAATTTTTATGAATAAAAAGGAATAATTTTTATTTGGAAGGGTTTTTTGTGAACAATTAAGCTTAAGTACATATTGGAAATCACTTGAATTTTGCAATTCGAAATAACTTCTCATTTTCTCTAAATTCCTTTAGAAAAATTTTTTGTGTTCGTGCCAGGATTCGAACTCACATACATCAGAGACGTATGTTCTAATCCGTGTGTCTTACACAACTTAGCCACAGCGGCGATGACGTACCATATTTTAATTTTCATGTTCAGATAAATTCTAAATTGAAACTTCATCATTTTTCATATTTACTTAAGTTGAATCTTTCATCTATGATTACATATTGGAAATTGCATTTCTTTGGAATTTTTTGTATTAAATTTCTAAGTATTACGATGTATGAATTCATAGGATGAGAGAATATTTCGTCAACACTTAAGTCAACATTCTAATCAACATCCTAAGTCACGAGTGTAAAGTCATTATGGCACGAAAACACAAAAATTTTTCTAAAGGAATTTTAGAGAAAATAAAAAGTTATTTCGAATTGCAAAATTCAAGTGATTTCCAATATGTACTTAAGCTTAATTGTTCACAAAAAACCCTTCCAAATTAAACATTCCCCTGAAGTTGTCTATATTTCCTAGCCAAAAATATAGCAATGAATTGACCATGCGTCAGATATTAAGTTTCGCATTGATTGGCAACAATCAATAAAGACTTTACACTCGTGACTTAGGATGTTGATAAGAATGTTGACTTAAGTGTTGACGAAATATTATCTCATCCTATGAATACATACATCGTAATATTAATACGGTCTGTAACGGGGGAATCAACATACAATAAATTATAATGAAAACTACATTTTTAAATCGAAAATTTTCTTTTGTAACGTGTTACTTATACCCTCAGCTCAGAATCATTCATCGGTCATAAAAAGTTGGTGGTCGACCTCCCCTTAATATGCCTTTTATCAAAATAAAATATTTTTGTCGATTTATAGTTTTTTAAATAATTCGTTTTTTAGCCTGAAAATAGGTCCAACATGTTTTTTTGGTCGCTGATTACGAATCAGACGTCAGTCTTCCAAAATAATAACGTGAAAAGCGGAAAATCGAGAAAATTTCACCGAATTTCCAATTTTAGAGTATTATTACGAGTTGCATATCATTTACAATGTTTTTAAGTACGCTGGCAACGAATTTTCACTCAAAAAGTAAAAATCTTTAAAAAGTATTGGAAAACTGTGAAAATTATTTGGAAAATTTGGAAAATTATGATTGCAAAACCATGCAAGATATCGTTTTAGTGTTTTTTTGGTGTCTGATCTCAAATTTAATATTTATAATGATGAAAAATTTTCTTATTTCCCGGAAAATGGCAAAAAAAAAATTATCCGATTAAAAAATTTTAATTTTTTATTTAAAATTTAAATGTTGTATATAGATGAATGTATAAATTTTTAATTCAAGTTTACTGCGCTTCAGTAGGTGCAAGTAATTTTGTCGTGTTTTTTTTGGTCACTGACCTCAAATTTGATATTTATATTTAAGAAAAATTTTTTATTTTCTCGGAAAATAGCAAAAAAAAAAATTTCTGATAAAAAAATTTGAAAAATTTAAGTACAATTAAATAATACATGTTTTAATTTTTTTGGTGACTTTAATGTCACATTTGATATTTAAAATAATAAAAAAAAATTTATTTAGTCGGAAAATTGTGAAAAACTCCTGCAAGTAATATTATTTGGTTTTATGCTGTAAATTAATATTTTTTTATTGTTTTTAACTTTTTTTCCAATGATGATTGTGAGTTATCAAATTATAATAAAAATTTATCCTCAAAAATTTCCAAAAATATTAATAAAATAATTTTATTTTACTGCGTAGCATACAAAATTTTATATATTTTTTTAATGTCCCTGAAAACACATTTTTTGTTATAAATATTGAATAATTTTAATTAAGAAAAAAAAAATGAAATTTATAATTTTTTTTTATTGTAAGTTTTTGAAAGTAATAAATTTTAAATATATTATTTAAGAAAATAAAGATAAAACGGAACTGTATACATTTTTTTCTAAAAAATTAAAATAATACTTTATTTAATAAATAAATATAAAAAAAATTATATTAAAATATAAGAAATATTATTTAAGAAATTTTCATCATTCGATTCATTTTTAAGAACTGGATACTGTTGTTCTGATGCAAGCTGTTGCTCTGTTTCACTTTCATTTTCTGTGTCATTTGCCCGATTTTCCTGATCTTCTGTGGTTATGACACATTCTTCATCACGAGGTGCATCACTCGGTTGAATATTTGTACAGATGTCCCCCTTACTGCATAAACAACTTAATGAGCAATACATGCTAGTTTTTCGACAACCACAAGCTCGGCCGCATCCAGTTATAACCACAGTCATAACCACAGAAGATCAGGAAAATCGTGCAAATGACACAGAAAATGAAAGTGAAACAGAGCAACAGCTTGCATCAGAACAGCAGTATCCAGTTCTTGAAAATCAATCGGATGATGAAGATTTCTAAAATAATATTTCTTATATTTAATATAATTTTTTTTTATATTTATTTATTAAATAAAGTATTATTTTAATTTTTTAGAAAAAAATGTATACAGTTCCGTATTATCTTTATTTTCTTAAATAATATATTTAAAATTTATTACTTTCAAAAACATACAATAAAAAAAATTATAAATTTCATTTTTTTCTCTTAATTAAAATTATTCAATATTTATAACAAAAAATGTGTTTTCAGGAACATTAAAAAAATATATAAAATTTTGTATGCTACGCAGTAAAATAAAATTATTTTATTAATATTTTTGGAAATTTTTGAGGATAAATTTTTATTATAATTTGATCACTCACAATCATCATTGAAAAAAAAGTTTAAAACAATAAAAAAATATTAATTTACAGCATAAAACCAAATAATATTACATTACTGAAGCGCAGTAAACTCGCATTAAAAATTTATACATTCATCTATACAGCATTTAAATTTTAAATAAAAAATTAAAATTTTTTAATCGGATAATTTTTTTTTGCCATTTTCCGGGAATTAAGAAAATTTTCCATCATTATAAATATTAAATTTGAGATCAGAGACCAAAAAAAACACTAAAACGATATATTGCATGGTTGTGCAATCATAATTTTCCAAATTTTCCAAATAATTTTCACAGTTTTCCAATACTTTTTAAAGATTTTTACTTTTTGAGTGAAAATTCGTTGCCAGGGTACTTAAAAACATTGAAAATGATATGCAACTCGTAATAATACTCTAAAATTGGAAATTCGATGAAATTTTCTCGATTTTCTGCTTTTCACGTTATTATTTTGGAAAACTGACGTCGGATTCTAATCAGCGACCAAAAAATCATAAATGAACCTATTTTCAGGCTAAAAAACGTATTGTTTAAAAAATTATAAATCGACAAAAACATTTTATTTTGATAAAAGGGATATTAAGGGGTAGTAAAATAAAGCCACCAACTTTTTATGACCGATGAATGATCCTGAGAGTATAAGTAACAAGTTACAAAAGAAAATTTTCGATTTAAAAATGCAGTTTTCATTATAATTTGTTCTCCCCGTTACAGACTGTATTATATCTAGAAATTTAATACAAAAAATCCCAAAGAAATAATTTTTATGTTCTATAAAAAATATAAACAAAAACAATAAAAAATAAATATAGGGTCCGCGTTGAACCCCGAACCTTTCTCACAACCCTCTACATCAACAATGACAACGAAATTTTGTACTGAGTTTTTTAAACATCATTTTATTAAATCGGCTTAAATTATTAAATGTCTAAAAATGTATATTATAACACAAACTGTTTTTTTTCCCAATAATATCAAATGTTTGCAACCTACATTGTTTTTAAAAATTGTTAAAAATCTATATTTTTCTATGCTGTTATGTTTGCTGTTCTATAGAACATTTTCTGGGTCTGACTCCTGCTATAATAGTGCTACAAAGAGCAGTTAAAAGCATTTCAAACATTTATATTGGCTTACATACAAAACACAACTATAATCATTTAAAAAATTCTCTCTGAAATTTCTCATGTTTTTGCTTTAAACGATTTAAGTTTGTTTGTGAAGTATATTAATTACTATAAATCAAGCATAATATATAGCATGTTTTTACCTATATAGGATCAAAAGCAAAATTAAAACATATTACATATATTGTGACTAATTGAATTGAAAAAATATGGAGGGGCTGAAATCTCACAGCTCTGAGATATCAAGACTTCGGTCTGGGTTAAGGATTTTGATATAGTTTTCGGCAAAAACTTTTATGAGGACATGGTTTTTAGTTTTGGGCAGCGACGTATATCAAACATAACTCTTTGTTAAAGTACAAGTATTTTTTATCTCTGTTTAAAAATTTATTACAAAACTAACACGATACATCAATACGTTGCCGGAAAATTATAATCAAAATTCCAAAAATATTGTTAAATTAAATAAAATCAAACTTTTTCAAAATGCCAAAAATATTCCAAAAATTAGAATAAAATCAAATATTTAAATTTTTTCTAAATTCCAATAATATTTCAAAAATTCTTAAAAATTCAAACTTTTTCCAAAATTCTAAAAATATTGCAAAAATTATTACAAAATCAAAAATTGAAAATTTTTTCAAAATTCCAAAAATTATAATAAAATCAAATATTTAAAATTTTTCAAAATCCTAAAAATATTCCAAAAATTCTTACAAAATCAAAAATTAAAACTTTTGCCGAAATTCTAAAAATATTGCAAAAATTATTACAAAATCAAAAATACAAACTTTTTCAAAATTCCAAAAATATTTCAAAAACTATAACAAATTCAAAAATGTCCATGTCCAATTTCATTTTAAATTACATTTACGTCATAAAAACAGCTACATATTTTTTCCAAAAATTGGCTAAAAAAAAAAAGAAATCATTTTTTGACACACTTGACATTATTTTTTGACAAACTTATAATGCCATAATTCTCAATAATAATAATAAAATTTCATTTCAAAGAAACAATTTTATATTTTTCCAAAAAATTAGGTAAAAAAATAAATAAAAATAAAAATCTTTCTTTTGACACACTTGACAACATTTTTTTGACAAACTTATAATGCCATAATTCTCAATAATAATAATAAAACTTCATTTCAAACAAACAATTAATTTTATTGTTTTTCCAAAAAATTAGGTAAAAAAATAAATAAAAATCTTTCTTTTGACACACTTGACAACATTTTTTTGACAAACTTATAATGCAATAATCTAGTTTTTGATCTCACATACCAATCCCGATCATCAAGATTTCTCCAAATTTTATGTTCCTGTGGTATTTTATGTTTTAATTATAAATAAAACACCCGATTCCGAGTTTGATATAAAACTGATTTATTTATTAAAATATTTCATGTTTATATAATTAGTATAGTATATATAAATAAGGAGGGGATTGAGAGTGCATATATAATTTGTGTATGTATAACATTATGATTTATAATTTTTAATGCATTCTCTCACATCTCCCCTTGTAGTTTAATAAAGTTTATCTTGGTTTTAACAATTTATTATTTTATAAAACCTGAAATTGGTTTATTAAAGTTTATTTTATTTTCTTAAATATTATATATTAGTTTTATTTTTTTTTTTCTATTTAAATTCATAATTTTTTATGTTTAATTCAATTTATTAATATTTTAGCATTAAACTATAGTTTTAAGTTTATTTTAATAATTATATATTTTAGTTTTATAACTATAAATTTTAGTTTTAACATAATAATTAATTTATTTTTTAAATTAAAACTCAATTAAACAATGGCTACTTTTTAATTATCAATTGTTAAATTTTCTTTATTGTAACATTTACCCGATCGTGTTTTCGACACTTTGCTTCTAAGATA
This sequence comes from Diogma glabrata, assembly GCA_963693315.1. Classification (NCBI taxonomy): domain Eukaryota; kingdom Metazoa; phylum Arthropoda; class Insecta; order Diptera; family Cylindrotomidae; genus Diogma; species Diogma glabrata. The sequence continues at coordinate 179,746,037 of OY856186.1, forward strand.
AATACTATTTCTACGATAATCAACATTATTGTTGCTATTATTTACTATATATGACCTTGGGGTTTCATTTACTTTAACTACTCTAGCTGGTACCCAAGTATCGTATTCCTTCAAATAGACCTCATCTCCCTCTTTGAAATCTTTTCTAGCCCTTACATTACGATCATAATATTTTTGGTATTTTTCATTTCTATTCTTAATTTTATGTTCTACATTTTTATTTAATTTAGGTTTTAACAATTGCTCCCTAATTGGTAATTTTGTTCTGAGTCTCCGATTCATTAGCATCTGAGCAGGAGATAGACCAAGATCACCAATCTTACAGTTCCTGAATTCTAAAAGTGATAAAAAAAAATTTTCATCTGTTTTTGATTTTTTTAGCATATTTTTCACTGTTTGTACAGCTCTTTCTGCTAAGCCATTCGATCTAGGGTAGTAAGGACTGCTCGTAGTAATTTGTATATTCCAGTTATGTGCAAATTCTTTGCATTGTATAGAATTAAATGGAACATTATCAGCAATTATAATTTTAGGTATTCCAAAACTAGTAAAAATTTCTATCCATTTAGATATAATTTCAGATGATGATTTATTTCGTATCTTTTTTACTTCGATCCATTTCGAAAAATAGTCAACAACGATTAGATAACTATGGTTAGCAAAATCAAATATATCGCAACCTACTTTATTGTATGGAAGCATGGGAATATCATGTGGAATCATTGGTTCCCTTCTATTATTAACCATATATCTTTGACAGATTTCACAGGTTGAAATCAAATTCTCTATGTCCTGATTTATTCTTGGCCAGTAAAAAATTTCTTTGGCACGAAGTTTAGTCTTTGTTATTCCTAAATGCGGTTCATGCAATATAGACAACATATTTTTTCTTAGGGAATCCGGTACAAACAAACGATTTTCTAAAAATACCAGACCATTATCTACATAGATGTCATTTCGAATTTTAAAATAAAATTTAATATTATCTGAAAGTTTATTTTTATCAGAAGGCCACCCATTATAATATAAATCGATAAGTTTTACCAGTATTTGGTCCTTCTGAGTTTCCTCTTGAAACAGTTGTATTTTTTCATCACTAATATTTAATGTAAAGACAAGCTCGTCAAACTTTTCTTCAGTTTGGTCATCATTTTCTTGCAAAAAATGACGAGATAAATAATCTGCTATAATTAAATCTTTACCAGGAATATAAAACATTTTTATATCATAATTCATTAGTCGCAATCTCATTCTCTGTAACTTAGTGGAAGAAATTTTATGTAACTCTTTCTCAAGTAAGGAAAATAAAGGTTTATGGTCATTGTGAATGATGATTCGTCTTCCATATATGTAGAAGTGGAATTTTTTGCACGCAAATATTATAGATAACAGCTCTTTCTCGATTTGAGCATATCTGGATTCTACTTCTGTTAAACTTCGTGAAGCGTATGCAACCGGTTTATTGTTTTGCAATAAACAGCACCCTAAACCATGCTGTGATGCATCGGCTTGTATTATAATCTCACCATTTGGATCAAATGGTTGTAATATTGGTGTTTGCAGAATTATTTGTTTTAATTCTTCAATAGTTCTCGAATGAAGGGGCATCCACTGAAACTCAGAGGATTTTTTTAACAGTTCTCGTAATGGAGCTGTTATTTCAGCCATATTAGGTATAAAATTTCGTAGATAATTAACTACCCCCAAAAATTGCTGTAAACCTTTTTTAGTAGTGGGATCTGGCATTTCTTGTATTGCTTTTACTCTGTCTAATGACGGTTGAATTCCGTTAGCCGAAATAATATGACCAAGAAAATTTACTTTTTGTTGACAATATTGCAACTTTTTTACATTAAATTTAATATTTAGAAACTTTGCCCGATCTATAACACTTTTCAAGTTTATATTATGTTCTTGCAATGTCTTGCCTGAAACTAAAATATCGTCAATATAAATTGCGACCCCTTTTAAATCACCAAAGTTTTCCGAATTAAATTTTTGAAATACTTCCGGAGCCGTCGTTACCCCAAACGGCATTCTATTAAATTGAAAATTTCCATGAGGAGTCGAGAAAGTACAGAGTTTTTTGGATTCGTCTTCCAATTCTACCTGCCAAAATCCGTCTTTGAGGTCGAGAACCGTAAAATATTTGGAACCATTTAATTTGCTAGTAATTTCCTCAAAAGTAGGAATTATATAATGTTCTTTAACTATAACATTATTTAAATTTTTAGGGTCTAGACATAACTTAAAATGAACGTTTTTTAAGCCAAAAATATGAAAATTTGCTATTTTTGACACACATAATGATTTTTTTGACACACTTCCGGTACAGTTATCGAACACAGCGTCATTTCGGACCTGTCCCTTGTGAATACCTATTTTTAGAAAAAAAAAATTTTTGAAATCCTTCCAACGGTTTTCCCTGCAGTGTAGGCCTACAGACAGACACACATTTTTTTTTTTTGCTTTTTTAGAATCAGTAGGTCCTAAAACGTCGAGAAATGCCAAAAAAGTGGGGTTTAGAATTTCACTTTGAGCTCATGAATGTAATACTTAGGTCTTTCAGACCGAAGTAATTACTCTTTGTTCAGTACAAAAAATAATTATCTTTGGGACTAATTACCATGACAATTTAATGCAATACACAAATTACATATTTTTTGTAAAAAATACCCAAACAAAAACTATAATTTTTAGTCCGGTTGGAGAAAATAGCTATTTATGTATTAAGGGCGTAAAGTAGGTCTTTTTTGCTTGAGGATGAAATGGTTTCAATTGAGTTCAAATAAGTCTACAAACATTTAGAATGCAAATGTCGGATTTAGGCTGTATTCTAAACGACGACTTATTTGAAACTTATTTATGTCGACTTACTTATTCACCGCCATTTTAAATAAGTATTTAAAAGCTATTAATGATTAAGCATATTTTATTTGACAGCACATAAAAGCAACTTCGAAAATAAATTTGATTAGAACGATTTATTTAATTTGATCAATTAAAGAGTTTTCAAAACTATTTTCTTCATTTTAAATTTTTTTACGCATCGAAAAAGAAGTTTTATTCCTTAAAATCATTTAGTAAGCAAACATGACACTGTTAAATCAAATTAGATTTTTCCATGAAAAAAAAATTTCTAATAAGTCACCTAGGTTACTTATTCAAATAAGTAAGTCTCCACAAATAAGTTTCAAATAAGTTATGGTTTAGAATACAGTCTTAGTCTACTCAAAAATGTGCTAAATCGATTTAGCATTTCGGAGACCATTTAGGCTGTATTTTAAACCAAAACTTATTTGAAACTTATTTGTGGAGACTTACATATTTGAATTTTGATTTGACAGTGTCAAATATTTTTATGTTTGTTTGCAAAATAATTTTAAACAATAAAACTTCTTTTTCGATCCATAGTAAAATTAATGTAATAATTTTAAATGAAATAATTATTTTGAAAACTCTTTAATTGATCAAATTAAATTAATCGTTTTAATTAAATTTATTTTCGAATTTTCTTTTTGTTGCTGTCAAAATAAGTATGCTAAATCGTTTAGAAAAGCTTTTAAATACTTATTTAAAATGGCGGTAAATAAGCAAGTCTACATAAATAAGTTGCAAATAAGTCGTCGATTAGAATACTGCCTTAGCATTCAATTGAAGCTTAGCGTAGGCCTACAAAAACACATTTTATAACCATTTGAAGACACTTTTATTTTTTAATGAAAACGGTTACAAATTGTGGAATGAACCCGAAGTCTTTTCCTAAGGATGTCGGTATATGTTTTTAACATTGACACCCTAAACATCATATTCGTATTAAATATAAATTTTCTCTAGTTATTTAATTAAAGAAAAATTTTTTATTTGGTTGAAAATCATCGAACGTTGTATCAGTATCGTTAACACTGTATCATAAACTTTAGCAAATCATAACTTTCATTATCAACAATAAAACAAAATAATTCAAAGTGTTAAAGTTGTAATTACGTTTTTATTTTCATTTTGTTTTATTTTTCATTACACCTATAAAGCGCGAAAATATGATCTTAAAGTATAAATAAATGATAAAAACAAAATTTTCTTAATTTTTTTATAATTTTATTACAATATTGAGCAAGTCAGTTGAAAGTTCATCATGATTTATTTTTTTTTTGGTAAATTTTATTTATCCTTATTATTTTCAGTTATTTTCTCTCGTAACTTAAACATTTGTTATTATTGTTTTCTTCAACCGAAATCTTATTTTGAAATTACACATCAACACAAAAAAACTTTGCATCGACTATGAAAGTTGTGTTGGATTAATAAAGAATTAATAAATAAAAAATGAGAATAAAAAAGAGAATAAAATAAGTCTTTGACTTTCATATAACAAGAAATTATATCGAGATCGTTTTGCATGATTTTCTTCGTTTTTAACATTTTTGAAAAACTCTTGTTTTCTAAGTTAAGCACATCGTTGGGTGTTCAGAGCACTCAGAACGCCGACGATGTCTGAAAAGTCGAAAATATTTAAGGTATACTATTTAAAATTAACTGTCTTAATTTTTTATATTTTTATAAGTGTAGAAAGCACAAGTTGTTAAAAATATTATTTAATATACTCCGCCAAGAGCCAGCGGCAGACAGCATACATTTTTTACTGTTTCCCTTTGTAGCACCTAGACCAAACCTAAGACTTTTTATTGTTGTAATGTCCTGAAATATAGATTATTTCTAGAAATTTTATGAGACCAAACATGTTAAATTATCAATTCTCAGTCTAATATTCTGACATAAAAACAAAAAATATAAATATCATATTGTTACGTTTTTCCAACCTTACTTCGAATTGGCCTTACTCTCAATTCGATAAACGTAATTCCCAATCTCTTCCTGAGTTCGATCACTGATTAGTAAGCACAAACACCAGGTTTTATTAAGAATTCAACACCTTAATTGTTCCACAACAACAGGAAAACAATACAGCAAACAATATTCCTAACTAGAATATTCTTTGAACAGCTTCAGAAACTCCAACGGTTTATTGTAGAAATTTCCAGTTCACAACGTTGAAAATAATACACAAATTATTTCTATTTAATAACACTTATAACTTTATTTACAAAAACTTTACACAAAAACTAATTTAAAGATCACTTTTATAATTTTTAACTTCACAATCGCAGGTTTAAAATAAACTAATTAAAAACTACAATAGGTAATTTTCTTATATACCTTCTGCAATACTTCTAGATAATTCGTCATCACTTTCCAGAAACCTTGAGAAAATATTAGAATATTCGATTATTTTACGTTATGTTGATTTGATTCATAAAATCGTTTATGTTGACCCTATTTCTAAGAAGAGACAACAACAACAATATTCATTTCATTCAATTTGTTTGTTGATTTTATTTTCCTGGAAGTGACCGTAATCGTTTAGATCTTTCTGTAATCGTCTAGATTTTTCTGTACTCGTAACATTACCCTCCACTTAAGCCTGTTCGTCCCGAACAGGATCTAGCTCTCCTTTGTATAAGGCCAATCTTTCCAAATGTACTACTTTCGCTTTGCCTCGATGGCCTTTCCTAATTCTATAAACCACATCATTCAACTTGGTTATAATGTTGTAAGGTCCTTCCCATGCAGCTTGCAGTTTTGGTGATAACCCTCGTTTTCGTTGTGGGTTGTGTAGCCATACTAATTGTCCTTCTTCGAAACCTTTATTATTAGATCGTATATCATATCGGGCTTTCATTTTATCACTGGTCAGTTGTATCTTCTGCCGAACAAGATTGTGAATATCTTCAAGGTTCTTCCTGATTCGGTTGACGTATTCTTGCGCAGACAATGATGTTGATGGTACCGCTCCAAATTTGAGGTCTCCAGGAAGTCTTAAATCACTTCCAAAAATAGTTTGAGCTGGTGTCATGGTCGTGGTGTCATGAACTGCTGATCTGTATGCCATCAAAAATAAAGGAATGTGTTGATCCCAGTTACGTTGATTCTTACTGACCACTTTTGCTAGAAATTTCTCCAAAGTAGCATTGAATCTCTCAACCATCCCATCTGACTGTGGGTGTGAAGCTGTCGTCCTCGTTTTGTTAATCCCCAGCATTTGACAAATTTCCTGGAATACAGCTGACTCGAAGTTCCGTCCCTGATCGGTGTGGATCTCCATAGGAACTCCATAGCGGCTGATCCAATTATTTATCACAGCTTCAGCGATTGTGGTTGCTTCCTGGTTGGGAATCGCACACACTTCCGGCCACTTACTGAAGTAGTCCATGATCACAAGCACATATTTATTCTGATTATCAGTTGTTGGAAATGGTCCCGCTACATCCATTGCGATCCTTTCAAATGGAGCACCTACATTGTATTGCTTCATTTTTCCATGACTTCTTCGTGCGGGTCCTTTCACCGCCGCACATTTATCGCATTTTTGACACCACTCCACAATTGATTGCCGAGTCCCCGCCCAGTAAAACCGTTGTCGTATTTTTGCAAGAGTTTTATTTATCCCAAGATGACCTCCACTCGTTCCTTCGTGATACTCCCTTAGTACTGCTTCTATTTTCCTTTTTGGTACCACTGTAAGGGATTGCTTTATCTTGCCATCGGAGCTTTCCCATACTCTCTTTAAACATCCATCCTCTAACTGGAGACTGTCCCATTGCGCCCAGTACGCCTTCAAAGTTGGAGTTTTATCAGAAATTTCTCCCCATACTGGTTTGCAGCCCTTTTCCTTGAACTCGATGATGGGTGCAAGATCCGGATCTTCTAATTGATCTTTTCTTATGGCTTCAGCAGTCCATTCATCGTCAGGTAGCACTTGTAGTAATCGTACATCGATGATGTTCTCCTTATTTTCTTGACGACTGCAATGCTTGCATTCAACTGGACAGGGTCGTCTCGATAATGCATCAGCGTTCCCATGTGCAGTACCCTTTCGATGTTCAATGTCCAAATCGTACGCCTGCAACCGTTCGATCCAGCGTGCTACTTGTCCCTCTGGATTTTTGAACTGGAGTAGCCATCTTAACGCACCATGGTCAGTTCTAAGATGAAATTTCTGACCATACAAGTATTTATGAAAATGTTTGACGCATTCCATAATGGCCAATAACTCCTTCCGGGTAACACAATAATTTCGCTCCGGCTTTGATAACATTTTCGAGAAATAAGCTATCACCTTTTCCTGACCATCTATATTCTGCGACAAGACTCCTCCTATACCTTCATTACTGGCATCAGTATCCAAAATAAACTGAACATTTGGTATAGGATAGGACAGAATTGGAGCCGTACATAATCTCTTTCGGAGCTCCACAAATGCTTGTTCTTGAGGTTCATTCCATTCAAATGCCTTATCTTTTCTGGTTAACTCATGCAGACTTTTGGCAACGTTGGCGAATCCTGGCACAAACCGTCTGTAATATGTGCACAATCCAAGGAAGCTTCGTAGTTCATGTAGGTTCTTTGGTCTTGGCCAGTTCATAACTGCTGCAATCTTGTCAGAATCTGTATGAATTCCCATTGCCGTAACCTTGTGTCCCAAATATTTTACTTCTTCCTTGAAAAGTGAACACTTTTTGGGACTTAACTTTAAACCGGCTGCTTGCAACCTTTCCAGTACCTCCGCCAAGTTCCTCAAGTGGTCATCAAAGTCTTTTCCCATGACGATGATGTCATCCAAATAAACAAGGCATGTTTTCCAGTGCAAGCCTTTTAGTACCCGTTCCATTAATCTCTCGAAAGTTGCGGGAGCGTTGCATAACCCAAATGGCATGACATTAAATTGCCATAGTCCATTACCTACACTGAACGCCGTTTTCTCCCGATCTTCCTCCGCAACTTCCACCTGCCAGTAACCACTCTGCAGATCCAGTGTTGAAAACAATTTTGAACCCGATAATGTATCCAGTGTATCATCAATCCTAGGCAATGGGTAGCTATCCTTCTTCGTAACTATGTTTAGTTTCCTGTAGTCAACACAAAATCTCAAGCTCCCATCTTTCTTGCCAACTAACACCACAGGTGAGCTCCAGGGACTGTCTGAAAGCTCAATTACACCAGCTTCTTTCATATCTCTTACCATTTTATCAGCTTCCTCTCTTTTAGCTAATGGTAATCTCCTTGGTGCCTGGCGTATCGGCTTTTCTGCTCCGGTGTCAATACGATGTTTTACCATATTGGTTCTGCCATTCCCTTCAGGTGTACTACAGAATACAGACTTGTGCCGCTCCAACAATTGACGTGCTGCTTTCTTCTGCTCTTCTGAAAGTCCTTCTGTCCATTTCTGCACAAGTTGTTCCATTTCTGCTTTTTGTTGTTTTGTGTTGACCGAGCTATTGATGTTTTTCTGCTCGCACTTTATTATTTTAGCTACCTCTTCACATTGTCCTATGATTGATCCTTTTTTTATTGTTTTCTGCGTATCTGACAGATTTAAAACTCTTACTGGTATTTTGTAATCAGCATCCGATCTAACTAAAGTTTTCCCTATAACGACTTCTTTAAAATTTTGATGTTCTTTGTTGGCTTCTACAACCCACAACCTGGGTGACCCAGAACCTCCTTCCAATTTTCCCCAAATGATTGTTTCTGATTGAGGTGGCAGCTTTTCCCTGTGATCTAATATTATTCGACGAACACAATTCGAATCTTCACCATTAAATTGGAGTGGCAACTCAACATTTCCGTAAGTGAGTACTCCTTTGCCAGCATCAATAACGAATCCATTTGGCCTCATGAAGTCCATGCCTAGGATGACTTCATCCACAATGTCAGCTACCACCACTTCATGTTGAAAGTGAGTATTCCCTATTTCAAAGTTGACCACTTTCTTTCCTTTAATACTTGCACTTTCGCCAGTAGCTGTCTGCATCTGGTATCTCCCTGCTGGTTTTAGTTTCCCTTTCACAATATCAGTGCGGACAATTGTATTTGTTGCTCCCGTATCTAACGTGATGACACAACTTTTTCCATCAATATTAGCCCTAACAGTAAGGCTGTCACCTCCCCTTGTCAATCTCGAAACATGGATGAAGGTTATGGGGCAATCGGTTGTGGGAGCCAGCTTACGCCCCTTTAGGCTGACTCGTTGTAGTTTAACTGATGCGGTGCTGCTCTATCGTCTTCCCTAGCTTGCTGCACCCGTTCTTCTGCTTGACGTCGCTGCATAGGCGATGCTGATCTTGCTCGTTTCCTTCTAACATCTCGACATTCTCTCGAAATATGGCCCAACTTGCCACATAACCAGCATCGAATTCTATCACTTCGTATACTTTCTCGTGGTCTTGACTTGTAGTTGTTTTCATCAGCCAACTCCACCCGGCGTATTTTAATTGATGGTTTAATAATTGCTTGCGCAGTTTCATTCGTTAAGGCATAAGCAATAGTTTCTGCGAATGTTGCTTTTGGCGACAACATTACTGCTTTTCGTGTTTCTGGATCACGAATACCATCAGTAAACGCCTCGATCTTCATTTTCTCCATAAAATTCGGTGGAGTATTCGAGTGTGCCAAATGTACAAGGCGTTCTACTGCCGAAGAATAGTCCTGAATGCTTTCTCCATGCCGTTGCAAGCGACCCTTTAACTCGATCCGGTATAGCTCCTTTTTGTGGTCGCTGCCATATTTTCGTTCCAACGCATTCATCACTTCAGCATAACTTTTGCGATCGTTTTCTGGAACTGCCTGTAATGCTTCAGCTGCTTCCCCTTTAAGTGCAACTATCAATGCAGCAAGACGATTTTCGGCGTTCCAAACATTTTGATCTGCTGCAGTCTCGAACTGGAACTTGAAGATGCCGAAAGATGTGGTACCGTCATATGATGGTGGTTTTAGTTTGATATTTGCTGCTTGATGTACCACCTGTGAGGTAACTTTGGTCGTCTCAACATCCTGCAACCGTTTTTCGAAATCATCAACTTTGGAAAGTACCTTTTTGTTTTCGTCATGCACTTTTTGTTCTAATTCTTGGATATCGTTTTGAATCTTCTCGACTTTTCCATCGAATGCCGTTGACATTTGTAGAAGTTTCTCATCCAAATGTTGATGTATTCCAATTTTCAACTCGTTTATTTGCTGGTTCATCTCATCTTTATTTGCAGCAAGTGTTGCAGTAATCTCTTCTTTATTAACAGCCATGTTATTGTTGACTGTTTCTAGCTGTTGATTGATGTTGCTACTTTGTTGATCAAATTTTTGATTCAGCTCGTCTTTATTGGCAACCATATTAGCGTTTACGGCAGCCAATTGCTGATTCTGTTGACTGATGTTCAAACTCATCTGTTGCATCATAGCCAATAACTGCATAAAATCGCAGTTTCCAGATGGTAATGTTGTTGTTGTTTCTGCAACAAAACTTTTCTCCTCATCAGCTGCCACTAGATCATTATTTGTACTAATCACTCCAAACTGGTAACTTTCCATGTCCATTCCATTGGCTTCCATTCCTTGTCGAAGCCGTAGCATTAATTCAGTTTTGTTTCCACTTGTTGACAATCCACGTTGTTCTAGTTCTTTCTTTAACTCAAGAACCTTCAAATCACTTAATAAAACCATTATTAACAGCTAACTAATCCGCCGATGTCACCAATGTTACGTTTTTCCAACCTTACTTCGAATTGGCCTTACTCTCAATTCGATAAACGTAATTCCCAATCTCTTCCTGAGTTCGATCACTGATTAGTAAGCACAAACACCAGGTTTTATTAAGAATTCAACACCTTAATTGTTCCACAACAACAGGAAAACAATACAGCAAACAATATTCCTAACTAGAATATTCTTTGAACAGCTTCAGAAACTCCAACGGTTTATTGTAGAAATTTCCAGTTCACAACGTTGAAAATAATACACAAATTATTTCTATTTAATAACACTTATAACTTTATTTACAAAAACTTTACACAAAAACTAATTTAAAGATCACTTTTATAATTTTTAACTTCACAATCGCAGGTTTAAAATAAACTAATTAAAAACTACAATAGGTAATTTTCTTATATACCTTCTGCAATACTTCTAGATAATTCGACATCACTTTCCAGAAACCTTGAGAAAATATTAGAATATTCGATTATTTTACGTTATGTTGATTTGATTCATAAAATCGTTTATGTTGACCCTATTTCTAAGAAGAGACAACAACAACAATATTCATTTCATTCAATTTGTTTGTTGATTTTATTTTCCTGGAAGTGACCGTAATCGTTTAGATCTTTCTGTAATCGTCTAGATTTTTCTGTACTCGTAACAATATATATGTATTTATAGTTTTTATTATTATCGAAAAAGCATATTATCATTTTTGAAAATTATAGTATTAAAACCATTAGTTTTTAAAATATAATAATTATTTTATTACGGTTAGTGTCCTTACAACTGGCGAATTTTACATTTGCCAATAAAATATAATTTTTTTTCTTTAGTTCTTTGCATCAATTTTATAAAGTTGGCTTCAGCCAACCTAAATACCTAAATTTGACAAAGATGAATAATACCAAAAATTTAACAAAGGAAAATTTTTTTAATTTTTCGAGAATAGTAAATTCTTGTATGAGCTTAAAATGAAGGCAATTCTTCACGAAGATGAAGTTTTCCGAAACGAGCGTGGCGAGTGGAGGGAATCATCCGAGTGAAGAACAGCCATCATCCTATGCGAATACAAGATGCTATTTTATCCACGACTGTAAAACATTTCGTTAAATTTCCAGTTTTCATGCAAAAATTTGTATCGCCATATTGAAATAAATTCATCAAAGATAGCGAAAAACAAAACAAGTTTGTTGTTTAATTTGTTAGGGGAATATTTAATAAACTATAGAACTGTTAAAGAATTTTAATCAAATTCACTAGTTGTGGAATGAATACAATTACAATGGAAGACATACGCATGGAAAGCATGTATTCTTTAGTAGTCGTGGATAAAATATTATACTTAACAATTATCACCAGTTGGCACCAGCAAAACGTAGAGGGCGATTAAAATACAAACTACTATTTGCTATGATTGCAAATAAGCAGTTGATTAGTTGTGCAGTTAGCTCAAAAAGCCGATAAATTTCGTAGAGGACCAGTATTACATCGCTGGGTTGAAAAATGAAGTCGATTTTTTGTTTCCCAGTAGCATTTTTGTCTCTGATTTTAAAATTATAATAAAAATTTTGTAAAAGTCTTTCATAGATACAGCTCATCTAATAAAAAAATTATAGAACTCAAATCCTTTACATAGTGAGTTCTAATAGTATTTATTCTCTTTCATTTATTAATATCAGTTTTATTTGTATGGTTTTTTCCATAATAATAGTATCTATTATTGTATTGTTTTCTAACCTATAGCTATCGTTTTCTAACCTATAGCTAATAAACTTAACCTATTGTCTAATGAAAATTTTCCTGTAAAAAATTATAATTATTCAATTGGTATGATTCCAATTAGTCAAATTGTTTTGATTTTATTAAAATTATTACTTCGGTCTGAAAGACCTAAGTATTACATTTATGAGCCAAAAGTGAAATTCTTACCCCCACTTTTTTTGGCATTTCTCGACGTTTTAGGACCTCTTGATTCTAAAAAAGCAAAAAAAAAATGTATGTCTGTCTGCCGGCCGGCCGTCCGGCCGTCATTACCTACGCTGCAGGGAAAAACGCTGGAGGGATTTCAAAAATTTGTTTTTTTTAAAAATAGGTATACTCAAAGGTCCAGAAGGACGCTGTGTTCGATAACTGTACCGGAAGTGTGTCAAAAAAATCATTAAGTGTGTCAAAAACAGTAAATTTTCATATTTTTGGCTTAAAAAACTTTCATTTTAAATTATTACGAGTAGGAACATTGAATTTGGAGAAATCTTGATGGTCGGGATTGGTATGTGGGATCAAAAACTAGATTATTGCATTATAAGTTTGTCAAAAAATATTGTCAAGTGTGTCAAAAGAATGATTTTTATTTATTTTTTTACCCAATTTTTTGAAAAAAATAAAATTAATTGTTTGTTTGAAATGAATTTTTATTATTATTATTGAGAATTATGGCATTATAAGTTTGTCAAAAAAATGTGGTCAAGTGTGTCAAAAGAAAGATTTTTATTTATTTTTTTACCCAATTTTTTGGAAAAAAATTAAATTAATTATTTGTTTGAAATGAAATTTTATTATTATTATTGAGAATTATGGCATTCTCAGTTTGTCAAAAAAATGTTGTCAAGTGTGTCAAAAGAAAGATTTTTATTTCGTTTTTTACCCAATTTTTTGGAAAAAATAAAATTAATTATTTGTTTGAAATGAAATTTTATTATTATTATTGAGAATTATGGCATTGCATTATAAGTTTGTCCAAAAAATGTTGTCAAGTGTGTCAAAAGAAAGATTTTTATTTACTTCTTTTCTCAATTTTTTGGAAAAAAATAAAATTAATAATTTGTATGACATGAAATTTTATTATTATTATTGAGAATTATGGCATTATAAGTTTGTCAAAAAAATAATGTCAAGTGTGTCAAAAATGATTTAATTTATTTTTTAGCCAATTTTTTGGAAAAAAAAATGTAGCTGTTTTTATGACGTAAATGTAATTGAAAATGAAATTGGACATGGAAATTTTTGAATTTGTTATAGTTTTTAAAATATTTTTGAAATTTTGAAAAAAGTTTGTATTTTTGATTTTGTTAGAATTTTTGCAATATATTTAGAATTTTGGAAAAAGTTTTAATATATGATTTTGTAATCATTTTTGCCATATTTTTAGAATTATGGAAAAGTTTGAATTTTTAAGAATTTTTGGAATATTATTGGAATCTAGAAAAAGTTTAAGAATTTTTGGAATATTTTTAGAATATTGAAAAAAGTTTGATTTTATTTAATTTTTACAATATTTTTGAAATTTTGAAAGAAATATGAATTTGTGATTTTTTAATATTTTCTCGAAACGCTAAATGGAGATGTTTTTGAGTAGTTTGCTGAGTTAATTTATGATCTGTTATAATTTTCTGGCAACGTATTGATGTCTCGTGTTAGTTTCGTAATACATTTCTAAACAGAGATAAAAAAATACTTGTACTTTAACAAAGAGTTATGTTTAATATACATCGCTGCCCAAAACTAAAAACCATGTCCTCATAAAAGTTTTTTGCCGAAAACTATATAAAAATCCTTAACCCAGACCGAAGTCTTGATATCTCAGATTCAAATTATAATCACAACAGCTTTGTGATACGTTTTGTTCAAAAATCAAATTTTAAGTTAAATTCTCTTATTTCGTTTAGTTGGATTTGGTTGATTGTATGGAATGGTGGTTTTTTTATCATCAGGGTTTTTTTAAATCAGAAATTTGATTTATCAATTAAAACAATAAAGATTTATTGTTTTAATTGAAGAAAATTTCATTAGAATTTAATTTTCAATGTGTAAGCAATTATTTTTATATGATTGTGTTTTGGTTTCTCTTTATTAGTATAAAAGTTGATGTTTTTCATTGAAGGTCATTTAATTTTCAAAATACCAAACAATCAAATAGGTATTGCAATTGAATAAAATTTATTTAATTGTTTGAAATTACTGGTACAAAAAAATAAAATAAAATTCATTTTTCTACAATAACTTATAAAAAGTCTAATTTCATGCAGGCTTAATTCGTGTGAAAAGTTTTTTTTTCAACTAGGTTAAAATCATTTCCGCTAAATAACAAACTGTTGTGGCTATTTTCATGTAATTTTACAAATTTTTTAAAACAAAGCAACCATAAAAAACCAAAGCAACCAATTCGCAAGATGAAAACGTTTTACTTTCTTAAAATTGCGTCACTCGACGCTAACGCGTCTCGTAAAATATCATTAAACACTTACACAATAAATTTCTATTATATTGTAAATATTAGTAATAAATTAAAAATTGAAATATAAGACACAGTGGTCATGTAACCTTCACGTTTAAATTAATTCTTTTCTTAGAATTGAATTATTATTTTGCTTTACAATTACAAAACTAAGGAGTTCAGATGGTACAGATAAGTTAAAATCTTTAATGAGACAGTAATGAGAACACAACATTATTCGGGATTACCATTGCCAATTACTAATCCTCTTCATGGCTTAATTGTAACCGTTTGTTATTGGTATACAAATTCTATTAAAATTGTATGAAAAATCTCAATGATTTCTAGAAATTGAAGTTTTTAAGATAAGATAAGGACATTAACAGTAAAATAACAACACAAACAATAAGTTGTCGAAACTACAAGAAGCCTGTAATGAAATCGAACCATCTAAGTTGGGAAAATTATTAAATAATGTCAAAACTTTGTCGCGCGGCTATTAAACCGAACGGTAGTAATATCTGAGAGATCATTAAACGAATTATAAATAAAATTTCCCCTTTCCCTAATTGAACAAAGTAGACTTTTTCAACAAATGCAAATCAAACAAACAAACAAATTTAAAACATCAATTATAGACATTCGACATTCAGGCATTATCAAGACATTTGATTTTGATATGATTTTCTGCTGGATTCTAGCGTGTTTAGGATAACGTAAAAACGGAATTTTGTGTCAGTTTTGAAAAACATTTCTAAACAGAAATGAAACGCTTCTACCAATTAAGTTTCTTTGCATATAGTACCCAGGCCCACGCCGATTTCATTTGATGATTACCACACATTTTATTCTTCGTGAGGCGCCTGTTCTTGACGAGTCCAAAAACTTTTGTTCTGCCACTTTTCTCGATTCGGCCGCTTTTTCGTTAAGTTCCGAAAATGCCGATTACCACAATTTTTATTTTAACTATAGGGGGGTGGAAATTTGTTTTATAACACGAGGGTTACCTTGTCCGCCAAAAATGTGCCTGCTATTGTCGACTCCGACGGTTGACATTTTGGCATGTTTGGGTTGTCGGACTCGACGATAGCAGACAAATTTTTGTCGGACAAGGTTGCTCTCGTGTTCTAAAACAAATTTCCACCCCCTATAGTTAAAAAAAAATTGTCAAGATCGCGGGCAATCGGCACTTTCGGAGCTTGACGACGAAAAAGCGGCCGAATAGAGGAAAATGGCATGACAAACGTTTTCGGACTCGTCAAAGACAGGCGCCTCACTAAGTATAAAATATATGTGGTAATCAACAAATGAAATCGGCGTTGGCCCAGGGACAAATAGAACTTTATTTTTGCTCTACGTCTCTACTTAAAAGTCAAAACTAATTCTATGGGATAAGTGGAGGGGGCCTCCCGAACACCTGTATATTTGAAACTTCAATTACATTAGTTTTTGATCATTGATTTTGATTTAACTTGGTATTATTTGCAATAGTTCTGCATTCCAGCTTCCGGTTTGTTACTTCCGGTTAAAAAATATTTTTTAAGGGTGTTTATCCCAACTGTATCCTACAATTACAGATCGATTTTCATCAAAAGCTGGCAAAATGTTTCAAATATGAAAATGATTTCATTAGCTTTTGAAGTACATTGCATAAAGGGTTGGCGATATTGAACAAAGTGGTGGGGAATTCCCCTAGCACCTGTTTCTTCAATGCGCAATAGCACATGTGACTGATAATCGAAATAGATGACACTTGGTACATAAGCATTTAGTAGAGTTCACAACAGTTCAGCGCCCCAACTTCAGGTTTGTCACTTCCGCTAAAATATTTTTAAATTTTTCTCGTACTACAAAATTTAAGTTTGTTGGGATACTACCGCTTTCTTTAATATTTATATAATATAAGAACTACGCGAAATCTATAACATTGGTTAACAATTAATCAAAGAAATTTTTATGAATATTTAGCTCACTATATATCCAGAACATTTTTTTTCCAGAGCCGTGGTGAAGTTAGCCTATGCATGAGCAGTTAGAGTATGCATCAGCGTCGCAATATTTTTTATTGGTTTTTCGAGAACTGATAGTTGAAGTTTCTCTTTTGTTCATTTGAAAGTTAATTGTAAATAAAGTATTGTTTATCAACTCTAATAGCCAATAAGTTTTGTTGTAAAATTATCGCAGGGCGATTATTTCGACCGTTTTGTTTAAAGTCTTGAACTGAAATATTTCTTTTTAAGAACGATTACAAAAGGGTTGTAAACTTTTATTGTATAACTTTTTCGGTTATTCTCTTCCAAGTTTTACGTAAACTGGTTTGTATTACAAATGTTCATATATATTTAATAAATTTGTACACAGTTGTTATAAATAGTTTTGTAACTAAATAAAGCGAGTGAAACTACTTCAACTCATTCATCTATACTACTACATGTGTTTGATTAAAAATTAATGTATATATCGGTCCAGCTATCTAACTATTGGTTATATTACGTCAGCCTTTAAATAATCGTAATACAATCTTTAAATTTTTGTTTATCTTATTTTAACTCTTGATCTATTTAATAAATTGACATTTGAAAGACGGCGGCTCATTTTATTTGATATTTTTGGTTCTTATTTTTTAATATTCAAATATTAATGTGTTTTCAGATCAAACCACTAATATTGCAAATAAATATTGGTTCTAAACAAATATTTTCAATATGGGTTTATTTATACACAAACGTAAAATAGATTCTTTTTCTATTCCTAACCATAAACCATATATGCAAGTTAACACATAATAATCATAAGTTGTAATAGCATTACATAGTTTTGTTGGTATACATCGTCTTTCGAAAGTTTTTGCTGTCGTGGGGAAGACCCTAATGAGTCAGATACTTCAGTTCATGAAAATCATCAAAATGGGAAAACATCGGTTGACACAGCTTCAGCAGATAGATATTATTATGGTTCTACAAGATAGGATGCATGTCAAAATTTGGTGCTTTCAGCTAAACGTCGTTTTATTCGTTACATCAAACCTTATTATGGTTTCCGTTTTTATTTTTCGAGCGTCTTACTGACTGCAGTAAAGTCTGTGTTCGGCTTTTGCATATTGTCAACACACAAAATATAAGCTTTTTAGTCCAGTAACTTTGTCGCCTGAGTGTATGGGGTAGTATGCGTCAAATCCGGTAGTTCTGATTTTTTGCAGACTTGTTTATGATGTTGGCCTAATGAATAATCCAAGTTTGTGACCTCGAGCGCCGAACGCAACTTCGTCAAAAATCGCAAAAACCGGGAAAAAATTGTTATTTTTTCAAATTTTGGCGATTATAACCCTAAAGGGCTAGTTTTTTCTTTAACCTTTCTTAGGCCGTTTTTAAAGTAGACTAAATTTTCTACAATATGATACTAGAACTGTCTCTGTAGACCCACTAGTTTCCTAGATTAAGCCTTTCAAAGTTTATCACTTTTTTCGAACTTCGCAATTGTTTGCAATATACCTTTGTAGAGTTTTCTATATCCCTGTCCTAATAATTGTATTAATAGATATATGTGTGTGGTGGCCGATGAGAAAAGAAGATTATGTAACTGTACCTGATCATTTTTGTAGTTGCAGTAGCAGATATCCCAGAAGGTGACGATCTCTCCGATGTCGAAATGGAGGATGACTTGTGGGCACACGACGTCGACGATTCATCACCATCTCCTGATGGGGATATGCCATCCCAATACGTCGATCCAGATACGGACGAATCTCAAGCGGAACCTTCCTAGAGGGCTAAATTAATTTAATTTTTTGATGTAGTCCAGTAACTTTGTCGCCTGAGAGTATGGGGTCTAATCCGGTAGTTCTCATAGTATGCGTCAAAACTGTAGTTCTGATTTTTTGCAGACTTGTTTATGATGTTGGCCCAATAAATAATCCAAGTTTGTGACCTCGAGCGCCGAACGCAACTTTGTCAAAAATCGAAAAATCGAAAAAACCAAGAAAAAATCGTTTTTTATTTTTTTTTTTTTCAAATTTTGGCAATTATAACCCTAAAGGACTAGTTTTTTCTTTAAATTTTTTAAATGTTTTTAAAGTAGACTAAATTTGCTACAATATGATACCAAAACTGTCTCTGTAGACCCAATAGTTTCCAAGATTAAGCCTTTCAAAGTTTATCATTTTTTTCGAACTTCGCAATTTTTTGCAATTTATACCTTTGTAGAGTTTTGTACATCCCTGTCCTAATAATTGTATTAATAAATACATGTGTGTGTGGTGGCCAATGAAAAATAGTAGATTGTATTACTAGAGCGAATGTGTTTTCCATACAAGAGTTAGTTTGCAACATTACCGTAGGGAGTGCTGCAATAACTCGAGTTTTGAAAACGCATTCGCACTAGTTATACACACCATTTTTTGTAACAAATGCATAAAATTTATAAAAATTGATTTGATTGTTAATTTAATCATTTATTTCCTTTTGCTGAACAACTGTTTGGAGAATATCAGTGTGGTTTCCGGCGGAGCCGAGGTACTACCGATGCACTTTTCTCGATAAGGATGATTTTGGACAAGTATCGAGAGTTCAACATACCTGTGCACACTGTTCACACTTCTCATTTTCTTTTTTAACATCCCATCATAAAAGTACAGGGCTTCGATAGTATATTCAGGGTCAAAGTTCATTTAGAACGACAGAATTGAAACTAGTGGGTCTGCAGAGACAGTTCTAGTATCATATTGTAGCAAATTTAGTCTACTTTAAAAACGGCCTAAGAAAGGTTAAAGAAAAAACTAGTCCTTTAGGGTTATAATCGACAAAATTTGAAAAAATAACGATTTTTTCGCGGTTTTTGCGATTTTTGACGAAGTTGCGTTCGGCGCTCGAGGTCACAAACTTGGATTATTCATTAGGCCAACATCATAAACAAGTCTGCAAAAAATCAGAACTACCGGATTTGACGCATACGGTAATGTATAAAGTTACTGGACTATTATACATTGAAGCTTAATTTAGAAAATAAAAAAAGATTAACAATTTTTGCACCTTGCATTCTAAGCCAAACTTTCTTTTACTCTCCTTAAAGTCTTTCTTCAATTTTCAATCAAGAAATATTTCATCTCATCGAGACAAAAAGTAAATCAAACCAATCGTACAACAGTATGAATATTTTTAAAACTATTATCATAACAACAGCTAACCAAAGCGGTTTTGTTAGCTGTAACAACAATCTTTAACAGTTGCATCGGCAAATTTTGTCATAACATCGTCATGCAAAGTTCTGTGTAATCCAAATCATATTCCTAACCTAAAAGTATATCATTCTATTACTATACCGGTTGCATAATAATAGAACGGCCAATTCGCATTCAAATTACACATCCAAAGAAAGGCACATAATTATTCAAATTTCTAGACGGATTCCAATCCATTTAAAATTTCCTCTTGAGCGAACAAAATATTTAAAATCAGGAACAATTTGTCTATCCATTTACGAAGCTCTGCAGCCAAATTCTGTAACTGTGAAGCGGTGAAGTGATAAAAATTTCTTCGTTTCTTTTCATTTAAAAACTTATCACTTCACCGCTTCACAATTACAGAATTTGGCTGCAGGTCAATTGAAATCATGCTTCGTGTTTCACGGATTGCGTTTAATTTTGGAAATATATAGATATTTTGAAATTCATCCAAGATGGATTATTAAACTAAGAAAATTTATCGATCAGACGTCAACGGATTTATTTTTAAAATAAAATGTGATGTGTGCAGTAATAACAATATTATGTGCCACAACAATGCATAAAAACTTTTTAAGACCCGTTCTGAGGTGTTGATGGACGCACATTTTTTTTTGTTTTTATATTTTGTTTTAAGAATGGATAACTGAATAGATGTCAGTAAATCCTATTACATATAAAATATGGCACAGGCCAATATTTTATATTACCTATCATGAAATGGGGAAAAATAAAATAAGATATAAAAATTTTGCAGGAACAAACCTAAAATCAGGTTGCTTATAATCCAGCTAGTGGCATAATCGTTGATCTTGTTACGCACTATCTTCCTCAATGATTAAAGCCCACAAAGTTTTATGAAAGCGCTCGATGAGAGCAAGCAATAACGTATCATCATCAAAAAATATTCCATAGCTAAAGAATGAGTGTGCTACCGTTGATTGAATTGAGTTCATCTGTCAGCACTGCTATCTATACCTTGGCTAGTGATACTGATACCTCACTACTATTGCCAATAGTATGTGATACCTCACGTTATATGTCAATAGCAGGGACTCGAGTACCCGAGGGAAAACGATTGACAAAAACTGATCCCTCCATGCGGATTGTTATATGTTTTAAAAATGTCTGACAGTTAAGAACATATAAGTCTGCTAAGCCTGCTTTCGGTGTTGAAAAAAATGCCCCAACCAGAATAACGCAAGCATTTCTACTTCACGAACCTCCAACCGATTAATGGTTTTGTGTTCAGCATGAATTTCGTTGGTTAACTTTTCATATATTTTTGGTTGTGTAGTAATGACTTAATACTTTTTGATATTAGCTATAAGTTATAGTACATATATGACTTCTGGCGTTTTTTTAACTTTTTCTTAACATAGTCTGATAATTAACACTCATCTCTCATCATCCTACAATCGTTCTTTTTTGTCCAATTTAGTTCAAAGAAGAAGATGGATATCAGAAGTAACCAAACAGATATTGATTCTTAATAAAACAAATCAAATCCTAAAAATCATTATTTCTTTAGTATGTTTTTGTTAGATATTAAGGATTTGTATTGCTAATTTTCTTTGTATACTCCTTGTCTATACGTACATATATACAATTGTGTACATATTACATGTGATTCTGAATAACTTTTAAACTCCAAATTCTAACGAATAAAAACATTTTATTTTTATTTGGTGTAAAACTAAATGAGAAACGCGTTGAACATGATAGCTATCGCAAACAAATATAATGCTCATCCTTTGATGATCGATAACAATTTTTTATCGTTTTTTGAAACATTCAAACATAAAGACAGTGTTATCGTTTTTGTTTTAATAAGAATGAAAAGTTTATAATTTTTTATAATTTGAAAAGTAAGATTTAAATCTAAACAAAAATTGGTACACAGAAAATAATAAAGACGCATTTTCATCTAATTTAAATTATATGAGTTGAAAATGTAAGATTCATACTTTCTAAAATTTTACTAAAATGTTTTAATGTTCAAACATTGTTTGTTCAACTGTATTTGGACTGTTTTCGTAATACATAAAGATCAAATTTTCTTGCGCAGCTACTGGGGGGGATCCCGTGGGCTTTGCCCCATTTTTTTCTTACATCTATAAAAATTTTACGAACAAGTTATCCTTCTTATAAGGTACCTCGGCTTATAAGGTTATAACGTACACACGTTTAGTCCCGTGAACTATTTTTCTATGTAATTTGCCAAGTTTATAAAGTACGAATAGAAAATAAAAATACAAAATAAACATAAAAATTTAAAAGTCGTAAATATTCGGTGCTTTACGATATATATTATTTTTCTACGAAATGTTTCTGCTTCCTTTCATTAATTTGTTGCGGTTCATGGGTTAATTCGCAAGTAAGTGTTGAGAAAATATTTGCTAATTTATCAGTTCGAATTCTTTAATGCTTTCATTCATGTTTAATGAAAATGCTAAAGGTGCGATACGGCCCCAAATCAAATTAAAATGCAAGTGATCACTTTGGCCAATAAATTAAAATGTTTGGCGGAAGTCGATCAAAAGAAGTCTTTCTCAAGTTAGTTAGGGTAATGTTTGGATTGTAGAAAAATTTCTTCGATTGTGCGCAATCGATTAGAAATTGGAGCTGTTTGTTTGTTCATTGAAACGTAAAAAAATTAGATGTGTTAAATTTCACAAAGTAGAGGAAGCCGTTAAAAATGGATCAATATAATGAGCTCTTAAAATGTTCCTATGAAAAATATTGCTTTACAGTCTACACTATAAAGTTCAAATTTAGGATTTTGTAAACTCTAGTGTATCGAACTTTAAAGATAGAGCGAAAACACTCATAAGGCTTGAAGCCACATGCAACAGAAACAGACTTTCATACAAACTTTACAGACACAGAATTTTTTTCTGTCAAATTTGTATTAAATTTTGTTTCTGTTTCTGTTGTATGCGATTGCCCGGCTTTAGATGTCGTTCATTTTATTTCGAAGTCGTGATAAAAAGTTAAAGCAATTACCATAAGCTATTGTCTCAAAAATCCTGGGATAACTACGATCGTATACTTCGACAGTAACTGATAAAAGGGAGTTTATTAGACGCCTCATACTAAATAGAATCTGAGTATGATGATTTATAGTAATTCGAACAAATTTTTATTTTTGGTCTATGGGAGTGACGAAAATGCCTACTCCAGTCCCTGCTATTGACATATATATGAGCTAACGTTAGATATCACATATCACTGACAATAGCAGTGAGATATTATTAGCCAAGGTGTTATCTTAAGGGTGCTGCCAGATGAACTCTACTGTTATGGAATATATCTCGATGATAGCACTCTATTTTGTTTTTTAAATAAAAAGTGTTATGTTATAAGCATTACAATATGTGTGACAAAAGCACATAGATCCCTGGTAAGATCTAATTAGCACAACAATATGCGTTCTGAGGTGTCGAGAACGCTTTTTTTCAAACCTTAGTGGATCGAAGGCACTTGTGAGCCGTGACTATTGATTTGGGCAAAGCATTCCATTTGTACGATGTATGGACAAAGAAATCCCTCTTCATTTTATCACTATGACAATGAGTGACCAGTAAAACACCATTGACCATTGACAGGTAAACAGGGTAAAAAATATGGTTGACGCATGATGGATCTGATTTCATCCGAGCACTGCTGGTGACGATGTTTGTAAAAAACACCGAGATCAGAGAGTTAAGATTTGAAGTTAAGTTTCAATCACAACTCGTGTAGCACGTTTTTGAATAGAGTACAAAAGAGTCAGGATGGAAACAGATACAGCACCCCAAACTTGACAACAATACTCCATACAAGCACGAATGTAGGACTTACAAATGTGAAGTAATTAATATGGAGTAAAATATTTTTTACATCTATTGAGGACTGAGTTTTCTTGGCGCGCTCTTTGCCATCACCATTATACGATCATTCTAGAGTAAGTCAATAGAAATTTTGACGACCAATAAAATTTTTCTCATTCGTCTATTTGTTTGTCACACACACTAATCAAAATATCTTTGGCAAACTCGGTCGTTGATCTGGCAACAATCAATAGCCATGTTTTGGGGGAGTTAAAATTGAGCATATTTCAGCCACCCCAGTTGGATACTTTTGCCAGGCTATCATTCACATTTATGGCAGCGTCTTTCCGGGCGGGCTTTATTCGTTCATGCATTTTCCCAAGATAGGACAACGAACGACTTGTGTAGTGTATTATCATCTGCAAAATTATTAATTGGGTTACTGATGATTTTCATTTCATATAAATTAAAAATAAAGTGGTGACAAAACTTAGCCTTGGGGTAAATCAGCGTTAATTAGTTTAAACGCAAAAGAAAAGCCATCGATGGATACCGAAATGTATCGGTCGGTGAGAAAGTTTTGAATAAACTACACAACTGCGGGGTTAAATCCGTACGCTACGCGCTTGCTGATCAGGTTTGCAGCCCGGATTTGATCAAATGCAAATTGACGACCAAATTGTAATTAAAGTGGAAAATATTATTCAACTTTGCCTTAAACAACAGAAAATTACTGATTATTTTTCAGTAAAAAAAATTGTTCATCGAAGCTTAATCTGAGTAGCCACATATTCAAACATTCTCATTCGAAAATATTAACATACATATGTTTATGTAGCATCGGTTGGATTAGCTTTAACATAATTATTTTATGATAATGAATTGTTTTTAAACTGTATTTTGCTATTTTTTTGTGATCGCTTTTATATCAATTAACATGTAGTAAATAATTTAATATGAAATACAATGATATAATGAGCATAACAGGCAAATTTGTTTATGCTTTTTTAATTTTTCTGGATACAACGTACCATGGTGTATAACGTACGCTTACGTCGGTCCCTTGACCGTACTTTATAAACGAGTTTTACTGTAATTTTAAATTTTGACTAAAAACTAACAAATTTGTATTAACCGTTAAACTATTTATATTATTTGCTCTTATTTATACCTTGTATATTCCACTGTAAAACCTTTATATTATGGTCGTATTGCATGTTTTATTTTTTAGCCTAGGAACTTTATAATTAAAACGAACTTTTTCTTTGTTTATCCATTGAATCATTTTGAGACTTGCAAGTTACAACTGATATCTTATCGACAACTGAGTCTTCTATATGACCACTACATAAGTTACCAACTCCCTGTTCCAACTCTACCTTTTGAAATTCGTTAATGCTTTTCACATTATTTTTCCTTTCTGCCTTAATGGAATATTTTTAACCAACGTATCCGTTTTGAATCGCTTTTCTTGAATAATTTTTTTTAAATTTTCACAATTTTCTAAATTTTTAACAACATTATCAGGATCTGATTGACATTCATTTTCCTGTTTTATTAGATCTTACATTATTGATTAAATCATCATAGCCGGATACTCTTTCAAAGAAATAATTTGCTGTATTGTTTTTAACAATTTTACTATTCATAGGACTACTGTTTGCTGGAATACGTTCTTCTTAATTGTTATTTGGAAGAGAAGGATATTCTGAATTATCTTCTAAAGGCAAATATCTGTTTTGCGTAACAATAGAAAACTGATCTTGATTGTAATGTAAGCTAGGTATCAAATAACTGCTTCATTAAAACATAGATTTTTTGTACTTATTAGAAATTTTATATTATTCTGTCTATTTTTCTCACGACAATGTTTATCACTCGCAAGGTGAGCTTCTTTACAATTCAAACATTTAATTTCCGACTCGTCACAAAATTCAATTCTATGCTCATCACTACCACATTTAACACATCTTGATGGGTTCTCATAAAATAAGGACGACGGCTTACAATCCAAAAGCCAATAGAATCGTAGAAAGATTCCATCGACAGCTCAAATCTTCACTTGAATCTCATGGTAATACTACCAATTGGAGTGATACACTCCCCATCGTCATGCTAGGCATTCGGTCTTCGATCAAATCTGATCTAGGGTGTACTCCTGCGGATCATGTCTACGGACAAAGTCTGAAGATTCCAGGAGAACTATTTATACATCCTGAAGATTCACATCCAATAAAACCAGAAAATCTGGTTGTTCATTTAAAACAGTGGATGCGATCTTTAATTCCGAAAGATACCCGGAAGGATCCTCAGACTAATATTTACGTTCCAAAAGATCTTTTGGAATGCGATTACGTTTTCGTCAGGGTGGATAAGTTAAGACCTAGCTTATCACCACCATATGAGGGTCCATTCAAAGTCATCAGACGATTCCGGAAAAGTTTTATAGTTGAAATCAAAGGTAAAAACCAGACGATTTCAATTGACAGACTGAAACCAGCATACATGACCGACACAATTCAACGAGAATCACATATCCGAAAAGTAACTTTTCAGTTACCTACGTAAAACTCTAACGTTATAGCTAAGAACAAAATCAGATGTTAACTCATCTCCTTTTGTTCTTTTTTTAAAGGAAGGGAGTGTTGTAGGAACCAGATTCCTGTTCAAGCTAATCCAACAAAATTTATATCAAATTGATGTTCAAATAATAAATCAACATTATTATCAAACATATAACATCGAGCAGTTTTGTATGTAACAATAAAAGAAAGATTAAAATAAAGAAAATATAATTTAAAATAAAATAAATAGAATAATGATTTTTCTAATCATAAGTTGGTTTTTCTAAACTTATGAATATGTGTGCGTGGATTGAGGAATATTGAGAATGTTGTGTCTCACCTTTAATATATGATTACATTTTGGCCTCACCAATATTTTGATATAAATTTATTAATTCGAATTTTGGATTGTATAAAATTAAAAATAAAATAGCATTCTGTTCTTACCCTTTCGGTATTTACAATTTAAACTGGAGTGTTTCTTTTTCTTAATATAAATTGTTAAAATTAAACATTGTGTTACTTTTGATTAAATATTAAAATAAAGTTTCAAAAGTGTAAAATAAAATAAAAAGTTATATTGCTATTATAAAATATAAAATTTGTATAGTTTTATTGGGGTAGGGGGGATGGGGGGTGACCATAGGGGCCATGCTCGAAACTTCCCGTAAGATTAAAAACAAACCAGTTACTGGATAAGGTATACTAAAATACCAAACATTAAAAAAAAAAATTAGTGGAGGAATTGTAATAAAATTTTATTTTTCGGCAAACGGCTGTAAAGTTTAACTTTACTGCCGCTATGGAGTTAGCTAAAGTCTTACTTTTTAGCCTGACAGCAAAAGTAACGTCTAGCGACAGCAAAAGTAACGCCATTTTTATTTTATATTACGGAGGCTGTAAAGTAGCATTTGTTATTTGTTAGTTTGTTATTTTTTCAAACATATTGTATAACCATGACAGCAAAAAATAAGTTGATTCTCATATTATGAAATTTTGAAAAGGCTGCTTTGATAAAAAAGTTTTATTCATACAAATTTAAATGTTTTTTTCTCTTTTTTGGAAGTAATTATGACGATACAAATTCATATTTATAAAAAGTTTGATGTATTAATTTCATATTTATAAAAAATTTAACCGTTTGCCGAAAAAATAGTGTATTTAATTCGGAGCTAAGTGACTTTTTGTGTTTCGTCTATAATTGTCGGCCTCCCTGAGGTCGGTAAACTATAGACCCAACACAAAAAGCATCACTTTAGCACCTAATTAAATAATGTACTATTTTTTTAAGTTATAATAATATTTTTAAAATATGATTTGCTTTTAAATTTATTAAAGTTATGACGCGTACACTTGCTAAACAAACAATAATGGAGAGATTATAACGCCTATGACTTGGTTAGCACAATAGTAAAGAGAGGTTATACTGCGTACTTGCTAAAAATACATAAGCATTTATTATTGTCTGTATAAAATCTCTACTTACCTAACTCCATCAGCAATATCCGGAACTTGTGCAGAAAAACCTGTCAGGATTAATTATTGTTATTATTTTTTATTATTTATTATGTACAAAAAACCTGTATACACTCAACAAAATAAAATAAACTCAAAATAACTAAATAATAATAATAAACTAATAGTCCCTGGGCCTTCACCTACATAATTTTGTGATTACCACATATTTTATACTTCGTGATGCGCCTGTCCTTGACGAGCCTGAAAACATTTGTTCTATGATTTTTCTCAAATCGGCCGCTTTTGCGTTCGGCAAGCTCCGAAAAATGCCGTTTGCCCGCGATCTTGTAAATTTGCTACCACATATATTTTTTTTGACTGTGGAGGTTGGAAATTTGTTTTAGAATACGAGGGTAAGCTTGTCCGACCAAAATGTGTTTGCTATTGTCGAGTCCGACAACTGACATTTTGGATGTTTGGGTTGTCGGACTAGACAATAGCAGACAAATTTTTGTCGGACAAGGTTACCCTTGTGTTCTAAATCAAATTTCCAACCCCCATAGTTAAAAAAAACAAAAATTTACAAGATCCCGGGCAATCGGCATTTTTCGGAGCTTGCCGAACGCAAAAGCGGCCGATTTGAAAAAAATCGCAGAACAAATGTTTTCGAGCTCGTCAAGGACAGGCGCATCAGGAAGTATAAAATATGTGGTAATCACAAAATTATGTAGGTGAAGGCCCAGGGACTATAAATAATAAAGTGTCGTTACAACTTTTGGTCTTAATTTTTTCCGTCTAGCCCCCTTTCGCAACGCGCGATAAGGAACTTCGTTCCAATTATACAATATAATTTAACTGCATTGTACAAAAATATGTTTTTTCGGCAAACGGCTGTAAAGTTTAACTTTACTGCCGCTAGGGAGTTAGCTAAAGTCTTACTTTTTAGCCTGCGACAGCAAAAGTAACGCCATTTTTATTTTATATTACGGAGGCTGTAAAGTTGCATTTGTTATTTGTTAGTTTGTTATTTTTTCAAACATGTTGTATAACTATGACAACAAAAAATAAGTTGATTCTCATTGGATTATGATATTTTGAATTATTGTATGTTACTATGACAACAAAACATAACAAACAGTTTCATTGGATAATGAAATTTGGAATTATTGTATAACTATGACAACAAAATAGAAACTATTTTAATTGGATTATGAAATTTTGAAAAGGCTGCTTTGATAAAAAAATTTTATTCATACAAATTTAAATGTTTTTTCTCTTTTTTGGAAGTAATTATGACGATACAGATTCATATTTATAAAAAGTTTGATGTATTAATTTCATATTTATAAAAAATTTAACCGTTTGCCGAAAAAATAGTGTATTTAATTCGGAGCTAAAGTGACTTTTTGTGTATCGTCTATAATTGTCGGCCTCCCTGAGGTCGGTAAACTATAGACCCAACACAAAAAGCATCACTTTAGCACCTAATTAAATAATGTACTATTATAGAACATAAATACAAATAAAAAACGAAAAATTACAAAACAAATATTAAATCAAATTTGAAAAAAAGTCAACAAAAAGTGAATATTAGCTCAATTAGGGGTTTTAAAGCCTAAAATACGCAAAATTAAGATTTATTTATTAAACGACACATCAATTGTAATAATTTAAATAGAATTTTAATATGTGTGTGCAATCGCATATTTAAATTTAATAACACAACAGTCAACAACCTAACCTATCGGTAAGATAAAAGGTCAGCATTTGTTTGATGAACACCGACCACTATATTCAAGACACCTCAAAAGCAAATTTGTTCTGTATTCGACTGCTATTCAAAACGAAGATGGGGAGCTACAAGTAGACCTTAAAAATATTTTAGATACTTGGGCCGCTTATTTTGAGAATCTTCGCAACGTAAGTGACCAGCAACAAGTGGGCGACAAGCAAAGCCTATTCGTGCGTCAAAGATATATGTAGACGAACCAACCAAAGAGGAATTCGAAGCGGCGCTGTCAAAATTAAAACGCAATAAAGTACCTGGTATCGACGATATAACATCCGAAATGATTGTACATGGTGGTGAAACTCTATCCTTAAGATTGTTTGAACTTGTTTAAATGATCTGGAGGACTGAAACCATGCCACAGAACTGGAACTCAGCTGTACTGATACCAATCCATAAAAAGGGTAATCGCCTACAATGTGCAAACTACAGAGGAATCGCTCTCCTCTGCACAGCGTATAAGATCTTTTCCTACATTACGCTATCAAAAATCAGTCCTTCTGCTGAACAACTGTTTGGAGAATATCAGTGTGGCTTCCGGCGGGGCCGAGGTACCACCAATGCACTTTTTTCGATAAGGATGA
Organism: Diogma glabrata; assembly: GCA_963693315.1. Taxonomy (NCBI): domain Eukaryota; kingdom Metazoa; phylum Arthropoda; class Insecta; order Diptera; family Cylindrotomidae; genus Diogma; species Diogma glabrata. Next base: position 179,776,265 of record OY856186.1, read on the forward strand.
TTTTGGAAAAGTGCCGAGAGCTCAACATACCCGGGCACCAACTCTTCATAGATTTCAGGCAGGCCTACGATTCTCTCGAACGAGAGACTCTATGGTCTGCTCTGGTGTCGATGGGAATTCCTGGTAAACTTGTATCACTATGCAAAATGACAGTACAGAACTCTCAATGCTGTGTACGAGTAGAGAACGAAATATCAAAGTTTTTTAAAGTCGACTCCGGCTTAAGACAAGTTGATGCTATCCCTCCTATATTTATTAATTTAGCTTGGAATATGTGTGCCGTCAAAAGAAACTACCGAATAACAGCAATATCTTGTCAATAAACTCAGTACAGATAATCGCGTACGGTGACGATGTTGTCATCCTCGGCCGAAGTGAAGCTGTTATGAGTGAGACTTTCAAGTCGCTTGAGAGTAGTGCTAGAAAAATTGGTCTTTAAATTAACTACGATAAAACCAAACATATGAATGTTTCAAGAGAGGCTGAGAAAAAAGATTTTATGTGCGGCGATAAACGAATTGAGGGCGTTGAATCTTTTAAATATTTTGGATCAATGCTTGACTCAAACAACAGCATACTTACAGATATAAAAGCTCAAATTGCTGCAGGTAATCGAACTTTCTACTCAACTAAACCTCTCCTTGGGTCACCGTATGCATCAACTAACACCAAGCTCAAGTTATAAAAGACATTGATTAGACCGGTTGTGATGTATGGGTACAAACGAGGACCCTTACACAAAATGACGATCGCATTTATCTGTATTTGAGCGTAAGATCCTACGCTACATTTTTGGTCCACTTTTTTTTTTTATTCAAAATTAGGCATGTTTAGTGTTAACCATAATAAATTATAGATTAATGTCTTTGAATATCCGAAGATACCATGTTAACTGGGGAACTAGGGCTCAAGAGTAGTTAATTTTCTTTGAGGAACTTATTCACGTTGATTTTAAAGTTTTGAAGATTAAAATTATCAGGAAAGAGCCACGCCGGTAAGGCATTCCAGAGATGAGAAAGTCTGTTAAAAAAATAACCTTGAAAAGCGACAGTTCTAAATCCTGTTTCCCGAACCGTAAAAGGATGGGCTGCTATTGATGCTCTGGTGTAACGCGCAAAGTTTGCAGGTTCAGGTAAAATCGATTTGATCTCCGCAGATGCCCGTTCATTTATAATGTATTTCTTGTAAAATGCCGTCAAATCAGCAACATTTCTTCTATGTTGCAAGGAATCAAGCTCGTTAGTAAGATTTAAATTGCCGATCAATTTAACAGCTCTCCGCTGTATAGAATCAACTTACATAGGCTCCACCCGAAATGTGAGAACAATACTCCATGTAGGGACGAATAAATGATTTATATATTAAAAGAAGCTGCTCGCTACTAAAAACCTTACGACAACGACCCAAAAATCCTAATTTTTGAACAGCGTTCTTAGCTAGGCTGAAAGTATGAGAATGGGATTCTTTCATATTATTTTCAATCTCAACTCCTAGAAGTCTAGCAGATTTTTTCTCTTCAAGATCATTTGAATCAAACTTTAATGAAAACGGATTAGGTGTTGATGACCTAGAATAATAGTAAACTTGAGTTTTACTCGTGTTGAATTCAACACTGTTAGCAACACCCCAATTTAAGATTGTTTTTTTAATCAATGTTTATTGACTCTATCAAATTTGATCAAGCGACATTAAGTGTTGCTGGTGCATACAAATTTAGCATTTCATGAGACGCATGAAGTGTGCTATCATCAGCAAAACTATGGATGGGAGTAACTGTTGAATCCAGCAAGTCATTGATATAGAGAAGAAAAAGAGTAGGTGATAACGCGGAACATTGTGGAACACCAGCATTTGTTGAAAAGGTGTCTGATGAGACACCATTAACATTAATACGAAATTTACGCTCGCATATAAAGCTCTGTAACCAAGAAATAAGTTGCTCATCTAAGCCGTAGCATCTCAATTTGCATATAAGATTGTTGTGCCATACTTTGTCAAATGCTTAGGCAATATCAAGAGCTACACTGAAAGTTTCACCATGGTTTTCAAGCGACTTGTTCCATATATGCGTGACAAACGAAAGTAAATCTTTTGTCGCTCTTCCTTTGCGGAATCCGTATTTTCTTTCATTGAGAAGTTTAGAAGACTCTAAAAAGCTCATAACATTAACACCCGACAAAATTGAAATGGGTCTGTAGTTAGTTGGATCTGTTTTAGCACCTTTTTTTTAAACTGGCTGTACACTAGCCATTTTCCATATATCAGGAAAAATCCCTTTCTTATATGATAAATAGAAAATTTTAGTGAGGATTGGTGCTAACTCAAAGGTTTTAAGAATAATTGGAGGAATACTATCAGGTCCAGATGTATAGAACAGGTATAATAGAGTATAGAACACGGTAAAACTTTGAGATCAGAGACCTTCTTGAGGCAACGCTCCTACATGGAGCATGAACGCCGATTGAAAAAAAATCTTTAACTTAAGGAAAAGGAAGCACAATTGCTTAAGTGGAATCAAATCATTACATAGCAGAAGTAGATGATAACGAGGCCTATTACAATAATTTAATTTTGAATCTGCATAACTGCTTTCCGACTCTGTGTAAATTTAAATGATTCATGGTTTAATTCTAAGTTATTGCAACATAGAAATGTACCAGATTTTCTCCATGAATGGTGGAAGAGAAATAAATCACAAGACAATTGGAAAAGTTTTTCAAAATATACAAACAAAATTGTTGAAATTGCCTTTCCAAAGCCTATGGAATAACTTTAAGAAATTTGGACTAATCAATTATACTCAGTAGTGTCATAACCCATAGCGTATTAAGAAAACTCATTTTATTTTGATACTAGTGCTGATATTGATATGGCCAAGCTTGTTTACGAGGTGAAGTAAATGCTTCTTTAATCCATAAAATTCTTATTCGTTCCATTTCATTTTTAGTTCTTCCTGTTATTTCTAAATATTTTTCTCACATTATTAATTTCATATCAGAAAATATTTATTCTAACTTTGCTCGTCTTCTATAAGACCTTTGATTCAGTAGAATAAGCTACGTAGCCAACACTCTTTCTTAAAAAGTGCCTTAAACCTTCTATCGCGTTGGTTACAAATTATTTATTTTTTTATTTGAACCATTTTGGATTCTGATTGCGGAATATATAACTCTCCAAATATATGAATCTGTTCCTTTGAATGGGTTCGATACTTGTGTAGATAGAACCAATGATGTTTTAAGTTTGATTTGGAACTTTGCGAAAATTAACTGTACTATTCATGGACTTAGCTGGACTAATAATGTTGATACTATATATGTAGCAAAATCTTTACATTTTTCCCAAGCATCTGCATCGAAAATCTGCAAGTCTGCCCTTATAAAAATTAAATTTTTTGTCACGAGTCCTTGTTTTAAATTGCATATCAAACATCAATCCGACCCGTTCATTTATATTTTATTTTTATCACTGAATAATGGCTAAAGAGATGAAGGATTGATTGTGAGGCTAAAATAAAAATGAAAATTATAAGAAAACGTTTACTTTGCCTTGCAAAAATTGTTACTGTTTTGTATTCGAATATTTCTGATTGATATTTATCGCCAATATACCAAGTCGTCTGATGCATTTTTGTTTATTATTTTGTGTTTCTTCAATTTATGAATTTCACAGAATTCATAATCAATTTGATCTTTGCAAAATGAACGGAAAACCGAAAGAAATAACACATTTGTTTTTTTCGAGTTTTGTTTCCTTGAAATCCGTATAATTTTTGTTTTTTATAACGTTATTTGGTTGTATGATCGTATTTCTTGAATTCAATATTAATCATGAATTATAAGTAGAAAGTTGCAGTTTCAAAGAGTTGTGCATAATTTTTATTTGAATTTATTTTGCTAATAATATGTGTGGAAGGTACGTTTTGGAAACATTAAAATAGTATGTTGATTTTTTTTATGTATGTGCAATGTTTTGGAATATGGACATCGACTTTTATACTATTTATATTTTATATTGGCGGAAGAAACAGACAAATGCTACGAATTATCAGGTTATTTTAGATGATGCCTGTGTTTTACTGATACGTCTTACTATCTTTGGTATCGCAAGAGTTCATGCTGAACTGTAGTATTCGTAACTCGTAATCCAATGATTTCACTGTTTTTTACTGAATAGCCCTACGACAGATAAAATTATTGTCAAAACCTTTTCCTTATCCGATAACTAACTAGATAAGGCAAAACTTGTTACTGGCTGCCTCGACTTTGATAACAATTCGTAGTTATGATTCATTAGCTGTCATTATTCGACATTCGTTAGTCAACTGTATTCAGTCAACTATCTTCATTCGACTCTCTTTAGGCGACTGTCTTGGGGGCCAAGGGTAAATGGTAAAACTATGTTATTAAAAACTATTGCGTGTAACTCGAATTGGAAGTCCTGGAATAGATAAACGTTGTGATGAATCAATAGGTGGTATAACATTGGTAAATGTTGGGAAGTTCATTTTTTTTAAATGCCGAGGAACCAAGCTTTCCTTGGTATTTAAAAAAAATGAACGAATTACAATATTTATAACAACACTCCGAGCAGACATTTTTTAGGGCTTAAATAGGTCTTTGATCAGGTTTGGTCTTGTTTGATTCGTCCCTGAGCATGAGCCCCTGAGCATTAGGGCTCGGAACATGCCCACATCAGATTTCCCTAATAGGGTTTGTCTTTTGTGGTCCTGACTATATACAGGCTTTCGTTAAATTAATTTCTGCTCGGAACATAGAAACCTTTTAAGAACAACATATCTTATCATGAAATATTGGCATATATGTTATGTTTTATTACACGACAGGATTTATTATTTAGTTATCCAATATTTAAAAAACAAAATTAAAAAAAAAATTGTTTTATATGGTTGTCGTTATTTCCTACCTATAAAGTGGGAAATAATAGGTAAACTACCACAACAAAATAGATCACGCTTGAAACACATTTGCACAAGTTGGGAATGATGAGTATTAGTCACTATGGTGATTTATAGTTATCCTGTAATTAATAGTTATGCTTCCTCAGATGAAAGCAATAGCTTCCTGTTATAGAAGCCGAAACCCACAGTTGTTACAGATTGACACATGTCATAACACACTGATGCACTCAGATGCACCAAAAATAGGTTTACTCAATGGGAAGATCTGAAAGGACGATGTGTTCGATAACTGTACTGGAAGTGTGTCAAAAAAACAAATGTGTCAAAACAAAAAAAATTGCATATTTTTGGCTTAATAAACTTTCATTTTCAGTGAGGAACATTGAATTTGGAGAAACCTTGATGGTCGAGATTGGTATGTGAGACCAAAATCTAGATTATTGCATTATAAGTTTGTCAAAAAATGTTGTCAAGTGTGTCAAAAGATAGATTTTTATTTATTTTTTTACCCAATTTTTTGGAAAAAAATAAAATTAATTATTTGTTTGACATGAAATTTTATTATTACTATTGAGAATTATGGCATTATAAGTTCGTCAAAAAAATGTTGTCAAGTGTGTCAAAAGAAATATTTTTATTTATTTTTTTACCCAATTTTTTTGAAAAAATAAAATTAATTATTTGTTTGACATGAAATTTTATTATTATTATTGAGAATTATGGCATTGCATTATAAGTTTGTCAAAAAAATGTTATCAAGTGTGTCAAAAGCAAGATTTTTATTTATTTTTTACCCAATTTTTTGGGAAAAAATAAAATTAGCTATTTGTTTGACATGAAATTTTATTATTATTATTGAGAATTATGGCATTATAAGTTTGTCATAAAAATATTGTCAAGTGTGTCAAAAAATGATTTCATTTATTTTTTTAGATAATTTTTTGGAAAAAAAAATTTAGCTGTTTGTTTACGTAAATATAATTGAACATGGAAATTTTTGAATTTGTTATAGTTTTTGAAATATTTTTGAAATTTTGAAAAAGTTTCAATTTTTGATTTTGTTAGAATTTTTGCAATATTTTTAGTTTTGGAAAAATTTTGAATTTTTGAATTTTTAAAAGTTTTTGAAATATTATTAGAATTTAGAAAAGATTAAATATTTGATTTTATTCTAATTTATGGAATATTTTTAGAATTTTGAAAAAAAAAATAGAATTTTTGAATTTTATATATATTTTTAGAATTTTGAAAAAAGTTTCAATTTTTGATATTGTAAGAATTTTTGGAATATTTTTAGAATTTTGAAAGATTTTAAATTTTTGATTTTATTATACTTTTTATAATTTTGGAAAAAGTTACAATTTTTGATATTGTTTTAATTTTTGCAATATTTTTAGAATTGTTGGAAAAAGTTTGAATTTTTAAGAATTTTTGCAATATTTTTAGAATTTAGAAAAAGTTTAAATATTTGATTTTATTCTAATTTTTGGAATATTTTTAGAATTTTGAAAAAAAAATTTTTGAATTTTATATATATTTTTAGAATTTCGAAAAAAATTTTAATTTTTGATTTTGTAAGAATTTTTGGAATATTTTTAGAATTTTGAAAAATTTTAAATTTGTGATTTTATTATAATTTTGAAAAAAGTTTCAATTTTTGATATTGTTAAAATTTTTAGAATTTTGGAAAAAGTTTGAATTTTTTAATTTTTAAGAATTTTTCGAATATTATTAGAATTAAGAAAAAGTTTAAATTTTTGATTTTATTTGATTAATTTTTGGAATATTTTTAGAATTTTGGAAAAAAATAGAATTTTTGAATTTTACATATATTTTTAGAATTTTGAAAAAAGTTTCAATTTTTGATATTGTAAGAATTTTTGGAATATTTTTAGAATTTTGATAAATTTTTAATTTTTTTATAATTTTTATAATTTTGGAAAAAGTTACAATTTTTGAATTTGTTATAATTTAAGCAATATTTTTAGAATTTTTGGAAAAAGTTTTAATCTTTGATTTTGTAATAATGTTTTAAACATTTTTAGAATTTTGTTTGAAAAAAGTTTGAATTTTTGATTTTATTTAATTTTTACAATATGTTTGGAATTGTTAAAGAAATATGAATTTGTGATTTTGAAATATTCTCTCGAAACGCTAAATGGAGAAGTTTTTGAGTAGTTTGCTGATTGTATAATGTTTTCACTAAATTATGTTAATATATGATCTGTTATAATTTTCCGACGACGTATTGATGTTTCGTGTTAGTTTTGTAATACATGTCTTTACAGAGATAAAAAATACTTGTACTTTAACAAAAAGTTATGTTTGATATACATCGCTGCCCAAAACTAAAAACCATGTCCTTATAAAAGTTTTTTGCCGAAAACTTTATCAAAATCCTTAACCCAGACCGAAGTCTTGATATCTCAGAGCTTGAGATTTTAGCCCCTCCATATTTTAAAGTTGAACAACTAGTGTTTTTTGAATCCAAAATATTAACTGTGGATAATAGACAGATCTGGGCAACTGCTCACCGCAAAATAACAGACAAACATACTGGTTCAATAATGACAACTAATATATAACTATTAATAATGAATAAATAAGCGCGGGATTTGTAAGCAGTTGAAATCAAGTAACTAAGGAAATAATTTGAATGTTTTTCAATTCAAGGGGATGGTTGGATATATCTCAGAAAAAAACTCTATATTTTTCTTTCACGTATTTCTGTTAGGAGTCGAACTTTAATTTTATCAATGCCAGTAAGTTCGGATCCTTTGACGGACAGTAATAAATATATCAATCAGCCGTTTAAATAAATAATAATAACAATATTAATATATTGTTATCATAATAATTTTATTGTTTTTTATTTTAACATATATTTTATTGTGAATAAATTCCAAACGCGTCATAAATAAATAATATATATATATATATATATTAGGGTGTTCCTTAACTATATGGGGAAAAAAAATTATAATATATTTCTGGTCTCACCCCCTAAATCGGTGTGTATTCATATAAAAATGAACTGCAAGAAATTTTAGGTCAATCAAATAAAGTTAACCCGTGCCGACTTGAAGTTGAACTTTGGCTCCATACACTCAAAAAAATATGTAGGTAAAATTCAACAAACATTTGTCTGTTGAATTTATTTAAACGACATGTTGTTTGAATTAGAGGGTTTCAACAGACATATCTGTTAATTTTTAATTTTCAACAAACATGTTTGTTAAATATTTTTAACGACATTTACAAACTGTACGTTGATTTTCGTTGTTGAATAAAACATATGAAAACAAAGAATGAAACCATTTGCAGAATGCAGAGTATAGTAGCCATTTTCATTATTTGTTAGTTAATTTTGATGGAGTTAGTAAAGTGTATAAAAATTAAATTGTGTTAAATAAAACTAGGTCAAATTTTAAAATAAAATGACCTGACATTTATAAAGTGAATTGTGTAATGTAAATTAAATGCAATATTTAAGAAATGTTAACGTTTTCAATTAATTAATTAATTAGAATATTATAAGATAAAATTAAATATGAATTTAGTTTTTGAAAAAGAACACTCTAAAAAATAGAAATAATGAGGCGTAAAGTCACGGTGATAATAACTATAAGTTAGCGTCTTTTTTGGTGTAATTTTCCAACCGTGGTATAATCTTAAACCAAAAGTTCGTATCTAAAAATCATAAGCTTAAAAATTCGAACAAATGTGTAATATTGCGATAACTTATGTCTTTTTAAATTAACTTGTGCTTTTAGTACATATAAAGTTGTATTATTCATTTTGTTGGTGTTCTGTATCCGCCCAACTACGTAAATTTAAATATTTGCATTGTAAAAACACAACATTCGTTGTAAAAATAAACCGTATAGTTTATGCCCATTGTAATATTTTATATATATACTTTCTTTGTTTCATTTTTAAAAGTGTGTTGAAAGGCATTGATTCAAAAAAAAAAATTTAAAAATAAATTAAATTAAAAAATGGTAACTTATTAATTTTATAATTTATATTAGTTTAAAATATTTTATTGTTACTTTTATTATATACAAAATTAAACAAAAAAATTTATTTTATGTTTATTTATTAGAACCAATGCTTTCTTCAAACAACACTTTACTAATTACAGGTGGTTCAAAAACATTCATTTCATACACTACATGTTAAACAATAATACTACCATTCGAATTACTAACTTATATAAAACCATAACCATTTTCAGCTGCCCAGTGCCCTTCATAGACTATCAATAATCTTTGATTGAGGTATTTTACACAGATAGTAGTGGATTAAAATCGAGTAGCTTCGTGGCAATATACTTCTTTAGGGTGTAAAAATCTGTCAAAAAGATTTTAAATTTAAACAACTCGATGTAAATTTACACAATTTTTTGTGGTTTTGTGTGTATATTTAGCTAATTTGTTGTAGATTTCCATCAAAATATAGGTAAACATATATCGAATATGCCTAACAACTAATGTTTTTTGTGTAATAATACATTCTTTAACCAAATACTGAATTACGACAAAATGTGTAAATATTTTTATTTTACGCACTGTTTTAAATTTACCATTATAATAGGAGGCATTCAGTTACCTCCTATTATAAGAGTAGATTTACACTATTTTTTTTTAGAGTGAATGTTAAAAAAAATTTGCGAAAACGAAGTACATTTAGTAATAATATATTTTAAATCAGAATTCCAAAACTATGGATGTTTTATGCAATCACTTAACTTACACATATTAGCCATCAACATTATTATTAATTATTATTTTGTATGTTATTATTTTGTTCCATTATTATTACAGTTTATTTACATTATTATTTTGTAAAATAAATAAAAGTCTTATAAGGAGTATCAGTACAAATTCGTGTTATTATTTTTGCTAGTTTTATTTTTCAGATTAATATTGGACCGATGTAAATGGTGTTTGTTACTATATATTTGATAAAATACTTCTTATATTTGATAAAATACTAATAAATTTCATAAAATACTTCAACAAACGTGTACGTTATTTTAACAGTCAGATTGTGTGTTTTGTTCGTAATTATCAACAAACATGTTCGTTAAATTTACTTACTGTCCTTTGAAAATCGTTGGTAAAATTAAATCAACAGACATGAGTTGTTGAATTTAACGAACGATTTGTAGGATCAAAACCGATTGAAATGTATGTTGAATCAACAGAGATTTTCGTTGATTTTACATACATTTTTTTCTCAGTGATATGAAATCATCGAAAAAAAGAAAAATTGTTGCTGCACTGTTTTAGATTTTACTCAAACTTTGTGGAAATGTTCTTTAGGGTTCAAAAGATCAAAATCGACAAGGATTTAATTTTCGCACGCGCCACTTCCGGTCCACACAAAATAAAGCACTTGAAAAGTCGTATTTTTGTATTTTGCGGTTTTAGCTGTAAAACTTTTTCTATTAAAGATATTGATTCGATCCAGGTGGCATTATAAAGCTGAAAGATGGTAGTATCTAAAACAAAAATAAAAATCTAAGAAACTGTAATCTGTAAGTAAGAAGCTGTAAGCTGTAAGAAACAAATGTTGGCTTCTCTTTAAACGGCTGTACACCCGCGTCAGGAGGAAATAAAAAAACATACCTTAAAGTTTTTAAAAATTAAAGGTAAGAACTAAATATCCTGCTAATTTCAAATTTTTGTCTTTTACCAAACACGTCCAAATAGTAGCCTGAAACATGCAAAGTGCTAAAATTTCAAGTAAAGAGTTTTTGCATTACGAGTTGACCGAACGAGTCGATTTTAATTTTTTATACTAAAACAATATGTGCACTTTGATGTTTAAGAATATTTAGACTTTTATATTCAACAGTGCAGACACTGGTGTCAATTGAAAATCACAAGAAATCAATAAAATACACGTATTTTCAATACTCTCTCATTTTTCAAATATATGAATTATCTCAATTTTTATTTTTGTTTTAGATACTACCATCTTTCAGCTTTATAATGCCACCTTGGTCGAATCAATATCTTTAATAAAAAAAGTTTTACAACTAAAACCGCAAACACACAAAAATACGACTTTTCAAGTGCTTTATTTTGTGTGGACCGGAAGTGGCGCAGGAGAAAATTAAATCCTTGTGGATTTTGATTTTTTGAACCCTAAAGAACATTTCCACAAAGTTTGAGTAAAATCTAAAACAGTGCAGCAACAATTTTTCTTTTTTTTCGATGATTTCATATGGAGCAAAAGTTCAACTTCAAGTCGGCACGGGTTAACTTTATTTGATTGACCTAAAATTACTTGCAGTTCATTTTTATATGTATACACACCGATTAAGGGGGTGAGACCAAAAATATTTTGAAATTGAAAATTAAGGAACACCCTAATATATATACATACAAGATTAATTAATTTGTTAAATAATTAATTTTGATTATGCACATAAAAATCATTTTAAATTGTAGCAATTTTTATACTGTAGCACTTAAAATTCACCACAAGTACAACTTCAACAGATCAATCAACTTTCCACAACCCCGAAGTTTATGCAGCAAAATTGAAGTTTGTTTGCAAAGAAATGACCAAGAATTATAAAGTAAATTCAAGACTATCTACAACAAATACAGTCTCTAACAACTCTACTTTTAAATAAATGGATCAATATTAATTTATCTAAAAGCGCTACATCTACAGATGATGTAAGTTTATTACATTTTGTTTGACAGTGTGAAAATTTTGTTTTTGAAATTGATACGTATTTTTAATTTTTCAGCAAGATATCGGCATTTTAATAATCAAAACTTTATCTGGAGAACAGTGTGCATTTTAAATTTGGACTATTTCTGGGAGACAATTTAGGCTTACATAAATGGTTTATTATACCCAAGTTTATCACAGTTGACGTCTTGCATGAAGGCATTCTGTTATATGATTGAGCCAAAAAATTAAGAAAATGTATATACTTTGAATTTAAGATTTTAATTATGTTGAGAAACATAACATTTAAAACATTTAAAATGACTGCAAGGGAAATATGATGATTTAAGAGCGTTTTGATAAACTATATATTTATATATAAATTAAAAAAACTATAGAATAAACAGAAAAAATTATTTAAATTTGAATTGTTGTGTTTCAATTAAAACTCATGAAAACCTAAAAACGTAGACCCTATACATGCAACTAGTGATTTGCAACCGGGATTTAACGCTGCACGAATTCCAGAATCACGGGATCAAGAAAAGTATACCATAGATAAATACGTAAATTTTTGCTACAAAATTAGTGAAAATCCTCAGAGTTAAATAACATATTTTATTCTCTTCCATTTAATTATATCAGCTTTATTTGTATGTTTTTTCGATAATAATAGTATGTATTATTGTATTGTTTTCTAGCCTATAGCCTAATGAACTTAACCAATTGTCTAATGAAAATTTGCCTACAAAAAAAATATCATTATTCAATTGGTATGATTCCAATTTAGTGGAGTCAAATTAGTAAAAAAAAGTGATATATTTGATGTAAGAGCAAAGTTGATTTTTGTTTTGTTTTATGTTAAGGACATAAAAGTTAGTGGGCATGTAATTATTTAGCGAATTTGGAGGTCCGGAAGTGCCTCAAAAATGGCAAAAACTGGTTTTTTGGTGTTTTTCGAGTAGGTCGCTTCACTATTTTTGAAATATTTCGGGCTCTAATGATCATAAAAAAAAAAAAGATGATAAATGTTTGTAATTAAATTTCAAATTCATCTATGGGGGTTAGATACTTTAAAATTGTAACCTAACCTCAAAAAACCGAATTGCGTGACTTTTTTTTTTTTTACTAAATTTATGATAAGGGGCGGAAAAATCGTCGAATTTTCATGAAAATTTCAGGAAACACGTATTTTAATAGTCTTAATATGGGATTTCATTTTTATGAAAAAAAATTAATTTTTTCGGCCACAATTGGCATTTTTCGTTAAATTTGGCAAATGGTACCATTTTATGAGAAGTCATCCAAAATAAATTTTTTTTTTTTAATCCCTACTTCTTTTTATCTTCTTTAACCTTAGTACAATTAAAATTGTGTTGCCTTTATTTAAATGCCCATTTTCGGGCACGAAAAACAAAACATTAATTTTTGCATTTTTTTGACATTTTACCATATTATTTGTGCTATTATCATGTATTTTGCATAAAAGTGAAATATGCAATTCAAATTAATAAAAAATATTTTTTAAAATTATACATAGCCTACAAAACTTTTTTTTCTTGCAATGCCCTAAATTGCTTTTGGTAGATAATTAAAATGTTATTACAATTATTGTAAAAATTTGATATAAGATTTTGAAAAAATGTAATATTCAATTTTTTTCAAACATTTTTCAAACATATAAAATACACAGCATAAATAATTTTACGCCAATTATGTTTTCAATTGAAAATTCTATATGCGTTATTATGGTTTTCCATATTATTCACTGTTTGTGTGCTTATGTCACTTTTGAATTAAAATGCAATATTTAAAAATATACTTTTTACTGTTTATTTTTAATTTTATTTTATTAATAATAATATAAACTTCCTTATAGTAACAATTTCGATTTTATTTCTTATTTTATAGAATATCGATTTCGACTTACGTCATCCTCAGTTCTTAAATTATTATTACAATTTTTGCTTAAACTATTACTTATATACTGCTATTTTTTATTATTATGTCATATATTTTGTTGGTTTAATTTTAATTATTTACCAAAAGCAATTTAGGGCATTGAGAGAAAAAAAGTTTTGTAGGCTATGTATAATTTAAAAAAATATTTTTTATTAATTTGAATTGCATATATCACTTTTATGCAAAATACATGATAATAGCATAAATAATACCGTATATATGGTAAAATGTCAAAAAAATGCAAAAATTAATGTTTTTTTTTCATGCCCAAAAATGAGCATTTAAATTAAGGCAACACAATTTTAATTATACTAAGGTTAAAGAAGATAAAAAGAAGTAGAGATTAAAAAAAAAATTTTTATTTTGGATGACTTCTCATAAAATGGCACCATTTGCCAAATTTAACGAAAAATGCCAATTGTGGCCGAAAAAATTAAAATTTTTTCATAAAAATGAAATCCCATATTAAGACTATTAAAATACATGTTTCCTGAAATTTTCATGAAAATTCGACGATTTTTCCGCCCCTTATCATAAATTTAGTAAAAAAAAAAAAAAGTCACGCGATTCGGTTTTTTGAGGTTAGGTTACAATTTTGAAGTATCTAACCCCCATAGATGAATTTGAAATTTAATCACAAACATTTATCATCTTTTTTTTTTATGATCATTAGAGCCCGAAATATTTCAAAAATAGTGAAGCGACCTACTCGAAAAACACCAAAAAACCAGTTTTTGCCATTTTTGAGGCACTTCCGGACCTCCAAATTCGCTAAATAATTACATGCCCACTAACTTTTATGTCCTTAACATAATACAAAAAAAAAATTCAACTTTGCTCTTACATCAATATAAAATGCTAATATGACCACTAATTGGTCAAATTGTTTTGATTTCATTAAAATTATTTTCAAATTATAATCACAATTGCTTTGATAAGTTTTGTTCAAAAATCAAATTTTAAATTAAATTCTCTTATTTCGTTTAGTTGAATTTGGTTGATTGTATAGAATGGCGGTTTTTTATCAGCAGGGTTTTTTTTAATAAGAAATTTGATTTATCAATTAAAACAATAAAGATTTATTGTTTTAATTGAAGAAAATGTTTTTATTTTTTATAATACACAATTCTTTGTCAGAGAATAAAGTATTGTAATCGATTCGTGTTTAATGAATTTTATTCTCTCGCAAATTTAAATTCTCGCTCGTTCCTCGCTCAAATTTTAAACTTTTGCTTGAGAATAAACTATTTCATTATACACTGATTGATTAAACTACTATTTTATTTCTAATGTTATACGTATAATGGAGTTAAGTATTTTTATTTCATACTGATATCTAAAACGACATTTTTCGGATTATTTATGGTACAAAAAGTTGAAGTTTAACGTCCTAGGACTTTATAAAATTTTATAAAGTCCTAGGACGTTAAAGTTCAACTTTTTGAGCAAAATTTAAAACTAATTTCTTTTTATTTTAATAAATTTCCAGTATGAAATAAAATTTTGTATTTACCTCAAACGAAAAGTGTTTTTAAAGGTACTCACTAGTAAACAACTAGCTCGTACTTTAAAGTTTCACTTTTCGTTCTAGATAAATAAATAACTATTACATAAATATAAAAATAAAGTAACATAAATAAATGAATTTCATAACATTAATATTATGCTAAATTTGTAGATTTTAAAAATGTTACCATAAACCCTACAAAATTTACTGCCCTATTTTTACAGTTATGAGCGTATTGTTTACAACGCATACTTTAAAACAAATATTTCTATTACACCACTTTTATGATACGCGTTTGCGGATTTCATAGATTTTATTATATAATATACACCAAATTATGAACTTTTCATTATCTTTATGAGACGTCTATATCATGAAATCAATTAAAATCATATACTAATTTATATTATAACTATACATGGACAAGCGTGAACGTGGAGTGTGCAGTTCAGCACGGATCGCAAACATCTGACATCATAATGGGTGAAAATTGATATTTTGTAAATAAAAAAAAATTTACTTAGGAATATTAATGTTGGACAACATTATTTCCTCACTTTTATTGAGCTTCTATCTTAAGCTATAACTTTCGATTTAATAAATTAACTTTAAGTTATATGTTGATATTTTGAGGAAAGATTAAACTAATAAGTAAAATCCTCAAAAATCTCAATCTAGTGTCCAAGTTAATCGGTTGACTTAATGATATTTTGTTAGATAAAAAGTGTAAAAAAATAATATTAACTTTTTGTTAAACTCTAAAATAGTACATTATGATGCAGGGACCGTAACTCGTAAGGCTAAGGTTTTGGACGTATGTAAAGTTTGCAAATCGAGGTGCCAGCCGAGATTTACACCCACATTAAGTCCAAAATAGCTTACGTGCCATATACTATTTTTTATTCGCCGAAAGCAAAATATTTAAAAAAAATGTTTAATCTAAAACAAAATTAAAAATTTGCATAAATTTTGAAATAAAAATTGTTGAACAAGTATCCTTTGACCAAACTTTGTTATTTTTAAATATGACAACAAAAAATAACAAATATTTTGATTGGGTTATGAAATTTTAAATTGCAAGGTTGCTTTGATAAAATTTTATTTTTTATTTAATATGTAGAAATTTAAATGTGTTTTTTCTTTTTTGAACGTGTGCTAAATGGAATTCATGCTAAATTAATTAATTTTTTTTTTCATTTTAGGTAAGTGATATTGAAAATCCGAAAAGTTTTTGGAAAAAAAAAACAAACAAAATTCTTCGCAGCTACAGTAATGAGTAAGCATATAAAAATTAAGATATTTTTATGCCTTGATTGACGCATTTAATTTTATTCCATCTGAAGACTACTACAGAAGATCGTCTAACAAGCTGAAATATATATATATAAAGTAACAGTTAAATTATAAAAAAAACTGTGGTTTCTTTATTATTTTTCATAAAGCTTATCAGTATTTTTCATAAAGCTTATTAAAGCTTATAAGTTATTTGCGTAAAGTAAAAAAGAATGACATTATGTTACTGGAAAATTGCCGTCTGCATGACGGCAACTTTCCATAACATAAAACAATTCACGTGTGATCGAAACCTGGTCAATTTCAACTCCAAAACACAACTGTTTACTGAGAAACTTCAAACCATACCTTTGAATTAAAAAAATTCCAATTACTTCTTTACTTACTTGAGTTTAATTGATCTCAAAAATCCAAAATAAATTTAAATTCCCTTAATGTAGTATAATGTTAATACATGTATGACTACAAATTGACCAAGTGTCAGCCATTGATTTCACATTGATTGGAAACAATCAATAATGACTATACAATCATGACTTAGGATGTTAATTAGAATAGAAATGTTCCCCATTCTATGAATTCACACAAAGTGTTGTCTAGAAATTTAATGCAAAAAATCCCATATAATGTAAAAACATTTCCATAATATGAGTCTAATGACAGTGGAAAAATTCAACTTAAGTAAAAATAAATAAGTGATGAAGAAGTTTCAACTTTGAAATTGTCATCGCCTCAACGGCGTAATCGATAGCGTGTCTGCCCAAGGATTTGAGCCGGGCACTGACGAGGGTAGGTTCGAATCCCATCCGAAACACGAAAAATGTGAATTGGAGTTTTTTCCTGAGAAACTTCAAACCATACCTTTGAATTAAAAAAATTCCAATTACTTCTTTACTTACTTGAGTTTAATTGATCTCAAAAATCCAAAACAACTGTTAAATGTTTCCTGTTCGACCTGTTAATTGGCTACATAATCGGCTTTTGAAGCTAACCATAAGTTTTGCCGACCAGCGACAAGATAAAATTTGTTTTTGAACGATTGACTTAACATCAACTTAGTGTCGGTTTAAGTCTTATTCTTTTATTTTCCTACGAACACGTTTTACCGTTTTTCATACTTCATCCAAGTTGACAATAAATGAAGAATATTACGAATCTACGAATATGGGAGACAAATTCCCAGCTAGTGGAACAATCCTAAGAAATTTTTATCTCGTCGCTGGTCGAGTGCGTTAAATGGTTAACCATAAACTCCGATCAGAAGGACGCCGGTTCGATCCTCGAGCCGGAATTAAGATTGTTTAGATAATATTAGATTAGATCTGTCGCTTTTCAAATCAATTTTTCATTCTTTTCAATTGAATACATTCAGTTCCAGTAACTGATATTTCTAAACTACATAATGGTTAGATCAATTGATATCGTATAGATAAAAATCTTGAATTTAAATTGTTTAGTGGCCATTTTTCATTATAGTTGGGAGTTTGTCTCCCATATTCGTAGATCCATAATGTTCTTCATTCAATGTCAACTTGATGAAGAATGGTAAAACGTGTTCGTAGAAAAGTAAAAAAATAAGACAGAAATTGAATTAAAAATAATTGTGATGTTAAGTTGATCGTCCAAAAACAAATTTTTATCTCGTCGCTGGTCGAGTGGGTTAAATGGTTAACCATAAACTCTGATCAGAAAACGTCGGTTCGATCCCCGAGCTGGAATTGAGATAAACGTTTGTTACGGATCTTGCGCTTTTGCAATAAATTTTTCATTCTTTTCAATTGAATACATTTAGTTCTAGTGACTTATAATTAAAATCTAAGGAAATAATTTGATTTTTTTTAATTCAACGGTATTTTTGGATTTTTCTCAGAGAAAAATTTTAGTAAAAACTCCTTTTCGTGTTTCGCATTGGATACGAACCTACATCATCAGTGCCGTGATTTGAATCCGCCACCAAAGTGTTAACTATTTCGAAGATGAAACTTCATCATCAATCATTTACTTAAGTCATTACTCATTAGACTCATTTTATGGAAATGTTTATTTATTGCGTGAGGATTTTTGCATTAAATTACTAGACTAAATTTATGGAGCATTATACTTAATAGAAATACATATTTCCATCCTATGAATTTACACAAGTAATGTCTATACTTGTGTAAATTCATAGGATGGAAATATGTATTTCTATTAAGTATAATGCTCCATAAATTGAAAACTTTCGTTACAAGGTTTAGATGGACGTACATTCACCATCACGGCTTTTAACGCAATAAGTTATTTCGTTCCAAGATTTTATTTTTCTATTTCTATTATTTTGAGTTAAAAATATTTGTTTGTCTACCAATAAAAATTAAATAAATTATAATTTACTAATTTATTCAAACACCTTGTTCGTTGGGTTTAGTCACAGGATATAAAGCTAACTCTTGGGTTGTCTTTTCACTTTGGAGCCTTAAACCGTTTTGCTAGTTATCAGCATGTTGCATAAGTAGTACTTAAACAAATTAGTTTGAAACGACATTTGTTATTTCGAAGGTAGGACCTTTGGTTTCATTTGAGCTCATCCATCTTCCATGTCCTTAGATAACCAAAACCAATAGCTATAAAGTAATTAATAATTACCTATTTTAAAATATCCAACCAACTATAAAATATCTCACCCTTGTAAGACAGTGAATCATTTGCTTAACGAAGAAATACACATTTCCGAAACATATTATATTACAGCACGCGCTAAGCATATATTTTCTTAAATAAATGTTGTTTTTATTTCCAAACGTTTGTATATTACAATCAATTAAAAATAAATAAAATAACAATTTTTTTATTAAAAAATTCTGAAAATTTATTATAAAATTACAGAATACAAATGACCATTTAACGTCGAATATTTATTTCTGTTCGCGTAAAAACCACACACCAAAAAAAAAAAATAAAGAATGACATAAAATTTGTATACGTTTATGTATTTTATAAATGGCAGTAATTCCATGGCTATACAAACGGAAAAAAACGAAAACAAAAGAGAGACCCACAATGATAATAAGAAACCTCAACGAAAACGAACCAAAATGAATAAAATTTTTAAAACTTTTTTCACACCACAGAAAAATAAACGAATTTGTAATCATTTACCCGCGGTGGTATATCTTCATTTTATTTCATTTAATTTTAAGAAATAATAAATCATTTACTTTCTGTGCTTGGTTAAATTAACATTTTAATGGCCAAAAGAATGTAGAAAATGTATTTTAAAGTAGTAAGCATTAATAAATTTCTTTTGTTGGAAGCGAATTTGTAAAAAATAACCTTTATTCACATATAATGTATTTGGATATAGTTACGGCAGTGTATGCAATACTTTTTTCTATAATTTTTAATGTAAATACATTTTATTATTTGTTCGTTTAAAGTTGTAATGTCTTTTAGTAAAAATGTAAAAATATTATTTCTCAAGTCTCGGTCAGCACAAAAACAGGAAAACTCATTCGTTTCGTTTGGTATTTAAATTTTCTTTTCCTTCTGGTGATGATTAATGGTACCCCCCTCTTATAACGCTTCTTGTAACTTGTTTTCATTAAATTGAACAAAATAAACTTAGATATACTCTTAGAAATCAATACTATTAAGTTATAAAAGAAAGTCTGTTAAATTTGTATTTACCGATTTCCATACGAATAAAAACATTTTCCCATCTACATAATTTATTATCGTTGAAAGAAAAGAAAATTTATCATATTTTTAATAAATATTTTGAAATTCAATTTCCCCGTCTTTTACAATTTAGATTTTTTTTTTCAATTTTGGGTATTTTTTTTTCATTATAATGAAAAATGATTGTGATTTCCCTTATTCTATTTTTTTATAAAATTTATCTATGTAAATATTTTACAGCTTACTTATGTATATGCATACCATGTTTAAAATAAATAGTATATTCACAATTCACAACGATGCCAAAAATAACGGTTTTTGAAACAAACAGAGGACAGTTTAACCACCGAGGTTTGTAATAGCCACGACTCACGAGGCTAAAAAAGTATGTTAGGTGAGTAATAATGACATTAATATTGACAATAATTAATAATGAATTAATATTGACAATAATTTTTATTGCATATTTAGATTAAATAAATTAAAAAGCTTCTAAAATTATTCTAAATTTTTTAAAAATAAATTTCGAAAACTTTTTAAAAAAAATATTGGTTAAAATATCTAATTACAAATCTGCAGCAAATAGAACGATTTCTTAATTATTTAGCTCTGTACTTTCGTGGGTGTTTTCATCACTAGAGACGAAATCAAACTTTTTGTCTTCTATGTACTAACATAGAAAGTAAACTTTTTATAGTAAGGAGGTAGAAGAAAAAATTATTTCCTACCCTTTATATTTTAAAAATGATTGTCTAGTAAACTGGGGTCCGAAGTATTGAGATCATACATCCATCATACATCCACTTGCATAACAATCCCGAATATACAATATATGTCTAAATACACTATATGCATATCTAAAACTTTTAGATATAAAACACTAATAATATCATAGACGAAAGTGATTATTATGATGCTAAAGAGAAGAGACTATGATGATCATTCTTGCTAGTTGAAAAGATTCGATTTCCGGATTTGGTTTAACTTTTCTTCATGATTTATATTAGAATAGAAAATTTCTTTTTGTTTTATAAAAAAAACATTTGAATTTGACAGTTTATTTTTTAATTTATTTTTTTGTTGCATAAAAGAAATACATAGAATATCATTCGCCCGGATGTGGTTTCTACTTTATGTTGGTAGTTTAAAATTTAAATCCGATATCATTGTTTAATAAAAGAAATGGAATTAATTTCTATATCGAGTAAACACAGGCAAACTGAAAGAGAACAATTTAATTGATTTTCAATATTTTCATGTTTTATACATGGTTTATAAAAAATAAAACCTAGACTAAAATTAAAATTAGCGTATAAGAAAAGATCGAATGTTCGTTTTGTCATTTGGACATTTTATTAAAATAGGTAAAACTGTTTTGGCAATCTATCCATTCACATTCAACTTTGTTTTGATGTGCACACTACACATCGTAAGAAAGAGGAAGAGGAAAAGGAAGATGAAGGAGATGAAGAAGAGGGAAAGAAAAGGGGAGAGGGGAAAGTTAAAAAGTCACTGAAACGTGACAATTCTTATCGTATGATGTTAACAATATAATGCGGTTCTAGTTAATTTTACATATTCATATGAAGTTATTTGTTTTTCATAAAATCTTTAGGTTTAAAACTACAATAATAACACATTTTTTAGTTCCATTTACAAAATATTATTCCCACAAGTTTTATAACAGTCTGAACAAAAAATGAAATTAAATCTAAAAAATATTATTTCACAAAATCTTGATGTAACTTTGTCGATTTTGCAAATCATTATAGTGCCTTGTTATTTCGACAATAAGTCAGTGCTCTTATTCGTATATCTGCGAGTGTAATCAACTGAACAGTAACGTTAAAATTAATAAAAAAAAATTTACTATAAATCTAGATTACAAGCTGATAGCCTATTCTCTTTTTCTTTTGATTTGATTTTAAATTTTGATTAAATACACGATTAATACACGTCTTTAATTCCTTAGTTTAAGTTCTGACTAAAATTAATAATGTTTTGAGCAAAATCGGTATTATATAAAAATTGACTGTCTGTGAAATTTTTCCATAATATTTTTATTATTATTGTTTTAAGCGAAAGTTTTAGTGTGATCTGTTTTTGCTTACAACTGATTTTTCTTGTTATAAAAAATTGCCTGCTGTTTGATTATTTTCACAAATTTTTAGATTATAATCGTAAATTTAATTTAAAATTATAAAAAAAGATTGAGAACGCGAATGGTTTGTCTATGTTGGTAATGATTCTTATACGTATTTAATAAACGTTGTTATAATAAAGATGTTGGTTGTTACACGAATTAATTCAGTTTACTCTTATTAAAGCAATGTAAACCATTTTTTCCTGGTTAAAAATGTTCGTCTCGGCAAAGACTTTTAGCACATAAACGGAATTTTATTATTTTTAAATCACCAGTTTTATACCGACGTCTTTCAGGAAACTAGTTGAATCGGCAAAAATTGATCGATTTGAAATAAAAAGTTCCAAGTTCTCTAGAAATATTATTATTAACATTATTTCTCTACAATTTTTGTTATTTTAGTTTATTACTTTAAATAATCTAAAGTAAAAAAACAAACTAATAAAATGCTGGTACCTGCAAGTTAATGTTGAAAATCCATAAAAAAATTAATGATTGGTTAATGTTTTGTGACAATCAAATGTATGGTTCAAAAAACACACAAGTGTATGTTGCATGAAATATACTTGCAGGTGGTAAGATACATAAATTATAAATCTGATGTGAAAAAATTCCAAATATATAAATAAGCTTTAATTTTGTTTCTTTAAACAACATTTAGAGGGATATTTGAAGTTTTTTTACAATGTGAAGTTTTTTTACAATATGTACTAATGATGTAATTTTTGCATATTTTTTTCCATTTTCAAATATTATAGACATAAACAATTGGTGTTATATAGGGATGGAAATAATATTTTTCTCGAAACAAACTAGAAGCTGTGACTTAAAAGAGCAATCTAAACTGAAACACTTCAATATTTTTTAATCACATTTCAGTCAAATGAAATTTAAGCAGTTGTGTTAATAAATCAAAATTTTTAAATTTCTCTGTCAGCTTCGGTATTTATAACTTTATTTTGTTCACCGGTTGTCTTCAAAGAGTTAGGGGCACGAGGGAATGAATCAATTTCGGGGAGACACTATCATTAATGTAAACTATGATAAAAAGTCACGGAGTAATGTGAACGATTGGTGAATGATTGTTGGTTGTTTTCAGATTGAAAACCGAATTTTCCAACGGTATATGAAGTATTCATTCAAATATTTGTCTTGCGTAATCATTTAAAACTAGGAATCGCCCAGTGGCCGAAATTCGGCCATTGTAAATAGAAATTGTAAATCTGTAATTGTAAATTGACCTCCTAACCAAATAGCTACAACACAAAATTTCAGAGTTTAATTAATTGGTATAGATTGATTTTGAATTGTGAAACAAATAACTTCAAAAAAAAAACAAAATAACCGAACAAAAAACTCAAAAAACACAATTATCACATTTTCGCCATTTTTTCTGAAAAAATCGGCAAAATTAAAAATAAAGTATTTTTCGACTCATCTACTACTCAAGACCTTTTCCTACAATATACATATTGCCACACTTTTGATGGAGCAAATATTTTAAAATTGTACCGCAAAAATTATGCTTGCGTATTTATGTATAGATATGTATAGATTTTGAATTGTGAAACAAATAAGTTGAAAAAAAAACAAAATAACCGAACAAAAAACTCAAAAAACACAATTATCACATTTTTGCCATTTTTTCTGAAAAAATCGTCAAAATTCAAAAAAAGTATTTTTCGGCACATCTACTACGCAAGACCTATCCTACGATACACATATTGCCACACTTTTGATGGAGTAAATATTTTAAAATTGTACCGCAAAACTATTGCTTGCGTATTTATATATGATAGATATAGATTTTGAATTGTGAAACAAATAACTTGAAAAAAAAAAAAAAATAACCGAACAAAAAACTCAAAAAACACAATTATCACATTTTTGCCATTTTTTCTGAAAAAATCGTCAAAATTCAAAAAAAGTATTTTTCGGCACATCTACTACTCAAGACCTATCCTACGATATACATATTGCCACACTTTTGATGGAGCAAATATTTTAAAATTGTACAGCAAAACTATTGCTTGCGTATTTATATATAGATAGATACTTTGGAGTATATAAAATAACTTTCTACGTTTAAAATACTTTTACTTTGGAGCGATTATATTAGTTGTTTCTCTATGAAGTATATTGTATTGTCCAAAGTTTGGGGACAATATACAATCATGATATCGCTTATGCATTCGTGAGCCGATTAGAGCAAACTGCTAAATACTGACTGTTAAACGCTGATTTAAAGCTCATCCATATTTGTCCTGTTTTCATTATCTGACTTATTGGATTTTAGAATAATTATCTGCAACTGTTGAATCAACAAATTTCGTGTTTTAGATAGCTAGCTGCAGTCACAAACCAAAGAAAACCCTTAGTTGATTGTTATTTAAACTTCATGTTTCAGATTTAATAAGACTTAAATGCTTTCCTATTTGAGAATAAAAATAGCTCTTTCTGCTGTTCACAAAGCTTTAACCAAACTGGATTTTGTTCCAACAATTTCCAACGAAACGCGTTGAATAATACATAAATATGGTTATATATTTTCTGTGCTTTAAGTGAAAGAAATAGTAAAAAAATCAGATAAAAGTTAACAATTCCGCTTAGCAAAGCTCAGAAAAAATGACTGACAAATGTAGATCCAGTTCGAGATCTAGATAAAATTGACTACGCTTAATTTCTCATCTATGACGACAGCTCTAGAATGATGAGTAGAATACGAAACGATGCATAAATACAAAAATCAGAATAACGTCTACACTTCCATTTGCCAAAGCTCTAACTAGAATAATATAAGTATACATATATATATATACAGTATCGACTACACAAAGCTAAAATCAATCGGACTTGTACTCGACACACAATGGATTACGCCAAATTGATTTGTTTTTGGATTTTAAGTACATCAGGAAATTGTGCTTAGTTAGAAAGACTAAGTCTATCAGTTCCTCCTGACAGTGCTCTAGCCAATCCAACTCCTTTCCACATCTAAGATTTTGTGCCAAACGTTACAAATGATTAGATAATGCCAGATTTATCTTATTTCACTTTTTCTCATTTCACTTATATATAGTCTAAGATCCGGCTGCAGGATTAGTGCGCTCATCGATTTTTTGCTAAAACCAAATTTTTATGTATATTTATAATTAGGAGAATATATATCTACCAGGTTGCCTATTAAAATTTGGCCGTCAGTATTTTTAATTAAATTATTTTTAATTGATTTTTGGGAAAAAATTTCGTTCACTTGTTTTTTAAATAAAATATCGTCTAAATCACGGCAAGTTATATAAAGATTCTAAAAATTCACGGTTGCCGTTGCGCACCTCGCCGCACCTCTTCGCAGCCTGGCGTAAACAGGTATGATTTCGAAACATTTATTCGTTCATAACGTACATTGATTAATTCTATATCAAATTAAAGCTAATTTTTTTCTATTTATTATCATATATGGTTGCCTAATTAAATCCGCCCACAAATAAGGGCTGCTGGCTGTTAAAGATGATAAATATTTAAGGTAGAGTGAAAGAGAGTTAGCGCGTAACATCATTTGTCAGACGAGGATAGCGATTGCCAGCTGTGCGACGCTCTTAAATCATTGCGCATGCATCGAATGTTAGTGTTCTCAACCACCGGGGAGTAATAGAGACGATTTAATAAATACTCCAAAAAAATTGTCTTCCTTTTCAAAATGACAAATTTAAAAATTACAACAAAAAATGGTAGAATCCTAGTTTATCCCCCCAAATAAATTTGCGTTTTTTTTTTCAGATAAATAGAAAGATTAGGTCCTCTGCATCCTAATTATGAAAAAAAAAATTTGCGGAAATGAGGGGGTCAAAAGTTATAAAGGATCGATCTTTCGATTTTACCTTGGTCCCCGATTTGGTTTTTTTTTTTTTCCTTATTTTTATTTATTATTTATTTATATTTTATCACACACTAAAATTTAAAAATTTAAAAAATACCTTGGTCCCCCCTTTGAGTTTTTAGAAGTAACTTGATCTGATTTTTGATTTTTTTTTTTGACTCGCTTCTGCGACCTTGCACAGCTTCGATCAAAAATAACACCCACCCTGTGCGATTAGCCCCCTACCCCCCGCGTCGTCTCCGCGTCCCCTGCGCCGCAGGGGGGACCAAGGCAAAATTGAAAGTTTGATCCTTTATAACTTTTGATCCCCTCATTTCCGCAAAATTTTTTTTTCATAATTAGGATGCAGAGCACCTAATCTTTCTATTTATCTGAAAAAAAAAACGTAAATTTATTTGGGGGGATAAACTAGGAATGTTCCCAAAAAATTAATATTGATTTAACTCGCTTTCACTCTAGCTTACATATTTATCATCTTTAACAGCCAGCCACCCTTATTTGCGGCCGGATTTAATTAGGCAACCATATATGATAATAAATAGAAAAAAATTAGCTTTTATTTGATATAGAATTAATCAATGTACGTTATGAACGAATAAATGTATCGAAATCATACCCGTTTATGCCTGGCTGCGAACAGCTGCGGCCAGGTGCGCAACGGCAACCGTGAATTTTTAGAATCTTTATATAAATTGCCGTGATGTAGACGATATTTTATTTAAAAAACAAGTGAACGACATTTTTTCCCAAAAATCAATTAAAAATAATTTAATTAAAAATACTGACGGCCAAATTTTAATAGGCAACCTGGTAGATATATATTCTCCTAATTATAAATATACATAAAAATTTGGTTTTAGCAAAAAATCGATGAGCGCACTAATCCTGCAGCCGGATCTCGTACTAATAGAAAATATTAAAATAAATTAAAAAAAATGCTTCTTGTTCTGCATCAAAAGTGGGGCAAAAAGTTTAACACACGTCAATGATTTCTAATTTTCTTTTTCACTTTTGTCTTGCAGACTAAACGATTCAGGTGCGTGCGCATATGGAAGCATTCTGGCGCACTATTTGTTTGAGGATCATATGCAGTAGAATCAAATTTTTTTATTTTAAAAGTTTGCAAATAGTTTTGAATACACTGCTCATAAAGTTGGAGCCTTGATCGGTTAGAATTGAAAAAGAAGTTCCACAATGAAATGGAGAAGCTCCAAAAAACTTTTCCACAAAAGCTATAGCGACCGTGTCTGCCTCTTGATTTAGTAAAGGAATTGCAAGATAGCATTATGTTAAGTCATCTTGAATTATTAAAATATAAGTGGTATTTGGTTGCTTGAAGTAAGAGGACCAACAATATCTAAAAATATTTTTTGGAATGGTTTCGATGATGACTTATTTTTTCGGCAAATTTCTCAAGACTTGATATATTTTTCTACTGTTGAATACATTTTTGGCAAATAATAATAATATTTTAATCTTCGACGCGTTCGAAACACACCTTGGTGTGCTCATAGAGGACTTCTATGAAATTCATTTATTACTCTATAATCTATATGTATCTTCTTTTTCATTTAGTCTAATTATTTGATGTTCTTGATCTAGAAGTTTGAAGTTTGAGAGATTTGAAGTTTTATGTAATTGTTGTAATACATAATTTTGTTTACTTTTAGAATTTGTAGCAGAAGACTTTGGTTGAGATAATTTAACCAGTGAATTTGAAATTATTTTTGACTCTAGACTGAAATTTTTTTCTTAAAAGATATAATCTAATATTGTCAATAATATGTCTAATATGTCAATAATATTGTCTAATATGTCAATAATATTGTCAAAAACAAGGTCTTGCGATCTTGAAAAAAGTTTGAATTGAATTTATTGCTAAAAAATTTTAAAATTCACATATCAATTAAATAGATTACATTATAGTTTACAATTATAGATTACACGAAAATATCTCGCGTAATTTACACGTAATCTATGCGTAATCTATACATGTTAAGTAATCTATTTTGTCTACGGCACAACCCTGGGTGAAACGTTTTTCGAAGATTTTGAAAGCAAAGATAAAAAACTTACCCGTAGCCAAAGTATACAGTTAAGTGCAAATAACGTAATAGATAGAATTATAAAAATACGTAAAAATATTTTTAAACAGTTAAAATCAGTCGCGACGCTAACGCGACTCGTGAACAAATTTTCACTCACAAAAAAGCAACATTTTGATCTCTTGTAGCAAAATGTACTATTTCATAATTGGATTGGCATGCGAAAATAGTGATTATGTAAAAAAATTATTGCGACGCTGATGCATAGGCTGACTTCACCACAGCTCTGGAAACATAGTGTTCTGGATATATAATGAGCTAATATCCATAAAATACTTTAATTAAAAGCTAACCAATATTATGGACTTCGTAGTTCTAATAATAAAAATATTAAAGCAGGCAGTAGTATCCCAACAAACATAAATTCTGTTGTACGAGAAAAAGTAAAAAAAATTTTATCGGAAGTGACAAAACGGAAGTTAGGATGCAGAACTGTTGTACACCGTACTAAATGTGTATATACCAAATTTCATTCAACTCGATTTTCAGGTACAGAAGTTATTGAGCTTCCAAAATAACAGGTGCTTGGAGGACCCCCTACCACTTTGTTCACTATCGCTAAAAAAACTAATCAGTTCCTTGCCATACATATTTGCATCTTTTTGCAAAGTGTAATCAAAATTACTTAACGAACGAATGTTGTATGTTTCCAACAAACATTGAAACAATAAACAGGTGTTCGGGAGGACCCCACCACTTATCCCAATATTGTCCAAAAACTAGTCAATTCTTTGTCAATAAAGTCTTTATCTTATTTCAAAGTGCCATTAAAATTGATTAATGAATGAAATCTGTATGCTCCCAACAAACTTTAAAAACCAAGTGTGAAAAGTCAGCAGTTGTATGGTAGATCCCCCGCCACTTTGATCAATGTGTCCCAAAAGATGATAATTTTCTTCTTACACTAATTGAAACCTTTCCATAAGTTTTATCATAATCACTTCATTATTGTAGGCTGTAGTGTTCATAAAGATACTGAAAAAACTGCCAACAATTAAAAAAAAATTTTTTTTACCGGAAGTGAAAAACCGGAAGTTGGGATGCAGAATTTTTGTAAATCATACTAAATGCTTATGTACAAAGTTTCATCCAATTCGATTATCAGGTACAGATGTTATTGAGCTTTAAAAAAACAGGTGTTTGGAACACCTCCCACCACTTTGTTCACTATCGCTCAAAAACTAATCAGTTCTTTGCCATACATTTTTGCATTTTTTTCCAAAGTGTCATCAAAATTGGTTCACGAACGAATGCTGTGTGCTCCTAACAAACATTGAAAAAATGCTGACACAGTAAACAGGTGTGTTCGGGAGACCCCGTACCACTTATCCCAATATTGTCCAAAAACTAATCAGTTCCTTGTCATTTAAGCTTCCATCTTTTTCCAAAGTGTCATTAGAATTGATTAATGAATGAAGTCTGTATGCTCCCAACAAACTTTAAAAACAAAGTGTGAAAAGTCAACAGTTGTATGGTAGACCCCCCACCACTTTGATCAATGAGTCCTAAAAGATGATAATTATCTTCTTACACTAATTGGAACCCTATTCCATAAGTTTCATCATAATCACTTCATTATTGTAGGCTGTAGTGTGCATAAAGACATTGAAAAAACTTAAAAAAAGTACAAACAATTTTTTTTACCGGAAGTGAAAAACCGGAAGTTGGGATGCAGAACTATTTTAAACCGTACTCCATACTCATGTACCAATTTTCATCCAATTCGCTTATCAGGTACAGAAGTTATAGAGCTTTCAAAAAAACAGGTGCTCCAGGGACCCCCACCACTTTGTTCACTATCGCTCAAAAACTAATCAGTTCTTTGACATACATGTTTGCGTCTTTTTCCAAAGTGTCATCAAAATTCATTCACGAATGAATGTTTTATGCTCCCAACAAACATAAAAACTTTGTGGAAAAAACCACCTGTTGTATGGTGGACCCCCAACCCTTTATCCAATGTGCTCCAAAAGCTGATAAAATCTTTCTTATGTTATTTAAAAGCTTTTCGCAACGTTTCATGAAAATCGATCGGTAATTGTAGGCTACAGTAGGGATAAACACCTGAAAAAAAAACTTTTTAACCGGAAGTTGGTATGCAGAAATATTGGAAACAGTACTAAAACCTTATATACTAAGTTTCAATAAGATCATAGCCTGGGATCAGAAGTTATTCAAGATTTAAACTTAGAGGTGAACGGGAGACCCCCCGCCATTTTGTCCAAATTTGAAATGAATCCAGATCTTCCATTTTCAAGTGAACCTGTATCATTTGCCAAAGTTTCATCAAGATCCTATGCAGAAAACTCACCCACCCACCCACCCACCCACCCACGCACACACAGACGTACACCAAAATTTTTTGGGGCTATTTAGATAGAGGATGGTCCAAAACAAAAGATAAAATAAAATTTGGGGTATGTAAGATTTTTTTTTGCACGATAGATTGCATTACTTCACACAATTTAAAATTGTGGTGAAGTAAAAATTGTTTCGGCACGCCAATAAAATTCAATTGCGAACCCTGTTTAAACTGTTTTGATAAGAAGTTATATGAAACAAGTCGTAATTTTCATTTTCATAAATCCATTGGGTAATGTACTATAACATTCAGTTATAGTACTTAAGGGTAAGTACTATAACATTGGGTAAGTACTATAACATTCAGTTATAGTACTTACTTGGGTAAGTACTATAACATTCAGTTATAGTACTTAAGAATTTCTATAGGAATTTCTTGCTTAAGATATTTTTAATTTGATTTAGAATTTGTTTCTTGTAATAAAATTTTATCTGATTTTAAAATTTGGCCGAATTATCAAAAAAAAACGGGATGCACAGCAACGGCATTATTATTATCACATGAACACTTAATAGTTCTAGGACACGTACTGAAGTGTTCGAATATAATTCGCGTCCTTGGTTGTTCTCCAAACTTGAATTGTTAACAGAAACAGAATTTTGTGTTTTTTGGTTACGTGGTACATTTGAGTTTTGTGATTTTTTGTCATAAAATTTTATTTAAAGCAATTTTGAATGTGATGCCCTTTTAATTTGCAATCATCCCACCGCTGTCACCAAAATTGTAGTGTTCGGCCAGTTGTGCAAAAACTATGATAAGAACTTATGAATCGTGGATTTTTTCAAATTTCCTGATTGAATCTTCGTTTCGCTTCATTTCATGTTAATATGTTAATTTATGATCTGTTATAATTTTTTGACAACGCATTTATGTTTCGTATTACTTTTGTTGGTATAAATAATAAACTACCATAATAGGCTTTTGGCGAAAACTTTAAAAAGCGTTATACCACAGACCGAAGGCTTGATACCTCAGAGCTTTAAGGTTTTAACCCTTCATAGTTTTCTACATAATTGTAGGTAAAATAATTTATATTACGTGTGCAAAAATAGTTTAATGCCGTAATCTCACGATTGTTTAGCACTCACTAACTGCCCTCGTTATCGTTTGAAATTGGAGTAATCCAAAAAAGAACAAAATTCTTTCAGTTTTGATTATTTTTTTCCATTCATCTTAGGTTTTCTTTTTCATGCTAACATCTTTGAGTTATGATCTTTTATAAAATATTCAGAACAGAGTCCTTAATTTCCTCTTTTGTCGTTTTGATTTTAAACTAGAAATATTAACAATATATGTATATGGAAAATTGTATGAGCAAATAAATGAGAAAAAGAGATTACTCTAAAATTTATTTTTGTTTTTTTTATGATTTATAAATCAGACGGATGAAAAACTTTCGCGTTCAGAATAACTAATAAAAGTTAGTATTAAGTCACGAATTTTCATTATTAAGTCGTTTTATATTTTAGTTTTGGTTTAAATATATGTACATACAATCAAATCGGTTATTAAGGTGAGGTGTGAAGAAAAATTGATAAAATATTATTGTATCGTTTTTCGAGCGTAAAACTAACATTTTTAACCAGAAAGTTGTCGAATAAAATGCATTATCCTTATTTATGGTTTTTAAATATTTTTATATTTTTTTATTTTCTTTTTTAAATAACTTTGTGCTGATTTGTCATTAAACAAATGATTTAGGTCACTCAAAATTCTATAAATCGACAGTGATACTGACTTCGCTTTTAAAGACTCGACATGTTTTAAGAACAGCCAGAAAGTATTGAGATTAGTTTCTGCTTGGATTTGTGAAGTATGAAAAAGTTATGAATTATCAAATAACAACGCAAAGACGCTTGTAAAATAACTGTTTTATTACTTCAAACTGTTAATTAAATTAGGATTGTAAACGTATTTCATTACGATCTTAATTTATCTATACTATTTTTATACATTTCATCAGTAATAAAGATAAAGATGTATACAAATTATCAACAACACGACCCTGCTGTACACAATCACTATCAATCGTCACCAATACTATTAATTAAATGCTTCACTCAAAAAGTCCACTCAATCTTCCTTAGATATTTATTCAATGCTGTACAGACTATAAAAACACAGCATGACACCTTTTAAAAATTCCAGCAAAAACAAAAACTTTTGTATTTTTGATTTGATTTGTACAAGTGACAATGTTGACGACAACAGTCATGACATGATTAAGATGATTTTATTAAATTTTTTCATTTCTGTTTGTATTTCTTTATATATAGATGATGGATGGATTTTTTTCTTTCTATATTACTTATCGATTAATATTACAAATCTGAAATCCCCCAATCCTTAAGAATCCGTTTAAAAAATTATTCTTTTGATTTATTGTTTTATTGAAAAAGGCAAAACAACATCAACAAAACGTGCTTAAATTTTTAGACAAAATTGATGATCTTTGAGTAATAATCTTTTTTTGTTTGTTGACGTTTTGCAAATTATTAATACAAGATTGACAAGGAACCTAAAAAAATTTGTCTGGCTTTAATACTTAAAAAGGAAATTAAAAAAAAAAAAATGAGAATCATATATAGAATTTAAATGAAATGATTACACAATTCCATTATTTTGAAAAAGAAAATTAAATGATAAAAAAGGTTTATGGAGTGTGAGTACAACTTAATCGGCCAAGGTTTGAAGTATCCAATATAAAAATTTGTAAATATTGTTTTTTTATCCGTTCAAGGACTTAATCTTACCCATATAGCCGTTTACGCTGGCTAAACAAAACTAAACAGAACTAAATTTGAATTCGTTAACGAATTTATCGCAAACGAATAGTTCTGCCTGCACTGGAGAACAAATAAAATACATATATATTTAGTGAATGTTTTTTAGTTGAATAATTTAATTTTATGTTTGCAAAATTACCTTTTTAATTTCATGCAGTTGTTTTTTCAAAAATCTTCACCTTTGATAGTTGAAAAACAATTTCTTTCTGAAGATGATCCTAGATTAAAACTAGTCAAAGAAATTTCTAAGATTTTTGTTAAAGAGTTAGGCTTATTTTTGTAATAAACAAATTTAATTAGACAAGTGCATTTTTTTACTTTGTGAGTAAACGAAAGGTATTTTAAGGTTTCTCAGAAATCAACTATATGAAATAAAAAAGGCAATTTTGCAACTAATGGCTCTTTCTATAACCGACACAAGCGCTCCTTCGACTAGTTTGCTCAACTCACAATCTTTATGTTTAATTGTTTTCCAATACTCAAGTATATTAGTCTCGAATGGCATTATCTCATTGTGGACCAAATTTTCTAGCTTTTGCTTCATTGTTCTATCCTCAGAAGTTGTTGGTGTTTGATTAATTATATGATTCATTTTTGCCTCTAATTTTGA
The DNA here is from genome assembly GCA_963693315.1 of Diogma glabrata. NCBI lineage: Eukaryota > Metazoa > Arthropoda > Insecta > Diptera > Cylindrotomidae > Diogma > Diogma glabrata. Next base: position 179,810,181 of record OY856186.1, read on the forward strand.
AAAAAAAAAAAAAACAAAACTCCCTTTGTTGACGTAGAAGGACAATACACTACATGAAGTTGCTTTATTTTCTTCATTTCGTATTTTACTCGCAAAGCGCTTAATTCATTTGTAAGTTTTAAGTAAATGACGCTCTAATTAAAAAAGTCACACTCGCCAAGGGTTCCGTGAATGTAAAATAACAATATCAAAAATTATTAACAAAAAGTTGTGTTGTAATGTCTTTATATTGCCAGACTTGAGACTATAGACGGCTAACAAAATAAATGTTTAATCGTAAATGTCAATAGTGAATTGCAATAAAATCTACATTGATCAAAAATGGCTCAAAAAATATTACTCTAGGTTAAATCTTATCCATAGCTGTTTATGGTAACTCAAGAAAGATTCAATTACACCAGCTTGTAAATGGTTTAAATTTGATTATTTTTTCGGTCAATCAAGTGTCGAAATTTAGTGGGGTGAAGAGGCTACATACTAAAAATATTTTTTTACAATAACACAAAAACTGCGCATTGCAAAATTCTAAAAAAAATTGTAATGTTTCTTAAATTAAGTGCTCCTTCATATGACACCCCACTAATTTGGGTCAAAAATGGTTTTTTTTACTCTCCTCACACCCATCCCCTAAACACACAGAAATATAATTATTTGAGACTTCGCTATGATTTTCATTCAAAATTTACCAATCTTCCTGTCTCTGTGAATTTTTTCAAATTTTTCTATCAATCAGTGTCGAAACGTAGGGGGGGACGGTCTGCATTTTGCACTTTTTTGACCATAACTCAAAAACTGTGCACCGCAAAATTCTAAAAAAAATTGCAATGTTTTCTAAATTATGTGTTCTTTCAAATGACACCCCACTTGACCACATTTTAAATAGTGTTTTTACCCTTTCTCATTTCCACCCCCTTAATAAATATAATTTTGGTTATATGTCACTTTTATATATTTTTTATTAAAAATGTACTAATTGTTCTATCATTCCAAATACATTTGAAGATTTTTGATCAGTTAGGTTCGGAGCTAATCGAGGGAAGAAAACACGAAGAAAACGTCATTATTCAAAATTATACAAAAAAGGTGAGGTGCAAAATTCCAAAATAAATTTTTAAGGAATACTGAAATGAAGCCCTTTTATATGATACCCTACTTGAATCTATAAAAAATGTATTTTCTCAAAGGTCTCACATCGTAACCCTGTAAACCAAACGAAAACAGCTTTAGTTTTATTTGTATCTGTCATCTTATGTGGACAGGTTAGTTTTATACGCATTTCAAATTTCAGGTCCATAGCATTTATAGTTAACGAGATAATCGATATAATGTGAAAAACTCGTTTTACTCTCACCAATAGTGTTCCGTATAAAAAACAGAACCCTAAAAAATTTGTTTGAGTATAAAATGACAAATTTTTTAACAATACTACGGCAGTTTTGTTTTGACCCTCGGTAAGAAAGGGTGTATTTATAAAGTTTAACCAACCATCCAAATATATTGCAGCTATAAATGCGTTGTTAATAAACATATCCTCTTTTCTTTTTTCATTGCTTTAACCTCTTGTGCATCAATCACGAGTCTGACTCGTGGACATTTATTTTGCTTTGTGAAACAATCACGAGTCTGACTCATAGAAATTTATTTTACTTTCTAAGACAATCACGAGTTAGACTCGTGATAACAAAATAAATTAAATTCATGGAATCACTTGACTTCATTTCAAAACTGTGATCGAACGAATGAACCGAGTTTAATGAATTTTTTTTTTGTTTAAAAGGTACATAGTGACGCACTGTGTTTTAGGGTAGGAAATTTGGGAACTTTATTACCCGGTGATGTTTTCCTAAACATGTATATATTTTTGGAATCCTTGTGGCTTAAGGATTCTAAAAATGTCAAAATATTTGACCTCACCCCCCGGGGGGGGGAAGTAGCCCCCCCCTGAGGGGGAACTTGAGACGCTATTGCAAGGTGACAGATTCATGTCCAGGTAGCTTAAGTTTAAAGTTTGGGGTCAATTGAAGCAATAGGTCATGAGAAATTGACCTTCAAATGTCAAAAAATGACCAATATGGGGCTACTTTAGGTCAAGTTTTTCGAAAAATGTGCAACTTTGTGTACGAGTTTTGAAATGAAATAGGTAGTCTGGACACCCAACTAATCTATTCAGGTAAAATTAGGATTACACATCATGACCTGGCTTACATAATGACCTATATTTTTGACAAAAACCAAAAATTTAAAACATGGCTAAATCAATCCAATTTGCACACCAAATTGAAGATCTAACACTGAAAATCAATTTATGTACTTGCATAATGTTAATATGACCTCACTGTGCCATAGACACTGTGCCATAGACTCCTCAGAGCTGCTCGCTCGCTATTAGACTTCATTTGCAATGGGGTTTATTTTCAGCTCTGGGGCGTAAAGTCCCACATACCCCTTTGAGCTTGGGGAGTCTATGGAGAGAATTTGGCAAGATTTTTAGTTCTTGCCAATATTATGCCCATATACCGGGGCAGACTCGGTCCAAACAACTCGTAGAACTCTTTCAATATATTTTGCACCCAACTCAATTCTTAGTGTTTAAACCCTGCCTGCTATTTTTAAAATTTTGGTATTAAATTGTGAAATTATCATTACGAAAATATAAGACACAACACACATTGATAAAATATTATGAAAATGAAAGTATGTGTCACAAAGGTTAAGTATAGTACATATTCGTAAAGGAAATTAATTTTGCTTTCGAATGATGTATTGGTTATGTGGGATTCACAAGAAATTTTTTAAACTTTTTTGAAAGGTCATAACTTTTGACAGTGAGGTCATATTAACATTATGCAAGTAGTAATTTAGCCATGCTAAATTAATTTAGCCATGTTTAAATTTTTGCAATTTTTGGTTTTTGTCAAAAATATAGGTCATTATGTAAGCCAGGTCATGATGTGTAATCCTAATTTTACCTGAATAGATTAGTTGGGTGTCCAGACTACCTATTTCATTTCAAAACTCGTACACAAAGTTGCACATTTTTCGAAAAACTTGACCTAAAGTAGCCCCATATTGGTCATTTTTTGATATTTGAAGGTCAATTTCTCATGACCTATTGCTTCAATTGACCCCAAACTTTAAACTTAAGCTACCTGGACATGAATCTGTCACCTTGCAATAGCGTCTCAAGTTCCCCCTCAGGGGGGGCTACTTCCCCTCCCCCCCCCGGGGGGTGAGGTCAAATATTTTGACATTTTTAGAATCCTTAAGCCACAAGGATTCCAAAAATATATACATGTTTAGGAAAACATCACCGGGTAATAAAGTTCCCAAATTTCCTATCCTAAACACACAGTGTGACGCCTTATGAAAATATTACTTTAACAAAAAATATTCATATTTTAGATGATTTTTAAAATTTTATTTGTTCAAACATGGTGCTTTCAAAAAGTATCGTTTTCTTCTCTTTCTTAAATATATATATAAAATGGTGGAATCAATATGGCAGCTAGACTTACGGCCTCACTCTGAAAGTATAGAAATTTGGCTACCAACACAAATTTAAAATATCAACAGATGTGTTGTTTTACTTAGAATGTTGATAATTATAAGTAGTTTCTACTTCCGAGTTGTGTTAAATTTTTTATTCAAAATGGCTCGTAAATATAAAAATATAAAATTAAAAAAAAAAACAAATAACAGATCTCCCGTTTTTATATTTTCTTCCATAATTTAGAATATTCATTAACTTTTTACAAAAAACCTGGAAAATTGCACTTTGGGGATGTTTTTTGGAAATTATAGAAGTTTTGTCTATAATTTTCATAACAATCTTTCGGTATATATTAGCCGATTTTTTTTAAAAATAATTTTCTACAAAAAACTTCAAAATAAATAAATAAATAAAATAAATAAAAAAATAAATAAATAAATTAATAAATAAATAAATAAAAAAAATTAAAAAATAAATATATATAAATAAATAAATAAAAATAAATAAATGAAAAAAAAATAAATAAAAATAGATAAAAATTATTAAAATAAATAAAAATAAATAAAAATAAATAAATAAATAAAAATAAATAAAAATATATAAAAATAAATAAATAAATAAAAAAATAAAAATAAATAATTAAATAAATAAATAAATAAATAGAAAAATCAATAAATAAATTAATAAATAAATAAATAAATAAAAATAAATAAAAATAAATAAAAAAATGTAAATAAATGAAAAAAATTAAAATATATAAATAAATAAATAAAAATAAATAAATGAATAAAAATAAATAAAAGTAAATAAAAATTATTAAAATAAATACAAATTAATAAAAATAAATAAAAATTATTAAAATAAATAAAAATAAATAAAAATAAATAAATAAATAAAAACAAATAAAAATATATATAAAATAAATAAATAAATAAAAAAAATGAAAATAAATAAATAAATAAATAAATAAATGAATAAATAAATAAATAAATAAAAAAGTAAATAAATTAATTAATAACTAACTAAATAAATAAATCAATAAATAAATAAATAAAAAAGTAAATAAATTAATTAATAACTAAATAAATAAATCAATAAATAAATAAATAAATAAATAATTAAATAATTAAATAAATAAATAAATAAATAGATAAATAAATAACTAAATAAATAAATAAATACGCAAGTAAGTAGGCAAGTAAGTAAATAAAAAAATAAATAAATAAATAAATAAATAAAAATAAATAAACTACCAACATTCTTCGTCCAAGAACGCATATGTTGATATTTAAAATTTGTGCTGGCAATTCTAAATTGCTATACTTTCAGAATGAGGCCGTAAGCCTATATCCGCCATATTTATTCCACCATTTTGAATTTTGAAAAGGGGCACACGACATTGGAAACAAGTGACAATAAGCTACAATTTTTGCCCATAAACCTTCTGAAAAACCTAAATCATTCTGAAGAGCAGGGGGTCTCCAAGTTGCAAAGAATGCCTCATATATATAGTTATTACTTAATTCAAATAAATAAGTAATCATTTCAAACACATAATTTATTTTAACACATAAAACTATATGTTTTATGTATTAAAATTTAATACCTTTAAAACAAAAAAAGTTCAATAAAATCCCTGCACTAGTTTTTAGTAAATCTAAATTTACAGTAAAATAAATCTTTCAAACATAAAAAAATAAGTAAAAAGAAATACAATTTTCAATATGTAATCATAGATGAAAAATTTTCAAACTTAAGTAAATACGAAAAATGATGAAGTTTCAATTTAGAAATTATCTGAACATCAAAATTAAAATATGTTTCGTCATCGCCGCTTTGGCTAAGTTGTGTAAGACACATGGGATTTGAACAATGTGTCTCTGATGAATGTAGTTCGAATCCTAACACGAAACACAACAAAATTTTTTCTAAAGGAATTTTAAAGAAAATGAAAAGTTATTTCGAATTGCAAAATTCAAGTGATTTCCAATATGTACTTAAGCTTAATTGTTCACAAAAAACCAATCCGAAAATAAAAAAATAAAACAAAAAATTAAGATTTTTTTTTAAATCGCAAGGTTTAAAAGCTTAAAACTAATATAAACTATAATTTTTTTTTTATCAGTATAGTACTTTTAAAAAGCATAACTTAAGTACCTTTCAAACAAAAAAAAATTATTAAAATCAGTTCACCCGTTCGAGCACAATTTAACTTTTAACTTTCATGTTTCTTAAAAAAGTTCGAGCCACCCTGTAGCTTAGAACTAGTGAGAAAATAAAAAAATAAAAAACACGTGCTAGTTTTTTTTTATTATACTATCGATCATCAAAGTTTCAAGAAAATCGGAGCATTTTTTTAAAGAATTATTTTCGGCACAAAATTTTTCAAACAAATAGTTCAACCAAACATAAATTTTTTTAAACAAATAAAACCTTAAGGGGGCAATTGCTTAGCATATTCTACTTCACAGCATAACCAATCTCTGTAAAAATCCCCTAATACATATCCTTTTGGAATTTAATCGTGAAATCGTCGGACAGCGGTTTAAATGTTTTAATAAAGCTTCCAACCGAATTTCACTCCAAATCTGACATATTAAATACAATTAAATTATTTTTGATGAAATTTTTAAGGTTGAATAGTGAATTCAACATTTCAAATGTAGAATTCCATCTTGTTAGAATCGTTGGCATTTTTAAATTCCACTGATTTTCTTCTCCTCAAAATTTTACGCGATCTTCTTTGACAACTTTCCTACTATATGTATTAATATGGTTTTCCATACTTTTCACTTGATTTGTGTGCTTTTGTCACTTTGAAATTTAATTTTTACTATTAAGTAAAAGATTTTATTTTTTAGGGATAATTAAGTAATCCCTATAGTGACAATTTTTTATTTATTTTATTTTTTACGGAATATATATTTCGGATTACTCCTTCTTCAGTTCTTTTCTTAACTAGTGAAGAATAATACATATTCTGTAAAAAATAAAATAAGTAAAAATTGTCACTATAAGGATTACTTAATTATCCCTAAAAAATAAAATCTTTTACTTATAGTAAAAATTAAACTTTCATAAAATAAGTAAAAAATTGTCACTATAAGGATTACTTAATTATCCCTAAAAAATAAAATCTTTTACTTATAGTAAAAAAAAAACTTTCCTACACATTTACTTTCTTTTCTAAGGGTTTTAAATTTAAAGCATCATACGCTGCTAATTGAATGGTATGAGCAGCGCATTTTACAACGGCCACAACTGAAGTAAACCCTGATTAAATTTCTAGGATTTCTTTGTCTTTTATGCTTTTGTTTATATTTTCATTTCCTGTTTCAGTTGGAAGGATGTCATTATTGGTAGCTTGCATTTATTCTTGCAACTCCTTTAGAAGTTTCGACGTCTTAATGATGTTAGCACCATTATTTGTTGTGCATAGCTGCTTCAATATTAAATTCATTAAAACAATACAATATTTGTTCTTTCAAAAACTTAGAATCCTTAGAATCTTAGAATCTTTTATATGTATATTGAATATAATATAATAATGTCGTTTGGTGTTTCCCGTTAATTTTCCTTTTAATGTCTTTTTACATTCTAGACATGTTGAAATATTCTTATCAACGTCATACGATACATAGTCCTTATAATCAAATATTTTTAATCGACCCACAATTGATACTTAATAAATTATCACAAAACAAAAGTAAATTAAACAACCTTATATATAGCTACGCAGAATTAAACTACTAATACCTCAACTACGCATTAACAACATAAAAATATACTTAGAAAATAAATCAAACGAATGATTCCTTTTAACTCGCCTTCAACAATAAATTGTATTTAATTCTCATCTCTCT
>OY856186.1:179817733-179967612 GCA_963693315.1 Diogma glabrata
ACTCTGTTTTTTAGATCCGTTATAACGGCCGTTTGGATTCTAATATTTTTAAAACTTTCATAAATTTAGAATCTTTGAAACCTTTTTAATCAGTTTCTTTGAAAAAAAAGACCTCTGCAGTTGGAGGTTTCTGAGTGAACGGCTCCAACAAAAAAGCTTGTAAAACACAAAATGCGTTTGAATCAACCGGCGCTCTCACGGTTGCATTTGTGGAGCCAGATCAAAAAACCTTCCGAAAACATGTGTGTTTTATTAATATCTTGGACAAGTTCGTAAATCAGAAAAATCTGACACATGGTTAAGGAACTATAGGCTTTATACTAAAACAAAAAGTGTTTTTTTTAATCCGTTATAACGGCCGTTTGAATACTAATATTGTTAAAATCCTCATAAATTTAGAATCTGTGGAGACATTGTAATCCGTTTCTTATAAATATAAACCTCTGCAGTTAGAGGTTTTTGACTTGTAGGCTTCAACAAAAAAGTTTGCAATAATCCCCAACTACAATTTCCAAAAACCTTATAACAGTCAATGTCAACCTTATAACAGTCAAAAAATAAAAGATTTGAATGGAAGAAATTAATTTTTTTTTTTTAGAAATAAACTATTTTGATATTTTGCAGTAATTGCACGACATATGATATAGAGTAGGTTTGTGTCATAAATTATTACACACATATTCTGTGGTAGATTTGATATTTGTTTGTTGCAAAATTGGATAGATATAATTTTGCTTGTAGGTAGCTAATTTTCTTTTTAAAATTTGTTTGATATCTGTTTGAAATTAGTTTGTTTTGTTTAAACTAATCTGATACATCAGATTCTACTGGCACACAAAACTGTCTGATCTCGAAATCTACCTATTTCTAGCGGATATACGTGCCGCTTGGACTTTTTTTGTTTTAATTCCTACCACTCGTTATTATCATTATCCTAACTTGTTTTTAAACTCTTCCAAAAATCCTTTTTCGTCAACAATAACTAGATACGACATTTGCCGTGATATTAGGAACTAGTGGGTAAGCTAAGTAACTTCGAGTCCAAAAACACTGTTAATTCAAATAGAGTGCCAAAGTGCAAAAACCGCCATCTTGAGGCTTTTTGCATGCAAAGTGGTGCCACCTGGCACAACAGCCTTCTTCTAAACCTGAGACTCGAATGCAAAAATCCTAGAAGGTTTGGTTTCGACAATCCCAAAACACCGTCAAAAACTCTGCCACTCACGACCTGGTTACCCCCACTTTCTATACAAAAAAGTAGGCCACCAAGGTTCGCCTGTCAGATGTGAAACATAAAAGTTGATAGTTGAATTTATAATTAATAAAAACATATAAGGAAATATTTAATAAAACAAAGCCATCACGGTGAAAATGTACGTCATCGCTTAAGATGATTGTGCTCGAAAAATCAGCATTCACTTGTTGATGTTCAATAATCCATTCAACGAACTCTCTTTGTTGTACAATGTCGCTAGGCTTCAGTTGTGTTAGTTGAATTTTGTAAGCATGAAAACACAAATATTTTGTGAGTATAGGTTGTAAAGAGCTTTTTGAAACTTGCAATTCTTGTCCATGACGCCTAATTGATGTTCTGGGTTTTTCACCAATACTCTCACACGCTGCTTCGATATTGACATTTGAACGGCTTGTTTTGAGAAAACCAGTGTGTTTAGTCTCCCTAAATTGTTCAATTAATCCCTTCACAGTTAACGACACTAACGAAAACACGAAAACACTATTCCGACCATATTTTGTATGAAATTTTCGAACTGTGGCCGCCAAACTTTCATTATTTTTTAGATATTGTTTAATAATGAAAACACGTTGTTGTATATTCATTTTTACTAACCGTAAACTCTCAGCTGTAAAATTAGTTTTTTTTTCAGAGTTGCCAACAATTCAAGTTAATTTTGGGACATTCTTTATTTCTGATGAAAAAATAAAACAAAATCCATATGACCTTATTTATGTTTTGTGCGAAAACGATTTAAAAATTCTGATTTTTTGTCTACACTTGGTACAGTGTAAACTGAATTTTTTTCTCATAGTCGTGAGTAACTTTTTCATTTGATTCAAAATTATACAATTATTGCGATTTTTTTTTAAATTTACAACAAAAAATTTAAAAAAAATTGGGGTGGAGGCATGAGTCCTACCATCTTTCGTTACAATATTCAATTCGATTTTACTACCAACGTGCGCCTATAGATGTTTCACATAAACAAAAAAGAATTCAAGATGGCTTATTTTGCACTTGGGAACCTCCATTTTTAGTCCGTGTTTTTAAGGTCAGAGTTACTTTTGCCCAAAATACATGTGCGGAAAGTCTGCACGCAGTGCTGCATGCATATCTGCATCTAAAATAGATGTGCAGAATTTTTATATATTTGACGTGCAGAATTTTCGTAACAATGACAGTTCGTGTTCTTACGTATTATGAAATAGTTATAAGTAAAAGTTGTCGCAATTTAAAGAAAACTGTCTTTTTAATTAAAAGATAGAAGAAAATAATTGAATCGTTGCCTGTAGAAACGTTTATGTCTAAATTAAAATTTAAGTTCATATTACATATACCACTGTTTCCGATAATCCTTTCCCAAAAATTTATTTATTAACAATATTAGTTTTAATTATTTTATAATTTGGATTATTTAGAATATTTGAATATCTTTATAAACAAATATAATCAATACAAAAATAATTTCATTGTCAAAAATATATCATTCATTTTTATTTGAGTTATAAAAAAAATAATTCATTTTCAAACAAAATGTCAAAATCATCCATTTTTATCTGAGTATTCAAGTGGTTTTGGTTTTTTTTTTATTGTGGTAGCACTGCCTCTGTGCAGAAATTAGAATTAGAGATATCTTGCAGAATTTTTCTGCATGCAGAATTTACATGTAATTGCTCTCATATAACAACACATGTTCTAATTTCGCTGCATGCAGAATTCTGCACATGTATTTTGAGCATTAGCTTATCTACTGAAACTGGATTTTTCCATTTAGCTATCTTTTTAAAGAATGTAGATATTCGGTGGAGAAACGTCTCCAAAAATTTGAATCATTTGCGTTATCCGTTGCCAATAAGAAAGACGATTCGTTTGAATGTCCGTTAAGCTAGGTCCAAGTATGGTCGTTATTTTTTCCGAAAGGCGCCGATGTAAGCGTTTCTGGAACGGTAGACATTATCGTTGATGGCTTGGAATGCATTAGACCTTCTATTTGAATAATCAGTAATTAATTGTTAATGGCAATGTGGCGTTATTTGTTTCTTTTCCTTTTGTGACGATTATGGAATACGATAGAACACAACACAATAGAACATCTTTCGAGAAAAATACTCTTTAGAGAAAATAGTTCTACAAAAGAAATAAAAAATCATTAAAAGATAACAACGTAATCAAAGTAAACACATAATAGGAAGTTTGATCCTATAAGAATTGGTAAATAAACAAATTGAAAAGAATAGATTTCACACCTATGTGTCAATGTTTATGTTGATAAAAAAAGGGTTTGTGTTCTAGAATATTATCGTACTATCGAGGCTATTTCATGTAGTATATATAAGAGGTGTTGTTCGAGGATAAAATTAGTATAAAATTGTCAGCGATAGAAAAAGTATAAATTTGTAAGCGATTGAATTGAGTATAAATATGGCAGTGATATAGGCGAGTTAAAATTAACAGTGTTATAAGTTTTTTTTTATTTAGCGTATGGTTTTTATGACACATTAAAAAATAAAACTTAAAAAAGGTAGATTTTTCTATGAAATCTACCTAAAACAAAACATGAATTCACATTAAATGAGCTTACAATCAATTTGATTGCGCGTCTTTAGTTAAAAATTAAAAATATTTGAACATTGAGCAGTACATTTGAACATTAGATGTTTACATCGAGTGAGTCTATCCATGTTTCTACATCGGGCGTTGCCAAATGGATGTCTGCGATGTTGTCATTGTATCGTCGAATTGGACACACAGTTGCAATGTGTTTTATGGTTTGTTGTGGAGCTCCACAGTCACATTTAGGGGACTCTGAAATGCCCCACTTGTAGAAAGAATCAGCACAACGTCCCTGATTCGTTCTTATTCGGTTTAGTGTAGTCCAGATATGACGTGGCAAATCGAAACCAGGCTGGGTAGAAGTCGGGTTAGTAATAGAAAGCTCAAGTGTATATTAATGATGCCAGGAGGTGTCCCAGGCATCCAAGATATTAAAATTAGTTGCCAACAGGTTGCTGGCAGTTTTATGTGGAGGCTTTCTTGACTTCAATCGACAACGAGTATGGTCACCGTAATATTCGTGCAAGAGTGACGTGATGTTGTTCGCTACCTTTTTATGTTCACGCATAAGCGCATGTAAGCGTCTGAGGGAACGATATCGTGGAACGATATTGCTTAATACAGGGAGCCAAAGTAAAGGAGTAGGCCTGATAGTACCACTTATAGTACGCATCGTGGCATGCAGCTGGCAGTCAACTTTTTCAGTATGTGTGCTATTCAACCAGACTGGTGCGCCATACTCAGCCACTGAGTAAACCAGACTTAGAGCAGTTGTGCGGAGGATAACTGGAGTAGCACCCCATGTCAAGCCTGCCAGTTTGTGCAATATATTGTTTCTCGTTTTAAGTTTTTTTGACGTATTCTCTAGGTGGAGTTTAAAAGAAAGAGTTCTATCGAGAGTAATGCCCAGGTACTTTAGCTGTTGATTGTATTTAATGACAGTGCCGTTAAATGACACTGATAGTTCGTGTTTTGTCAGTTTGTTGTTTAAGTGGAAACAAGAACTCTCGGTTTTACTTATATTAGGAAATAAACTCCACGTTCGAAAATAGTCATTCATTATCGCCAGGTCAGTTGAGAGCAAATCTTCCAAGACACCCATGTCTTTATTTTGAGTGGCCAGGGTCCAATCATCAGCGTAACCAAATTTCTTTGACGTTGTGTCAGGAATGTCATGAATTTACAGATTAAAAAGTAATGGCACCAGGACGGAACCCTGTGGTAAACCATTGTTAAGCATTTTGGACCTACTACAGGAATTATTTAGATGGACTTTGAATACACGATTACTCAGCATGTTGTTAATTAAACGCGAGATAGTGCTACAAGGTATTGCATTGAACAGCTTATATATAATCCCAATTCGCCAGACCGTGTCATATGCTGCAGTAAGATCGATGAATACTGCGCCTGTTTTTAATTGTTTTTGATACCCAGCTTCGATGTAGGATGTTAACGCGAGCAGTTGGTCAGTGCAACTGCGATTGGGACGGAAACCAGCCTGTTCGACGGGGATCTGGTCATTCAGTATCGGAGCGATACGGTTGTATATGAGCCGTTCTAACAATTTGTAGCAGGTGCTCAAAAGGGCAATTGGACGGTAGCTTCCTGGTTCATTAGATGGTTTACCTGGCTTAAGTATCGCTATCACTTTTGAAGCCTTAAAATGTTTTGGGAGATTGCCGGTTTCTAGGATATTCGAGAAAAGTTTAGTTAGCCATTGTTTTACATTTTTTCCAGCATTTCTAAGAAATTCTGGAAATATACCACCGTACCCAGCTGCTTTTCGGTTTTTTGTTTGAGATAGAGCTGAATCAAGTTCTTCGCTACTAAAAGAGTTCGCATACTTCGATGGAGACGAGCAATTGCGCTTCATTTCTCTTAATTTACGTTTAATTGTTCTTTTATGAAGGCGATTAATAGAAGAACGAGATATGTTTACGATATGATTCGCAATGTCCTCTTGATTTATTTCATCGTTAGTTCGAGCAATTGAGTTTGAGCCTCCCAGCTTCCGAAGGAGACTCCAAGCTTCCCAGCTTGAATGGGAAAAATCTATGTTTTTAACAGCGCCAATCCACTTTTGCTTTCTCGCGGCGTCCAGTGAGTAAATTAAGTCATCAGCCACGTCTGCCTCACCACTACTAAGGTACTCCTCATATAATTTATCGCTCTCTCTACTCCAGCCAGGAATGTATTCTTCACGGAAGCCTCTTGGGATGCATTTCTTAGCAGTTGAGATAATGGCTCCAACAAATCTATCGTAGTTTTTAGGAATGGGTTGGATCCAGCGTATCACTGCAACCAACTCCAACCTATATTTATCCCAGTCAGCTTTGTTAAAATTCCATCTAGGCTGAGAAGTAGAGCTAACGAGTGGAATTTGGATTCCTATCTCAAGAATTACTGGACGATGTTGAGAGCGTGGAAAACCTTGAAAGACAGCCCTAGATATTGGAATAGGGTTTCGTTGTTCGATTTTTGTGAAAAACAGAGGTTGGGATTGTAATCACGTCGCCATCTAGCAGATCTAAAGGTTTTCATGTCTTTCGCATCATATACCAGGAACATGTTGTTACCATCTGCCCAGTCCGTCAGTTGTATGCCATTGGGATTGTTGTTTGAGTAGGACCACTGGGTGTGATGGCTATTGAAGTCACCAGTATATATTGCTGGGTGATGAAATAATGGTAGAGTAGCAGCTGGCCATCCTGTATTTGGAGGCTTGTATACGTTTACAATCTTCATGTCTGATATATCAACAACAATAAGATGTATATCGTTGTCCGTCTGTGTAAGAACATGGGTGCAGTTCATGATTTCTGACTTAACATACGTGGCAGATCCATATGCTTGATGGTAAATAGCACTAATTAATTTGTAACCAACAATGTTTCCTATAGAGGTAAGTTGCGCTTCATCTGCTGCATGCGTTTCTTGCAGAATTACCACATCGATGTTGAAATCTTTTAATAATCTTTGTAAATGTTCAGATTTTGACTTGCTTATGCCTTCAATGTTCAATTGCAAAATATGGACTGAGGGTCCAATATTTTTTGTCTTATGGTGCTGAAAAGTACCGTTGTTGTTGTGATTTTGATTTTGGTTCATGTTTATTTTTTTTTTGTATCACAGCCAAGAGTTCGAAATGAAATATTTGGCTACCAAGTTGAAATAGACTATTCGCGTAACCCAGGGTGTAGCACGAGGTGTTACACCCCAGTGTTATAAGTAGAAAGTTAAAAGTGATATTGTAGAAAGTGATATTGTAGAAAGTTATAAGTGATATTGTGAACAATTATAATAGAATTATAAGTGGTGAATGATTGTTAGTACAAGAAGAATTAAGAGGAATAGTAATAGGAGAAATATTTTTATAATAAAATCTTGAACGAATAAAATTATAACGTTTAGAAAATCCATTGTGTTTTGATTTCCTAATTTAGTGATCGAACTAAATAATTGTAACTCGGCTAAGAAACGTTACACTATTAAGTGCTTTTTTAGAGATTTTATTAAGAGGCTATACGCGTGATTTGCTGCACAAATGATGAACCATTATGTTTTGATACATGCACCGTATGATCGCTCAGGCGGGTCAGCGAAGCCATGAAGTTCAACTCTCCCATTATTTTTGAAATTTTCGCAACGCTTCAGTTTTACATAATTGAAGGATGCGCTCTAAATTTGTTTCATGTCCGTTGATGTTTAATTTATAAAAATATACCCAATTTGTTTCCGCCTTTCAAATCAATTAAATTAACAATTTCGCTATTTTGATAACAGGAGATGATAATTTTAATCTATCATATAGTTTCGAAAGTACAGAACGTTTCGGAAATCTGTGAGATTTGTTTCAATCCTGGAGTTAAATGACAATTAATGATTAATGATTCTTTATTACCTGTAACGGAAGATGAAGTACGAGCGATATTAAATAAACTTGATCTAAATAAAGATTTTGGAGCTGATCTAATTTTTCCTATTTTCTTAAAAAACGCCACTGCATTGATCTGTTAGCCATTAATCATTCTACTTAATAAGTCTTTTGAAAATGATGTTTCTCCTATTAGATGGAAAATAGCTAAAATCATTCCCATTTTGAAAACTGGTGACAGTACTGATGTAGAAAATTATAGACCAATTGCAACATTGAATTGTTTCAGCAAAATTTTCGACAGAATTGTTAACAATAAACTAACAATAAATTGTAATATTTTATATTTTAAATATTGTATTACTATATTTATTAATTTTAAATTGTATTGTATTATTATATTTTAAATATTGTATTACTTTTATAAATAGCTTTTATAAATTGGAAATATTTCCGTTTGCTAGTATTTAAATTGAAATAAATAAATAAATAATTCATCCCAAGAGGGATTTCAAATTAAACTAAAAGTTTTGATTGTTGCTTTATCAAAAAATTTTTTTGAATTGTTCCTCCTTTTCCAGGTGAGATTGATTACCCATGAGTCGTTTACAATTTAGGCAGTTCGAACCCTTCTTTCATGAGCATTTCGAATAATTATTTTTGTAAAATCAAGAATTGATCAATGTTATTCGATATTTATAATATAGAATTTGTGCCTGCCTTGTAGGATAGACTAAAGCCGGGCATTCACATACAACGGAAACAGAAACAGAAACCGAATTTCATACAAATTTGACAGATAAAAATTCGGTTTCTGTAAAATTTGTATGAAATTCGGTTTCGGTTTCTGTTTCCGTTGTATGTGGTTTCAAGCCTTTACTATGAAACAATAAAAATAGATTGAAAGAAACAAGGCCAACTAAACGGGAATTAAAGTTTGTAAATAAATAACAGTAAATCGAAATTATGTCTACTACAACACATTTGCAGGCTACAGAACAAAGGCTTTATTAATGTCATGCATATGTATATGTTCAGTTTTATAAAGATGTATAACAAAGACCATCGATAGTTAAAAACAGGTTAAAAACATACAACGAGCCTCAACTTTTCTTCTCCTGAGAACTTCAAACATTCCATTGCTCCTGCATACTCCTTGACACATAATTCATTGGATACTCCTTGACATAAAACCGCTTTCTAAATTCAGAAAGCACCCCCATAAAAATCGCCCAAAAATTAACTACCATTAAATTTCCATTTATTCTACCTTCTTAGTAACTTTTCGACATAAATCTATTTAATATATGTTAGTAGTTAACGTTACTTTGACACAACGGCGTAAAAGAGAATCACAACATTTAAATAATAAAACGAAACACATGTTTCCTTCAAAAATTCAAATTAACAACATATAACATAAATAAAATGCCAAGAAATTAGCAATTGTTTTTTGTGTGTTTTGCAATTCAAATCAAAAAAAAAAGAATCGTTTTGGTTGCACCATCATTAAATATAAAATAAAATGAAGCAAGCAAACAAAGCAAAAAAAGTAAAACAAATGTATAAGAATAAAAAAATATGTACATTTATTTGAATATGCAGAACTGCAAAAATGTCTTTCTATATAAATAAAAACAAAGAACTACAAAAAGTCAACCGACACGACACAATAATAATGAATAAACAAAAAAGAATTGTTTAACAAGAAAAGGACGATCGAAGCGAACAAGAAGTCAAGTCGAGTTAAAGAAAATTAAAGCACAAAAGTGGAGAAATAATAAAAAACTGATTTAACATAACAGCAATTGTGTACTTTTAACACACAATTTTGTTTTTTCACGGGTTCTTTCAAACCTGTTTCGCATATATTGACATATGAAAGCTTATAAGCGTTTCCTTAAAACTACTTTTTCAAAACCCTATAAATTAAAAATAAAAAAACACTTGTTTTTATTTTGCGAGTTGAAATTAAATCTTTTATTAAATTTTAATTTGTATATAAGCTCAATGCATTTCGGCCAACGTAATACGCTTAATAAGATTTTAATGATATTTATATATTTTTTATATTTATTTTTTGTAGTATTTTAATTGGTCATAATATTCTTGTATTTTATTTTGTTTAAAAATGTGTTGTGCATTGTGTGAGCATAAATTACAATATATGTCACAACAACACATAAAAAACTTTTAAGACCAAGGTGCCAAACAACATGCTTGCTAAGGTGTTGATGGGCGCAAATACTTTTTTATTCGCCTACATATTAAAGTGTTACTTTATTACTTTGATTTGCGGCCTTAAAGTGTCACTTTTTAACTATTTATTTTGTTGTCATAGTTACGTCCAAAAAAGTAAAAAGCATTTGTATTTGTTTAAATTCTATGAAAAATAAATTTTTTTATCAAAGTAAACCTTTAATTCAAAATTTCATTATCCAATTAAAATAGTTGTTATCATTTGTTGTCATGGTTATACAATAATTTGGAAAAAATAACAAAAATTTTGTCA
Organism: Diogma glabrata; assembly: GCA_963693315.1. Lineage (NCBI taxonomy): Eukaryota > Metazoa > Arthropoda > Insecta > Diptera > Cylindrotomidae > Diogma > Diogma glabrata. The sequence goes on from OY856186.1 coordinate 179,827,913, forward strand.
AAGGTTACTAGTTCTACATATTTTTATTTTAAAATTTATGCAAATTTATAGTTTTAAATTAGACTAAACAAATTTTTTTTAAATATTTTGCTTGCGGCGAATAAAAAATAGTATATGATGCACGGACGTAAGCTATTTTGGACTTAATGTGGGTGCAAATCTCGGCTAGCGCCTCGATTGGCAAACTCCACATCCGTCCAAAATCTTTAGCTTTACGTCCTAGCATCATAATGTACTATTATTTGTTTTTTTAAAGAATGGGTAACTAAACAATAATGTATATCGAGTTGATAATGGCGTTAGTCGAAATTCATTGGGCTTAATACAGATTAAAATTAATTAATGATCTTAATTTAAATTCGAAAAATAAAAACAATTGTTTTTTTAATTTTAATATATCAAGACGTTTTGCTAACTGCCCAGCTTACCAAAAAATTGTTCAAAAACATCAGGAAGCTTAAATTACTTCAAGTTCTTTATTGTTCGTAAATTGCAAGCTTAGCTACCCGATCTTTGGAAAATTGGTTAAACTAAAAAGAATAAGTGACACAATTAATTCGGTTCAATCTTGTTGCTGTTACATTTGGCAATAAGGAACCCGATAATCTTAAATTGAAACAAATTTGACAAACTAAAAAACGCTATTGTATTGCAAAACAATATGGCGATCTAGTATTGACAGACGTTACTCTTGAAACTTACCTTAAAGTTTACCTCCATTTTTAGCTGTATGCTTTACATAATATCATATGCTATAGTATCTCATATTTAGAAGGCTAAATTAAATAATAAAAGTCAGACAAGTGCGAATAAAATTCGCTCGTCAAGGGTTCCGTGAATGTAAAGAACACAATATCAAAATAATTCACATAAAATTGTGTTGTAAAGTGTTTATATTGCCAGACCATAGACACAGAAAAAATAAATGTTTCATCGTAAATATCAATAGTAAATATTAATCTCATCTAAATTGATCGAAATGATATAAAAAATATTACTTTAGGTTAAATGTTATCCATAGCTGTTTATGGTAGCTAAGGAACGATTCAATTCTGGGATTCTAGGTCAAAAAACCCTTTTTCACCCTTCCCCATTCCCATCCCCTAAACACACAGAAATAAAATCATTTTAGACTTCGCTACATTTTTCGTTAAGGGTTTATCAAACTTCCTATCTCCATGAATTTTTTCAATTTTCTGTCAATAAACGAAGATACGTAGCGGGGACCAACTTTTTGTTGCACTTTTGTGACAATAATTCAAAAACTGTGCATTGCAAAATTCTAAAAAATTGTAATATTTCTTAAGTTTGGTGCTCTTTCAAATGACACCCCACTCATGCGGGTCAAAAAACATTTTTTCAAAACCGTACGCAACGGGCTTGTTGATCAAGTTGGCATGCCAGAATCGATCAAATGCTTTAGAGATGTCTAACGTACGTTTCACCACCTTTTTCAAGTGTGCTATTCCAAAGATGTGCCACATAGTTCAGTAGATCGGTTGTTGATCTTTTGTTTCTAAAACCGTATTGGCTGTCAGATATCAAATGGTTGTCTTCCGAAAATTTGGATATGTGTGAATTAATATAGTGCTCGTATATTTTAGACATGACTAGGAGTAAGGCTATTGGTCTATAATTTGAAATATCACATTTCGTTCCTTTTTTGGGACAGGCTGGACATTGGCCAACTTCCAGCAGGATGGAAAAATACCAGATTTATAGGATTTATAGAATATTTTGGTGAGAGTTGGTGCAAGTTCTTTTGAAAATGTTTTTAGAATAACAGGAGGAATGTTGTCCAGACCAGAGACTTTGTTGTTGTTTAACCCCCTTAAAAGTTTTTCGACAATCTTGTTGCACTTTTTTGACAATAATTCAAAAACGGTGCATCGCAAAATTCTAAAAAAAATTATAATATTTCTTAATTTCGGTGCTCTTTCAAATAACATCCAACTCATGCGGGTCAAACACCCTTTTTTTCATCCTTCCCCACTCCCATCCCCTAAACACACAGAAATAAAATCATTTGAGACTTCGCTATATTTTTCGTTAAGGGTTTATCAAATTTCCTATCTATGAATTTTTTTAATTTTTCTGTCAATCAACGAAGAAAGGTAGGGGGGGGGGAGCCAACTTTTTGTTGCACTTTTTTGACAAAAATTCAAAAACTGTGCATCGCAAAATTCTAAAAATAATTGGAGTGTTTCTTAATTTTGGTGCTCTTTCAAATGACTCATGCAGGTCAAAAAACCTTTTTTTCATCCTTTCCCACTCCCATCCCCTAAACACACAGAAATAAAATCACTTGAGGCTTCGCTACATTTTTCGTTAAGGGTTTATCAAATTTCCTATTTGTATGAATTTTTTCAAATTTTTCTGTCAATCAAGGAAGAAACGTAACCAACTTTTTGTTGCACTATTTTGACAATAATTCAAAAACTGTGCATCACAAAATTCTAAAAAAAATTGAAATGTTTCTTAATGGGTCAAAAAACCTTTTTTAATCCTTCCCCAATCCCATCCCTTAAACACACAGAAATAAAATCACTTGAGGCTTCGCTATATTTTTCGTTAAGGTTTTATCAAATTGCCTATCTCTATGAATTTTTTCAAAGTTTTCTGTCAATCAAGGAAAGGAAACATACAGAAAACGCCATTATTTGAAGTGAAGTCCTTTCATATGATACCCTACTTGACTCGATAAAAAAATGTATTTTCTCAAAGGCGCCGCATCGTAACCCTGTTAAACAAACGAAAACCATTTTATTTATTTTTCAACCCCTCAGCTTGTGTGGATAGGTTAGTTTTATTCGCATGCCAAATTTCAGGTTCATTGGATTTATAGTATTAATTCGAGATGATCGAAATAATGTGAAAAATACGTTTTACTCTCACCAATAGTGTTCCGTATAAAAAACGGAACCCTAAAAATTTAGAAACGTTTTGCATTCAAAGCAGAATTTCCAGATAACTATACCAAGTTTTGAATGCCATGCTTTTTTAATTCCGTTGATGTCTAGATAAGTTTCGGTTGTTAAATTAAGACCTTTAAGATCTTTAACCATATTTTTTGTACTGCATCAATTTTAGCTGTCCATCGCCTGTTAGAAAGCTTATGTGGTAACTGCGGAATGCCTTTCTTTAATATTGCTCATCGTTGAGGGCTGCTGCTAAATAAGTTATAGCATTTATTAAATTATTCCAACAAATGTAACTTAATTTGAACAACATTCGGCAGAATCAACTCCACAGAGATTGAGACTGTGAGCTTCACATTTCATTGATATTTAAGAAAGTGAAAATAGACTGAAAGAAAGATTTCGTCACTACAACCTCTTTTGTGTCAACCGTATTTTTGTTGTGACTTTGACATTTCACTTGGCTTTTGTCATATGTCTTCATGTGTCGATTTTTAACGTATGATAACTGAATTTGAGGTTTATTCTGACAGGAAACATTTGGTTGATACAAAACACGTTGTAGTGACCGATTTGTTTCTTTCAGTGTGGATTTATTTATTAATCGGACTCAATGTATGACAGTGGTTTATTAAAAGACGATACTATTGAACTATAGACAATCAAATAAAATATCAAAAAGTAGGTTTTAGAAATGTGTGCTCAATTGACATCAATTCAATTGTAGGTATATTTATTATTTCGACTAATATTTCAACAAGAACCGTTTGGGGTGGTATAAGTCCACGTTTGGGAAAAACTGAGTTAATGGTAGTTTTGGAAAGATAATGATGTCCTCTTTTTATATTTATAATCATACCTTCAATAAAACAAGATTTTTTGTAAAATAAGCAAAAAAATATTATGTATAAAATGCAATCGGAAAAATATTTTTTTTGAAAGTGGAATAAGTCCATTTTTAATGTTAATTGTCAAAATGACGTTCTAATTGCAACTGTTACCGATTATTACGAGCTCAGTGTGCACAGCCCTTGAGCCGATATTAGTTATTGTCTTAAAAACAACATTGTTAGCAAGATAACGGTATTGATTGATTTTGTTTAGTATTCTTTGGCCAGTTTTTCTGTTTTTGTTTTTATTGCAATATGCCTCATCTTGGTATTTCGGTAAAGAATAGCTATATATGATAAGGGGACAGGATCTCGGGTTTAAAAAATTATGTAAATAGTATTTAACATATTAGCACAGATGCAAACATTAGATTTTAGACTATTAGTGTTTTTGAACGATAAACAATTTTCAATGAATTGTACAAACAACCTGTCGGTGAGATTCATATTGTATCTCGAAACATGTAGTTAAGTTAAAATAAACAATTTTCCGTTTCCATTTTTCACATAAAATAGAAGTGGGTCAGCTGCGCAGTCAGTATAGAAAAAGAAAAATTGTTAATCTCATATTAGAGATTAATATTTAGTAATATTCACACATGTTGCATACATTTCTTCTTTTTGTATATTGTATGTAAAAAATGACTACTTCTATGTAGTTCTATGTAAAAAATGAGAAGGGGAAATTGTTTAACTATCAAAAATAATAATAGTCAAAAATCTAAAGTTTGCATCTGTGCTAACATGTGCTAAATGTCAAAAACGTGTAATATCTTCGAATATAATGATATAAGCAGTATTAGCAAAATTCTCATGCGGGAAATGGGTTATTCAGAACAAATTGATTTTCATGTAAATATTGAAGCTTTTATAGATGGAAAAAAATAATTTAAAAATTTAATATTTTTTTTCAGTGTTATTAAGCTTTTTCTAAAACTTTTAGCAACGCGTACAAAGAGTTTTAACAAACTCGATTTTAAAATTTGAAACTAATCCCATTCTGTGAAGTTGCTGAAAAATTTATGACAAAATTCAAGCCAACACAATAAATGTCAAATCTCAAGTTAAATAAAAGGCTTTTAAATAAAAAACGGCCGGTACTTTACGGTCGGATTTGTTGAGCAAGATCAAAAAAAATTTCTGTAAATGTGTGTTCTATTTATATCTTATACAAGATCGTGAATCAGCAAAATCCGAGACATGGTTAAGAAACTAAAGGCTTTTTACTAAAAAAAAATTGAATTTTAAAAACCGTTATAACGCCCGTTTGGACACAAATATTTTAAAATAAATATTAAATTTAAAATCTTTGAAAATATTTTTATTTCTTCAATTGGACGAACAAATTATATTTTTGTTGTTACACTTGTTTATTTATATCTTTTTTTATAAATATAACTGAAATAAATTCTCGAAAAACATTATTATACATTGAGATTTTTTGTATTTAATTTCTAGACACTACTGTGTGAGAGAATGATGAGCGAATATTTCGTCAACATATGATGAGTGAATGTTTCGATATGATGAGAGAATATTTCGTCAACATCTTAAGTCACGAGTGTAGTCATTATTGATTGTTGTCATATCAAGGCGAAACTAATATCTGACGAACAGTCAATTGATTGCTATATTGCTGTGGCTAAGTGTGTAAGATACACGGGATTTGAACAGGTGTCTCTGATGAGTGTAAGTTCGAATCCTCGGACGAAACACACAAAAATTTGTCTATAGGTGTTTTTCTAAGAGAAAATGAAAAATTATTTTTCTATTTTGCGTCTAAAATAAAGTCATTTCGATACCCAAATGCGTATCGAAATGGCCTTCATTACGATACGCAATGTTTTGTCTTTCAAGGTTGGTCACATTGGTCATACAAACGTCAGTGAACATTAAAACGAATAATTATGTAAATAAAATTAATAAGAATATCTAAATTAGTGTTATATATTTTAATTAATTAAAATAATTAGTAATCATAACAAAATTTCAAATTGACTATTTTTTAATAAAATACACATTTTTTAAAATTTCAAGACAAAAAATGCAAAATAGAAAAAATAGTATAAAAAACTCGTTTCATAAGACGTTTTATCGCACTTATCCTTTAGAAAACTCCCCGCTGCGCGGGTCGTTTTCTAAACAGATTGCGTGCGATAAAATCGTCGATTATGAAACTAGTTTCTTAATATACTATTATAATTGCAAAATTCAAATGATTTCTAATATGTACTTAAGTTTAATTGTTCACACAATTCAATCGAAATGTGATCGAAATTTAACATCAAATTTTGATTCCCTAAAACATCGTCGCAGTGTTGCTAATCTCGTTGTTTTTTATAAATATCGTCACCAGCAGTGCTACGACGAATTCAGATCCATCATCACTCAAACGTATTATTTTTCCCGTTATACTCTTTACATAATAAAATTAAATAGGTTTAAAGCGTTAACAACATCACAAAATTCTAGTAACGGTTGCCTATATTTTTATATTTATTCAAACGCAAATCCTAAATATCGCGGTACATGGAAAAATGGACTTATACCACTTTAAAAAAAATGGTTCAATTAAAGTTTTTAATAAAATTAAGGCATACACAAACAATTAGATACAAACTTATTAAAAATATATGCACCAAAATGAAAAATATCATATGCGTAGTGTTTATTTATCATTTATATAATATTATTATTTTGGAAAGGGGGTCCGCGAATACGGTTGGAACTTGGAAAATTTTAGGGGTGCCGGTAGCTGAAAAGGTGAAGAACCACTGGTCTGTACTATCGACAATCAAATTAAATTGTAATGTGCTTTTTAAAATATTTAGCACAGATATTCATCTCCAGCAAAATTTATTATAACTATTCCAAGAATTTGTGACGTCATTCATATGAAAAATGTTTTTTCAAAATTAAGGCCCTAAAGGACTTTTCCCAAAGTCGTGCACTATCTAGATCGTTTTTTCACACCGGAAAATGGTAGTATGCTAATTTTCAGAAAAAATTATTTAACCGTTTTCGAGAAAAAATTTACAAATATACAATTATTGCTCCTTTAATAAGTAAGAATTCAAAGCATTTTAAAATAGATAGAAAAATCTGCAACAAACCTTCACACAATTACTGTAACACACTAGAAATCCAAGAAACAACTAGTGATTGCAAATTACCCGATTTCAAATTACCCGGTTACTCGATTAGTATTTTCCAAATTACCCGGATTACCCGGATAACCCGGGTAGTTATAAAAAAATTAAAAGATGAAAAACAATAAAAAAAACCTCACAGTAGTAAACTAAACATTGATCATTTTTTAATTGTAAAATAATATTTCAAAAATATTAAAGCATTTAGGGTAGCTGTACTCATCCGATTTCGTATTTTTTTTTAAATTCCTGCAATAGAAAAAACCCGCTCCGATAAAGTGGATGTTGGCTTCACGGTCAATAACGATTGACTTAAATTTTCTATCATTTTTTTCGGTTTCCTTTATTTTCATACAACATTTTCAGCTCTTTATCAACTGTAGTACCACTGTTATCTATAGTAGATCTTGTGTAGACAGCAATACATTTTTGTAGTTGTAAATTTTCAATATTACAATTAGCCGCATCATTATCCGATTTGATTTTTCATTGCTGACGTATTTCCCCATTTAGTTGAAATTATTCGTGCGCATCCAACTACGTGGCACCGAGATTTATCTGATGACATTTTCTTGAACTGGTCCCAAACTTTCGATGACACTTATTTTAATTATTAGCTTAAATCTTAAATAAAAACTAGAGTTTGCACGGTTCGGTTAACCGAAAACCGAAACCGCGGTTTCCAGCTTATCAAATTGTAACCGTAAACCGCTGCTAAAAATCGCGGTTTACGGTTTTCAACAAATTTCAAATTTTAACTGTCATCGAAAATTTATTTTCTATATTTTCTGTCTAAATTTAATTTATGTGTTGTCTACTGATTCAAAGAGGATGCTAGCATTAATTGGTTTAAGGGTTAAGCTATAACAACTAAGTAATAATTTATAATAGTTACTTTCGATTCTGACACAAATGTTGCTTCAACAAATCTAATTAGAAACTCACACAAAAAACATTAGTTTATTTTATGAACAAAGCTTCTCTAAATTGTTGGGGAATTGGTCACAAAAGACGGTTTTTCTATCAGAGGTATTACAAGGTCAAATTTCATAAGACAGGCAATTTTTGATAAAGGCGTAATCCCCCACCGAATCTAAACACGTTTTTTCGGTTTCAGATAATTTTAGCCGCAAATTAAGGTCTCGCCTTAGCGATCATACACTTAAAACTAACCTTATTTGATACAAGAAGAAATATATTAATTCAAGTAAATATCTTTGCATTGAATTGAGCACATTAAAATAAAAACCGAAAACCGAACCGCAACCGCAGGTTTCTACAAATTGAAAACCTGAAACCGCGGTTTATAAATTTCCGGTTTTTTTGCAAACTCTAATAAAAACTTATCATAATATATTTACCGTTTCTATTTTAAACTAAATATAAACAAATAATAACCAATGAAGATCCTTAATCTTTTATGACTTAATTTTAATTTTAGTAAGAACTAAAATTCCATAAATTTTGTTATGTGTTCTTCGTCGTTTTTCTGTTGTTTTCGTAATCCAAACAATAATAATTAACTAGAGGGCAGTTTAATGTTTACGGATGTGGTTGGTTTAATGTTTATGGTTTAATGTTTATGGACATATTGCAATTTGTATGGTTAGAATAGAATGATTTGTCAACAACTACCTAGCATAAAGAATAATTCAAATTTGCAAAAAGAGAACGAGCTGAATTTTATTTTGTAAATTTTATTGAGAAAAAACTGGACCTTTTGTTGTTCGGGTATTCGACCAAAAGATCCGGATATTAAATACCCGAAAAATCTTCCTAAATACCCGGGTACCCGGATACCAAGATTGCAAACACTAAAACAAACCTTTAAAAAAGCGGTAGCCGAGCATAAAACAAAATCAAATTTTCAACTCAGTTCAGTGCAAATTAAGTCATAAAATTCTAATTGAAAAATCAAATTTTAAATATTTTTTATTTTACCATTACTCTTTTTGCTTCTTCTTTTCGGATTTATTTTTGCTTTTTGACGTTAAAAAAACGATTGCAAACAGCGACAATTTTAGTTTAAGTAATTTTACTACTAAAAAACTATATTCCGAGGTTATCCTAGGCCAGGGGTGGCGGACCTGTGGCGTTCGCAGATGCATGCGAGCGTATTATGCCCTCAGACAAAGAAAACATGGAGACAGCACAGAAAAGCTTGCGTCAAACCCACATCAGTTCTTTTCGAAGATTTTGAAAATGAAGGAAGTTTAATTTTTTCTATCTTGATTAGAGCACCGACATCAGCTCGCTTAGCAATTTTTCTTCGTTATTGTAGAAATAGATATTTCCAATATTGTATCAGTAGCTAGTCACGGTGCTTGTAGTATGGCAGTACTAGAAAACGGTTTTGTCACTCTATTTACCCAGCATGTTGGAAATCCAATGCCGGAGTTCCACTGGAAGATATTGTGAACCATGTCACAAAAATAGTCAACTTTTTATCTCGGGTTTTAAATAAACAAATTTTTTTTTAGAATTGGTTAATGAGGTAAACTTAGTGTACAGTGTACTCATGTGTACTACAGTGTACTCATGTACAACAATGGCTCATGGCTAAGTTGTGGTTAAGTTTGAAAAAGATTTGGAGAAGATTTACATAATTCAGACAATTTGAAGAAACCTCATAATTTAATTTAAATCCAGATACAACATCACCAGATTTTTTTTTCATTCAAAGGTAGACACAATAAATTGACGTGTCTGAATATCCGAAGATACTATGCCAACTAGAGATTAGGATTATTTTCAAATCACGTTTAAAGGCGACAAAAATCACGTTGAAAGGCGACAGTTCTATACACTTCTTTGTTTGAACCGTATATGGATGGGCCACAACCCTTGCTCTGTGTAACGCGATAGGTAGCTTGTTCATGTAAAATTGATTTTATCTCTGCGGAAGTCCGTTTTTTTCATAATGTATTTGCAGAAAATTGTCAGATCAGCAACATTTCGTCTGTGCTGCAAGGAATAAAGTTCGTTAGTAAGAGTCGAGTTGACAATCAGTTTAACAGCTCTCCGCTAAACAGAATCAAAAAACTTGAGGAACTCCTGCATTAGTTGAAAAGATATCAAATGAGACATAATCAACATTAACATGGATATTCTTAATTTGTAAATTTTTAAATTGCTAAATTTAAATGAAACTCAAGCGCAAATAATTGAATAATTTTCAATCGAGTTTAATATGCAAAACATGCAAAACAACAATATGCAAAACAACAACAACAACAAACATTCAAAACAACATTTTTTAACCTTTTGCGAAAAAAAAAAAATAAAAACAAAAAAAAAACAAAAGAAAATTTGTTTGATTGTAATTATATAGCGTTTTAGTGGCTTGCATTCGGTTAGTATAATGCTAATTGCATTGGAATTTTTTGGGTTTAGAAAGCTGAAAATTTCTGATGTTATAGTTGAAAAGTTGAATTAAAAGCTAGTATTAGTTTAATCAAAATAGACTCGAAAATGTTGAAAGCATCGGCCGTTTGCCTTTGTTTTCGTTTTAATAGCCCCAGGGTCTCAACCTCTGAACTTAAACAATTTGTTTTTTAAGTTTTGGATAGATATAAGTTGGTATCTACGTGTGCAAAAGTTTTCATTTTTGAGCTTGGTCATTTTCATCTAGATCAAGGACAACAAAGTTTAGTAAATTTTTAAAACAGCTGATTTTTCAAGAACCCCAAATGCCAAGGTTGTCATCTGACAAAAAATGATAAAAAAAGGTTCAAATATTCAATATTTATCAATTTTATTTAAACTTTATGTTTCAAAAGAAAGTTATAACGTCTTAGATTATTTGACTTTTAAGACTCTAGCCGCTTAAACGGTACCCCGATATGGCCAGTTCGGCGAACTTGCCCAAGAGATTGTTTGCCGCAACATACACAGGAAATATTTATAGTGTATGTCGAAAATTGCGACCGTGAGAGTGCCGGATAATTCCGTTATACCTCATAACGTTATATATATATATATATATATATATATATATATATATATATATATATATATATATATATATATATATATATATATATATATATACATATATAGATATATATAAATTTTTTTTCATTTTGATTCTCCGTCTCCGCTTATCATTTATAGTCGATTGGCACCAACATTTTTCCGAAATTCCGAGATGAAGCACGTTGCAATAGGTAGATTTTTATATGAAATCTACCTAATATTTCAATTTAATCTTTAAGAATCTTATTTTTTTTTTTTTTTTTTTTTTTAATAAGAAGTGTTGTGTAGTAGGAATTACAAAATGTGTCACAACAACACATAGATACCTTTTAAGACGTAGGTCCCACAACAACATGCGTCTTGAGGTATAGGTGGACGCTTTTTTTAAATTTTTGTGGATTGAAAGCACTCGAGACTATTGATTCGGGCAAAGCATTCCATGTGTACGATGTACGCACAAAGAAATCTCTTTGCATTCTATTACTATGACAGTGAGTAATCTCGACAGTTCGACCGCCCGCACACACCGATTGACGAGTAAAACGGGGAAAAACATATGTCTGAGGCATTATGGACCTGATTTCATCCGAGCACTGCTGGTGACGATATTTATAAAAAACAACGAGATCAGCAACAGTGCGACGATGTTGCAGGGAATCAAGACCTAATGTTAAATCTCGATCACCAACAATTCGTATAGCTCGCTTTTGAACAGAGTCCAAAAGAGCCAGGATAGTAGCAGATGCAGCGCCCCAAACTTGACAACAATACTCCATACAGGGACGAATATAGGACTTATAAATGTGGAGTAATTGATGCGGAGTAAAATATTTTTTACATCTATTGAGGAGGCCGAGTTTTCTTGACGCGCTCTTTGCCATGGCCATTATATGATCGTTCCAGAGTAAGTCATTGGATATTGTGACTCCCAATAAACGAATGCTTTCACATTCGCGTATTTGGTCGTCACACATATTAATTGAAATATCATTGGGAAACTCGGTCTTTGATCTGGAAACAATCAATAGCTGTGTTTTGGTGGAATTAAAATTGACCAAATTTTTGTCACCCCAATCGGCGACTTTTTTTAGGTCCTCGTTTACATTTATGGCAGCGTCTCTCCGGACGGGATTTATTCGTTCATGCATTTTACCCTTTGAAGATAGGGGGACGAATGACTTGTGCAGTGTACTATCATCTGCAAAACTATTTATTGGGTTACTGGTGATTTGCAACAGTTCGTTGATATAAATTAAAAATAAAGTGGGAGATAAAACTGAGCCTTGGGGTACACCAGCGTTAATTAGTTTAGACTCAGAAGAAAAGCCATCTATAGATACCGAGATGTATCGGTTAGACAGAAAATTTTGAATCAACTTCACGACTGCGGGATGAAAACCGTACGCAACGAGCTTGTTGATCAAGTTGGCATGCCAAATTCGATCAAATGCTTTTGAGATGTCTAATGCGATTACGTACGTTTCACCACCTTTCTCAAGTATGCTATTCCAAATATGTGCCACATAGTTCAATAGATCGGTTGTTGATCTTTTGTTTCTAAAACCGTATTGGCTGTCAGATATCAAATGGTTGTCTTCCAAAAATTTGGATATGTGTGAATTAATATAGTGCTCGTATATTTTAGACATGACTGGGAGTAAGGCTATTGGTCTATAATTTGAAGTATCACATTTCGTTCCTTTTTTTGGGACAGGTTGGACATTGGCCAACTTCCAGCAGGATGGATAAATACCAGATTTATAGGATTTATAAAATATTTTGGTGAGGGTTGGTGCAAGTTCTTTTGAAAATGTTTTTAGAATAACAGGAGGAATGTTGTCCAGACCAGAAGCTTTGTTGTTGTTTAACCCCCTTAAAAGTTTTTCGACAATTTTGGGTTTGAAATGTAATTGTTTCATATTAACTCCTGAAGACTGGGTTTGGGGTATTTCTTTGGGAGTTTCTAAAACTGTTGAATTTGAAGCAAAGCGTTCCGCGAACAATGTAGCTTTCCTTGCAGGGTCAGTAATGATTGAGTCACCATCAATGATAGGAGGGATAGAAGATTTAGTACCACAATTTAAAGAATTAATGGCACTGTAAAAACTTTTGTCAGAAATTGACATACTCGAAAGTTTTGCCGCTTTCGCTCTGTCAATCTCTGCTTTTTCGTTTTCGATTATCTGGTTTGATATTTTATTAGCCTTTAAATATTGGGATCGATTAACAGAGTTCTTTTTGTGAATCCAAATATTAAATAATCTACGTTTGTTTCTAAGAGCCAATTTGGCTGCTTTCGAAAACAAATATTTTTGTTGGGGTTTCATTATTGAAAAGGGAACGAATTTGTTAATGAAGATTTAATTTTTGTTAATAAAATTCTGCAAACGTTTGCCTTTATTTTATTTGTAATAATTGTATTTTTTGGTATTACGAATAGCTTCCCAAGTCGAACTTTAACTACGATTTAAGTAGAAGACATTCTCAAATGAGCGTATTTTAGTACTTTTCATCCTTTATTACATGCAAATAAGAAATTTTTATTCTCGATAAACTTATTAACTCCTACAACATCTAAAAACATACTATTTAATTAAAATCTCAAAAAACTATTTACAGACTACTTATTCTTAAAATAGTACTTTACACCTAAATAAGCCTGTTTTTCAACACCTTTCTACCACCTTACTTCATTTCTACTTATCATCAGAGATGAGAAACAAACGACTTTGAGTTTGTTTATGCAAAGTAAAATAATGCTTTGGTTTGTTTGTATTCTATTTACTTCGCATTTTATTTAAGTTTGTTTAAATTTGGATCTTTTCTATTCCCTTATATTATGTCCATTCGGTACGGTTATCGTTTCAGATAGGATGCTTGTATAATTGAAGTTTTATGATTTAAACTCAATTTTTAATGATGAGCAAATATTAATAATAATGCACATTTATAATTCATAGTAAAAACATTTATGTAGTTTAGGCTTAATGACTGTTATGCATTTATTTTTCTGAGTTCTAAGACCATTTAGATTAGTTCGGATGAAGAACTAGAAGCTGGAATACAGTAGATTTTTAAATAGCAGAAATATAAATTTCGAAATATCGATGCTTGATTTGACCAATATTTGTTTATATCACTCACTTCATTTTCCAAAGGTTCAGATTTATATTGCTCGGTCTCTTGGTCAATCGAAAAATTAGGAACATTAAAAGATTGTTGGTGAAAGGTAGCATACATGGGATCAATACTGATATTAACGATTGTTTGACCAATGACATTTTGTTCTGGACATATTATTTTTATATATCCATACACCTCATTTTTTTTTGTCACAAGAAAGCACATTCAAATTCTCACTTTTCAGATAAAAAAAAGCAGCTGTCTTGTGAATTACAGTTAGTTGTGGCTTCCATTATCCCTCCAGAAATCTGCCGATACTTATTCGCAAATCATTTACCATATCACTAATCGAAACTATTTTTAAGTGAGCCCTGATATGCAAAATGTAGGATAAAGACTTGTAAATTGACGGTTCTTTGCTGGTTTCCAGTTCAAGAGTTACGATTTTGAATCGTCTCAAGAAATGTTAATAAATATTGAAGAATGATGAATTTTGTCATATCAACTTTTGAGTTCCAGTGGCTGCTTCCAATTTAAGTGTAGTCGATAAACTGTTTTGTAGGTTTAATGACCACTTGAAGTAACAAACTTCATTTCGACATGCTTGTAACAAATCTTTAAACCAAAATATTACCAAGATATTATTGATCAAATAATCAGCACAGCTAGTTCTATTGCACTTTTTAAGCGCTTTCACCATATTAGATCCTCGGTCGATGATAAAAACGAATCTTCTCCTAATATATATCTAAAACAATTCCAAACAATTCACTTCGTTGATGTGGACGTTTTCCACGGATAGTAAATATTTTTTGATTCAATTTTGTGTGAATTTCATTAGTGTCCATTATCTTTTGTGTTTGATTTATAATTTAAACGTCCTTTAAAAAACGATCATATGATATTTAAATTCTTATGTATTTAATAATAAAAATAAAATACATTATATTGCATAAAAAATCGGAGTGAATCTCGATGTACACTGCACGGCGCTTATCAGTTATTTAATTCAAATGTGGAAATTGATGTAATTTGTAAGTAACAAAGAAAAGTAGAATAATGAACCAAATTGTAGAACTTAAACAGAAAGGCAAAATACGAAATAGAAGGAATCAAAATAATTTTGTTGCTTTTTAGGGTTCCGTTTTTTATACGGAACACTATTGGTGAGAGTACAACGTGTTTTTTACATTATTTCGATTATCTCGTGAACCATTAATCCGATGAACTTAAAATTTGAGGTGCTTATAAAACTAACTTATCCACACAAGATGGTGGGTTAAAAAATAAATAAAGTTGTGTTCGTTTGTTTTAAAGAGGTACGATGTAAAGCCTTTGAAAATATACATTTTTTTATCGAGACGAGTAGGGTATCATATGAAAGGGCTTCATTTCAGCATTATTTAAAAATATATTTTGGAATTTTACAGCTCACCATTTTTCGTATAATTTTGAAAAATGACGTTTTCTGGATGTTTTATTGCCCCGATTAACTCTGACCCTACTTCATCGAAAATCTTAGAATATATTTGGAATGATAAAAAATTGAGTAGGTTTTTAATGAAAAATATAGAAAAGTGGTAGATACTCATAACTATATTTATTAAGGGGTGGGAATGTTAAGGGTTAAAAACATCATTTAAAACCAGGTCATGTGGAGTGTCATTTGAAAGAGCACTTGATTTTAGAAATATTGCCATTTTTTTAGAATTTTGCAATGCATAGTTTTTGAATTATTATCAATAAAGTGACACAAAAAGTTGGTCCCCTCCCTTGCATTTCGAGCCTAATTAACAGAAAAATTTGAAAAAATTCACAGAGACAGGAAGTTTGATAAACTCTGAACGAAAAATATAGCGAACTCTCAAATACTTATATTTTTGTGCTTTCAAGGGATTGGGGTGGGGAAGGGTGAAAAAAAAACTTTTTTGACCCAAGCGAGTGGGGTGTCATTTGAAAGAGCTCCAAATTTCAGAAACTTTGCAATTTTTTTTAGAATTTTGCGGTGCACAGTTTTTAAGTTATTCTAAAAAATGTGCAAATTCCAGACCGTCCCCCCTCCCCTACGTTCCGACACTGATTGACAGAAAAAATTGAAAAAATTCATAGAGACAGGAAGTTTGCTATATTTTGAACGAAAATTATAGCGAACTCTCAAATAATTATATTTCTGTGTGTTTAGGGGATGGGTGTAAGGGGAGTAAAAAAAACTTTTTTTGACCCGAGCGAGTATCATTTGAAAGAGCATCCAAAACATTGCAGTTTTTTTTAGAATTTTGCGGTACACAATTTCGGAGTTATTCTAAAAAATGTGTAAATTCCAGACCGTTTCAGACGAAAACAAACGAAATAAAATTTAGTGTAAAAATCACCTAAATTTTATTTCGTTTATTTTCGTTTTCAATTGATTGACAAATTGATTGAAGGTCTGTAGCCTGCTTAAAGAGAATATAAAAAAATTAATATAAAAAAATTAAATTTAGTATTTTATATTTTCTTTTTCAAATTTCAATTTAGTTTATGAATTGATTTAGGAGTGGATAGACGTAATATTTTTCTTTGTTTTTCTATTATAGGAGTGGATAGACGTAATATGTTTCTATGAATGTTGTGAATGAAGAAATGAATTGCACGTGGTATTTATCATTTTAAAATTCATGTGTTTGTTAAATTTGTCAGATGAAGATAGAATTGATTCGACGTGATTATGGTATGAGTAGATTTATATTATTTTTCTTTGTTTTTTTATTATTATTATTTTTCTTTGATTTTCTTTGATTTAATTATTATGGTGTTAATGGTGAAATGAATGTTGTGAATGAAGAAATGAATTGCACGTGGTATTTATCATTTTAAAATTCATTTGTTTGTTAAATTTGTCAGATGAAGATATAATCGATTCGACGTGATAATGGTATGAGTGAGTTTATGTTATTTTTCTTTGTTTTTTGTTATTATTATTTTTCTTTGATTTTCTTTGATTTAATTATTATGGTGTTAATGGCGAAATGAATGTTGTGAATGACATATTATTTTTCTTTGTTTTTTTTTATTATTACTAGGAGGGTCCGGCGTGCTTCGCTACGCTTATAAATAAAGTTTTTGCGTAGACATTTTGTTGACGTAGAAGCAATGATTTCAAAAAGTGGTTATGAGAAATGCTAGCATATGATTTTAAATTTTTCTTTTTAAATATATGAATGAAAAATAATCAGAACTCTAGCTGATCATTTCGGATATATGAAAAATTAGCGATCAATCAAGTTAGAGATCAAATAAGCTTACTTGAAAACTTATTTGATCGCTAATTTTTCATATATCCGAACTGAGAGTTCTGATTATTTTTCATTCATATATTTAAAAAAAAAAATTAAAAATTATATGCTAGCATTTCTCATAACCACTTTTTGAAATCATTGCTTCTACGTCAACAAAATGTCTACGCAAAAACTTTATTTATAAGCGTAGCGAAGCACGCCGGGCCCTCCTAGTATAGATTATTATATGATAAGCATTATATTTTATATATGTACTGATATTGTGTTTTTTTGACAATAAAATGTTTTATGTGATATTTTTTCGCGTGTGATTTTAGGATGTGATATTTTTTCGCGTGTGATTTCAGGATGTGATATTTTCGTATAGTGTGATTTTTCCTCTGTTATATTTTCGATGTAATTTTCTTTCAGCCTAATATTTTATCGGGACACCACAACTGAAGCTAGTTTTGATGTAATAATAAATAATCTTGATACATATTATTGATAAACTTACTGAATATTTTCATAAATGGCAAATAAGAATCAACAACATTTAAACGCACGCTATAAACTTCCCCAAATATCGTTCGGGGTAGGAGTTGCCAATATTAAACAACAAACCAATTTCGTCCGTGTTGGCGAGCCAAGTCTTGGCTAGTTAACGTTGGTTTCAGTCTGGGCCAATCGTAAATGCTTAGACTGTACCAAGATTCAGTTTATTATATTACCAGTCTAATGAATAATTGTAAACTTGTGCAAGCCATATCTGGCTTAGCCAAAAATTGGCTTGGTAGACCTGGCCCAAGTCTTATTTACAAGACTTGACCTAAGGCTTGGACCCAGGACATCAGTCTAAACTTTGTCCAAGCTTGGGCGGTTTGAAAATGTTAAGCCTGGCCCAAACCCCAAAATCTGTGGCGCGGACTTGGCCTAGGTCCTCAACATTGTAACATATCAATTTAGAGCCCATAAATTAGTAACAGTCCGTAAAATACCTAGGTATTATTCTGGGTAAGAGAGTAACATAAAAATGGACATGCATATGCATTAGTTACAAATAAAAAGTTTAACTTTCTTTAAAAAAACAAGATACTTATTTATCTACCAATCAATAATTAGACTAACCATGACGTATGTAGCTCCAGTTTGGTCTCGCTGTGCCGACATACACAAGATCCTCCAAAATGTAAAAATCTAATCTGAAAGCTTAAAAATAAATAATTAATTTGTAGATCAAAGCTTAGTTACTTGAGTTTAATTGCACCAAAAATCCCTAATAAGTCAAATCTATTTAAAAATTTCATTCTAGCGAATTATAATCATATCTCTTATTACTCTACATCGATTATTTTATGTTACGGTGATTTTATGATATATTTTAAGGACTTCGCTTTTTGTAGTTTTAATTAATTTAATTAGAAAAGCTAATAAGTTTAAAAGTAACTGCGTAAAACCATAAACATAACTAACTCTTTCAGTTCGTTTTTACTGTATAGGTATTGAAATTGATAATATATTCTTATCTAATAAAACACTTTAATTTATGCTAAGAAAATATTGTTATCTTTCCTTATTATCATATTTCATTTGATTTCCATTAATATCCTCTTCACACATGCTAATTGTTTTAACAAGATAACACAAGGTAAGAAAGGATTCTATAAATTCGAATAAATAAGAATTTTTCAATTTGCTTCTTACATATTTTTCTATTCGATCATACTTTAAATTATTTCAATTAAAGGTTAATATAGTTGATTTAGAGTGTATATTGTGCTCTAACTTAGAGATAAGATTGTGACGAATATCGGTAATTTTTTCTTGGTAGATTTACACCCACAAGTTTCTTTACAATTTATTTTAATGGCTTTTTGTTTTTTATTATAATTTGTTTGCAATCTTTATCTCATTAATTTTAAAAGCATTCACATACAAATTTAAATGCATATACACAAATAAATTAAATATTACTCTTTACACTTTTGTTATTATTATTACCTACGCCAAGTATTTTGTTGCAACGCCTAAAAAATATCTGGTCTTTTTACGCATCTGCAATAACTTTGATTTTGCAATGGGAAAATACACGTAACAAACTCCAATGTGATTAGCGGCAGTAAAAGTGACATTACAAAATCATTTTAGAGCACAGGATTGAAGTAAAATAGACAGGGCTGGATGGATGGTTTAAGGATTTAAATCATTTTTGTATTTTCCATGATGATTTTAAAGCAATTGACGGAAAATCGATTCAAGACGTCGATAAAATTAGAAATTTAAGCTCGATCTCTTCCAATTTTTTGGAAACTTCGATAATCGTTAGTATAATAAAAAAAATTAAATATTAATACACGTTTTGGGAAGTGAAAACTTCTTTAGCCGCGTTATGCAATTTTATATGGGGCAAAATTTATATATTCGTGTCATCAGTTTTAATATGAATTTTTGAAGAAGAAAAAAATATTTTTTTTAAATATGAAATACTATCATTTCTTAACGTTTCAAATTGCGATGTGGATATCGCGCTCGACTGATGTTCTGTAGGTCGTGAGTTCAATTCCTGGTGCGGCACAATATTTTTTTATTGTTTTTTTTTTTAATTTTTATTAAATACCATTAAAATTAATTTTTTTATTCATGAATTCATTTAAATAATAAAACTTTCTTTTTACGAATTTTAAAAAATTGATCTATAATGCAGTTTTTTAAAATTATATTGCTACTGTCTTTTGCAATTTGCATTCGAGTCATCATGCTAAATAAATAAAGGAATATATATAAAATTGAAAGTATGTCTGTTTCTCCTTTATGCATTAATACATTAATCATCATGAAAATTTGGGATGTTGTTGTGTACACTTAATTTGCTTTTTATTTAACTATCGTTTTAAACGGTAGTTTGTTTTGATCAATGTTTTTTTTGTTGAACATAATTTTTATGAAATTAAAAATAACGTAAGAAAGATAGTATAACCTGAAACAATTACATTTGCATATCAAAATTATATGTATTGGAATTCAACACATGTTACAAATTTTATCATCTTTACCAAATATGTTTTTGGTTTGGAATTGCATATAATACATGTTTCTAAAATTAAGTGAAGACTTAATACTTGTAACTTGATACTTTATAACATCGATTATATCGATTTAAAGCTCACAATTACGAGCCGGAAATCGCATCAATTCTATACAAGAAGCATAGCTTATGTATGATTAAACATGGATGGCAATCATGATAAATAAACTAATTAAAAATGGTGGCACTTAGTCGATAGTGATTTGCAAACGACAACAATGGGCATTAATACCAATGAATTTACTTAGCTTTCCGCAGGAAGATTTGTAAAATTTAAAATTGTTGATCTATGGGTGTGACAACCACGCGTACTTTAGTCCCTGTTAATGGCGTATGAGTTATCTTGAGATATCGTATACCACTGGCAATAGCAGTGCAATCTCATTAGCCAAAGCGGGTACTGGCGGATGAAGTATTTCCAATCAATGATACCATCCCTTTACCCTTAGTCTTAGTTATGGAATATTCTTTGATGAGACGCTATTTTTTTTTAAATCAAATGTGTTTGGTAGTAGAAATTACAAGGTGTGTCACAACAACACACATAAAAAACTTTTAAGAACAAGGCCCACAACAACATGCTTTCTAAGGTGTTGATAGACGCAAATTTTTCTATGATATGTTTTGATTATTTTAAATATAAAAATGTATATAATAGTTGCTTGGAATGCTGATAGATGTGAAACCCAGAATAATTTTAATGATTTTAATTCAAACATTCTGAAATTTTAATTTGCAATGCTACAATAATTGGAAGATGCAAAAAAACACAGCTATTTCACAAATTTAAGTTTTCCTTTCTGTCGGCAGTCCTTAACACTGCCTTTTTTTATTATTTTGTCACTAGTTTTGACACAGGGTGGCTCGAAATTTCTTAAAATATTTAGTGACAATTTAAGATTAAAGTTAATCGGGTTAATTCGATTTGAGTAATTTCTTTTATTTGAAAGGTACTTAGTGAGACTTGATAAAAATATTACAATAACAAAAAAAATTATATTTTTAGATAATCTTTTTTTATTTTAATTCTTAAAACATGACGATTTTAAAAAGTTCCTTTTTGTTTTCTTTCATTTTTTAATATTTTAAAGATTTATTATTTAATCGAAACATACTAAAATTACAGACAAGCGTTATTTTTGTTTGCGGAATAAGCATTTAAATTATTGAATATATAATTAGTTGTTTTTTTTTGTCTTCGTGCCACTCACTAAAAACAAGTTTACCGATTCAATTGATTGACTTGTTTTTTTGTTTAGAAGATATTAAATAAGACTTAAGGTATTAAATAAGGCTTAAATATGACTAAAGTTAGGTTTTAATTTAATACCTTAAACAAAAACAAATTACTCAAATCCGAATAACCCTTTCGAACACAATTTAACTTTAATCTTTGATTGTCACTAAATTTTTAAAGAAATTTCGAGCCACCCTTTGTCAAAACTAGTGAAAAAATAAGAACAGTAAAAAAACCCGTATTATTTTTGTATTACTCTAACAATTACCGAAGTTTAAAAAAAAATCGGAAATGGTCGAGTACACATCATCGGCGTCTTGATTCGATTTACCATCAATTGCGAACTTTTGTGTTTCGCCTACTATTAGCGACTACCGATGTCAAGGGTCGTCGTATAAATTTTAATGTGCGACTGCGTATACCATTTTATAACAAAACACGAAACTAAATAAGAACCAACAAATTTATAAAAATATATGCTTACATATATGTACATATAATTGAGCTATTTGAGTTATTCCAATAAAATATTTGAATGTACTTAATAAATTTTTTAGACTATTCGATTATTTGTTCGTTGATTGCTTATGCTTCATCGTCTGGTTTTCTGCAGAATCAATTTTGTTTATCAAGATTTCATTTAGCATTTTTGTGTTGTGTTGGAATTCTTGTAAAAATATAAGGTGGCATTATAGAACAATTTGTTTCCAATTGTAAAGTATTTATAGTAACAAATAAGAAATAACTTACATACAAAATAGGATTATTTTTTTCTTAAAATACATAATAAATAGTGGTATGTGAACTCGGTGTGTTGAAGATATGATTTTGATCTGTGATACTGTTTTTCAAAGATTTTAAAATGAAATTTTGTAATTTTAGTAATTGAAATGTATTATTTATAATAAAAACAATGACCGTTGAATGCATTGAAGAAAGTTGACCAGTAAATCATTAGTTAGTTATTGGTTCCGAGCTCTGTAAGTTGTTTGTTCTGTTAATTTTAACAGGCATCCATCTACAGGCTTAAAGATATTTTTAGGTCAAAACTTTATACAATTTCTATGTAAAAAGAATGTAAAATAAACTTAAACTGTTAGTTTGATTACATTTCGAAACAGTTATCAAACACCAAACATGTTTTGCAAACGCTTGTGAGAGCAGTGTCTGAGGTTATTATTATATTTTAAATATTAGTTTTGTCCGATCTGTCTCATACAAGAAACTTTGTTAATTGTTAATTTTTAAGAAAAATGTACATGGAAGCTAACGGAAATGGTTTACATACAAACTGCAAAATTTTATCGGTAACAATCGTCAGTCCTGGTAAAATAAATATGATTTTCTCACGGAGTATGAAAAAAATATACACACAATCGTAATCTCAATTTTAATTAATAATTTATGTTAAAAATCATCAAACAACAGGAACTGTATCGCCAAAAAATTACATTCATAAATTTGTTTCAATTTTTTCGATTAATCAAATAATTTCAATTTGTTTTTCTTTTTACTTTTTTAATTTAAAATTAAAATTATTTGTTTCAATTGTAAATTGTAGGATATTTGTAATTAAAATAAATTATTAATTTATGTATTCTGATTAAATAAAACAGTGGTTCCCACATCGTCTTCGCAACATATGTGTATCACTGAGGAGTTTGAACTTGACTTATGTTGGAAATGACCTTAGCTTCGTCATAAAATTTTTGAAATCTTAACTTAAAAGCCCTGAAAATGTGTGAAAGTGTACAGTGAAACCTCATTAATAAGTAAAGAAGTTTGTAAAATGAACCGTTGTTCATGCACTGATTGGTCACCTTGTGTTACTGTGGGGCTGGATCGTTAAGCATGGTCATTCCATTACTCAACTCCATGGAGCATTTTGCGCATACAATTTTCAAGGTGTAGGTGGTTGAACAGTATTCAGTCAACGGTAGTATCGTCAATCTTAGTAATTAAATATTTCTTGATTATGTACGCTATTGCTTGCTCTAAAAAACGAGTCTTCAAATTACTCTATATCTAGGCTTTTATTATTGATAAAAACAAAGTATCACATGATCAAGAAACATGCCACTAGCTGAGCTGGCCTATTAGTAAACCAATTTTAGTTTTGTTTTTGCAATTTTTTTAAACATTTTTTTTCCTTCTTTTTTATTATTATTTATTTCCTTTATCCTATTATAAAATATTAGTCTATCTCATATTTTATTATGTAATAGAATTTATGTTTCTATTCTGTAAGAAAATATAAAAAACGGTGCTATAAACCAAGATCTAAACAAAATAGGCCTTTATTTTTCCGCCAGGCATTAGTTCTCCCACTCAGACGTGAAAACACGTCATCTGTAACTGTCCTGATGTTTTTTGGCATAGAAACATCGAATTTGGTCGTGGAAGACTAATATTTCCACTACCACAAAACATTACTCTAAAAGAACTATTTGATTTCACTAAAAGCCACAACTTGGTTTACAGAATACAACCAGGTATGACAGACGACGATGACTAAGAAAACAACCGGTGCAGTCATAAAAGCTCTTAAGGTATCGAGGCCTTTAGATATCATCCAAGCTCTGTTGGTGATAATATTTATAAAAACAATTAGATCTGAAATAGTGCGACGAAGTTGTAGGGAATCAAGATTTGATGTTCAATAGCGATCACCCACCATTCGTATACCACGCTTTTGAAAAGGGTCTAAGAGAGCTAAGATGGAAACAGATTTTTGCCTAAAAATAGTGTGCGTTTTAAGTTACTATTCATAATTACTCTTTATATTAATTGATAAATAAGCTCATTGATTAATTGAAAACAATTATTTGATGAATTTGAATCTACAATATAAAAATTACTACAACCTGTCACTTCCGATATAGGAGTTCAGTGATGTGTTAATGTTATAAACATGATAAACTACCATTTTTGTATTCAATCTATAGTCATATTTAGAAACATTTCAAAATTTTATATATATGAATAAAAATCCATGTGTTGCTTTTAGATAGATTTTGACCAAAGCAGGTAAACTAATACAAAAATCAGTTTTGTTTGTCTGTCACTCATCGCTTTTGGTTGATATGCATATTGTTTTGTAGTGTGATTGCATTTTTATTTGTTTGCTTTTTCATTCAATGTTTCGTTTAACGATTCGCAACTTCAAAAATAGTTTATTACCACGATTCAATTGATTGGAATTATTGAAATTAAATTGTTTCACATTGGTCTCATAGTAAAAATTTAATTTAATTGTTTTCAGAACGCGGTAAAATCACTCTATATAACAATTTATTTTATTTTATGTGGAAACATATCCTCTATTGATTTTACAAGTTCTTACTTTAAAAAACTATCTACTACTTTAAAAAACTATCCTACTTTAAAAAATAATATATTATTTTAAAAAATTTTTCGCAAATTTTGATTTTTTTTAGTTTTTGTGTTTCGATTCCTTTTACCATCTTCAAAGATATTGTATTTGCAACAGTTACAAAGATAATTAATTAAACATTTAAGAAAAACTAGGCAGCTCTCATAGGTTTCACAATATTACATACGAGTATAAATGACTTTTTAAAAAATTAGGAAGAGGCCTTGTTCTCTTTTGTTTACTGCCCAACCTTAAAAATGGAATGCAACTATCATTATTCACCGCTTTTTTTTTATTATTGACCTAGGAGGAGAAAAATTCCATCTCTGTGGAGGAATTAAGTAAATAATGATGATTTCTTAGGCTAGCAGTAAACAACAAATTATTTTCTTAAAATGATTTGGAATTAAAATTCAAATATAAATTTAAAGTTTATGTTCTAAATTTTTACTTCACCACAATTTTCAATTGTGTGAAGTAATGCAATTTATGAGGACTGCCGACAGCAGTGAAAACTTCAAACTGCGAAATAGCTGTATTTTTATCGTCTAAATACAACAAAATCTTTACTTACTTTACCACTCTTCCACACTGTTATTAACTGGGAAAGTCATTAAATTCAATAAAAAAGAAAAAACCAAAATCAAGAGGACGAGATTAAAATTATTTATAATATATTATCATTAATTGCAACAATATTTCGGTTATTCGTACTATCAATTGCGTTTTCTTTATTTAAAAGTATACAGAAAAACATATAAATCAAAAATGATAAAACAATTTTTTTATTTTACTTAAAACTACAAAATCTTTACTTACTATACCACACTTATGTCGTTTTCGATTGAAGAACTATAGTTAATAACTAGTTCTTAACGAGTTCTTTTTTCAATCGAACATGCAAACATTCAGTGTTATTGTATGAGTAAATTGAATTGGTTATTTTATTGATCCTTTTATTTTGGTTTGTTTGAAAAGCAATAAAAAAACAATACATTTTGTGAAAAAAAAACTAATTTCACAATATATATTGTTAAATAACTAAAAATAAAATAAAATTATTAATATGATGCTTAGTTATAACATTTTCATTTAACGTTTGCAGAGTGTATACTTTTTGTCATAGTAAGAGTAAAACTCAAAAATAACTGAAAATAAAACTAGTTCTTCAAAAGGGGAAAAATGCACAACTAGTTCAGAACTAGTTTTTTTTTTTGCTTCAATCGAACATTATTTGGAGGGGAAATATATTTTTTTTGTATTGAAAAAAAAAGAACTAGTTATAAACTGGTTCTCAATCGAAAATGCTATTACAAACCACATTTAAACCGAAAAAAAATCAAATTCAATAAAAAAGAAAAAACTTAAACTGTGTTAAATTCAAACTGTTGTGATGAAGATCCAACTCATATTGAAAGAGAAATACACACTCAAATAGTAGTTTTTATTTTCCTTATTTTATTTCACGGGAGTGAAATTATGGAAAATAATGATGGAAAAACCAATATTTTATTATTTTTAGCACTTTCTGCCAAAAAAATAATTAATTTTCTTATATAATTTTCTTGTGTGAACTACTTGAAGAGATTGCAATAATACAGAGTAAAACAACGTCTTTTTTCACTTCAAAAATTTTTTTTTATTGTAACATCAAATATTTTCTGTCTCTAAGAGACCTTCTTTTTGGGTTAATTGTTTTCTAAACTAGTTTAGAAAACAATTAACCCAAGAAGAAGGTCTCTTAGAGACAGAAAATATTTGGTGTTACAATAAAAAAAAATTTTTGAAGTGAAAAAAGACGTTGTTTTACTCTGGATTATTAATTTTCTTGTTAATATCGAAATGATAATAATTTGACGAACCGGAAAAATACAGTAGCAATTACTTTAAAAAAATGCATTATCGATCAAATTAAAATTCGTAAAAAGAAATTTTTATGATATTTTTTATGGTATTTAATAAAAATTAAAAAAAATTAAAAAACGCCTGAAATTAAACTCTCGACCTATAGAATCTCAGTCGACCGCGATATTCATATTGCAATTTGAAACGTTACAACCAAATATAGGTATTTTATACTTAAAAAAATTAAGCGACGATAAGTTGAATATATAAATTTATCCCCATACATAATCTCACGACGCGAATAAAGAAGTTTTCACTTCAAAAATCAAATTCAAGAAAAAAGAAAATTACAGATGATTACAAAATATCGCACTCTCTTTTAATATTTATTTTATATTCAATGTAAGCATCAAAATGTAAGCACAGGTCGGATTAATGCTTTGAAAAGTGTGAGTTTACACGACCGCGAAAGATGTTTTGATCGCAGAAGTTTTTAGTATGCGTATGAAAACTCTGTATGCGGCAGAGACACGGGCTTTGATATCTGCCTGCATGTCATTTGACGATGTTATTACAGACCCGAAGTATTTGAAGTTTTCCACGCGTTCCACTTCATAGTCGCCAGTATCCAGATTGCACGAGTGCACCACCTTGTCGAACACCTGGTGCTATATCGAAAGGATCAGATACTGACCCTTCGATTACTATTCTACAATTTGATCCCGATTTTGTGAGTTTGCACAGAGAAACAAGTTTCTCTGGGATACCAAGGCATATGAGTGCGGACCAAAGGTTGTCGCGGATGTTGCTATCATATGCTTGCTTGAAATCAATGTAGAGCTGGTGAATGCTGATTTTGTACTCCCAACATTTTTCCAGAATTATCCTTAATGTAAAACATTGATCTGTGGTTGAGCGGTTGGGACGAAAACCACACTGATAGTCACCGATGATAGATTCGGCGAACGGTATGGGTCGAGAAAGTGCGACATTAGCTAGTATTTTATATGCAGTGTTCAACAGTGCGATGTCCTCTTCGTCAAACCATTCGTTGTGTGATTTCGGTGGTCATTTTCCGATTGTAGTTTGTGCTGCGGCTATAATGGTTGATTGAAGCGTTTGCCATTCTTCTTGTATGTTTAATGGCATCTCAGAAGAGATGTCATGCTCTTCTATGTTTTGTGTTATTATTTCCTGATATCTATTCAGCGTTTCCGGATGTTTAAATGTATCGATATTCCAGCGCACGGTGATTTTGATATGTGTTTTGAGTTCTGCAGTCCTACCAATTTGAGCATTAAAGTCACCTACCACGATTTTTATATCGTGCTCCGGGATGTTATTGATGAGTTCTGCGAGTTCTAGGAAGAACAGGTCTTTGTCTTATTATCATAAATATACTTGCTTCCAAAGTTTTCACAAAAAATTATTTCGAATTTTCACCGCCCTTGGAAAATTACTACTGAAAATCGCACAACGCGTCTAAAATAGTTTTCACTTCAAAAAATCTTACATACCCCAAATTTTACTTAATCTTTAGTTTTGGACGAACCTCTATCTATGTAAATAGCCCAACAAAAATCTTGCGACATTGATGCATAGGCTAACTTCACCACAGCTCTGTAAATAAAATGTTCTGGATATATAGTGAGCTAATGCCCATCAAATACTTCAATTAATGGCTAACCGATGTTATAGATTCCGCGCAGTTCTAATTATAAAAACATTAAAGAAGGCTGTAGTAACCCAACAGACATAAATCCTGTTGTACGAATAGAAAAAATAAAATTGGTTTTTACCGGAAGTGACAAACCAGAAGTTGGAATGCAAATAAACTGTTACAAATCATACTGTTAGCATATATACCAAGTTTAATTAAAATCAATTATCAGGAACTGATGTTATTGAAGTTTCAAATAAGCATATCTTCGGGAGGCCCCCCACCACTTGTCCCAATATCGTTCAAAGACTGTAATGTTATTTGTACAAGTACATATATATAGGTACAGTTGTATTCAACTTGTTGTACCAACAGTGTTTGTGGTTCCTTACCTGTGGATGGTTCTCAATAATTATTGATTAAAACACTTTAGATTCACTTAGTTAACTATAAATAACATTAACTATTAATATTAGTTTTATTATTATTTTTATAGAAAAAGTTACAACTTAAACAACTTAAGGATTTATTCGAATTAATTGAATCACTGATTAGATTTCGGACAACTTAAATTTACACTTTAAAACTAAAACTAACTGTACTTCTTCGAAAACAAAAAATCAACTCCCCTAAAAAACTAAAAACCAATTATTTATAATATTTTATTTACCCAAAATCAACAAAAACTCAACAAAAATTGATGTATGCAATTTTTGCATAATTAACAATTTAACGAATTTAATTATTTATACAATTTTGTTGATTTTGGATAATTTAAATTTTTAAGTAATTTCTTAACCTATATTGTTACTGCTAACTTAACTTAACCTATATTGTTAATTTTGTTGATTTTGGATAATTTAAATTTTTAAGTAATTTCTTAACCTATATTGTTACTGCTAACTTAACTTAACCTATATTGTTAATTTTATAGTATAAACCAAAGGAGATTTATACAACATTCCTCCGTTCTCCGAAAGAACCTATCAACAATTCTTTATGTTTACATAATAACTTATAATGTGAACATAAAGTGAACATAAAGTGAACAACCTTGCGAGGGTTGTTTTTAAAATTAAATTTTCATTAAAACTATCTATTTTATACTTTTATTTTGATTATAACTATCTGATTACTTTCCTTCACAAAATTAATTAAATATATTTATACTTGTATAAATTTCTTAAAATTTACCATCGACTGGTTATATTATTTTAATTTTAAAATATACGTTTAAAATGAATTAAGCAATACAATATATATGTATAATTATATTAATAATTAAAATTTAATTTTAGCTTTATTTTGTTCTATATGTATTTGTAAAATAGCTAGCATAGCAAAATTAATAGCAAAACTATAATCACTACAGTTCATTTTATTATTATTACTTTTATTTTTATCGTAAATAAAATGTAATATATTATAAAAACTTTAAATTTTTGATTAAACATAATTATGCAAGATACTTTATTAAATATTCACTATTTAAGAAACTTTTATAATTAAAATTTTATTTTCGGTGTAATTTAATCATAAAATTTTATATATAAATTGAATTTATTGAGATAAAAAATTTATATTTTTTTTTTTTTTTTTTTTTTTTTTTTTTTTTTTTGTTTGTTCATTATGTTAACATAATTAATTTTATATAACATTAAGTGAACACCCTTTCGAGGATTGTTCTTAAAATTAAATTTTCCTTAAAATGAACTATTTATAACTTTTATTAAAAACTAATGGAATGAACGAGCTAACGGAGTTATCGACTACTAACAAAACAATGACCTTAATTGTGTTTGAAATTACATAATATTAATTAATTTAAAATGAAACCAAAACTTTACCCTATATATTTTATTAACAAAAAGTTTTTATGCATTTTTATTTTTAAATTTGTTTCCTATAAATATATGAAATTTTTAAGTTAAACTTTAAAATTATCTACTTAACTAATTTTTCCAAGTTCTCACTGATTTCTTGTAGAGTCTCTCTGGTCTTATTTCCAAAGAGCTCAATATTTTCCGTGACATTTGTGTTTTTATTTTTATGTTTATTAAATCTAAACTTAAATTTGAACAATATTAAAACTAAAATGATTATTATAACAATAATGCCAATTGAGACAGAATAGTGAACCTTTGAATGTATCTCCTGTGATTTAAATTTGTTTTCTAAATCTAGCTGAGTTAACCGTGTCTGAAGATGTTTAAAGTCATTTTCGTATATAGAAAGGTTTGTTAAATTTAGCTTATTAATTTCTAATATTTTTGGCTCAGCTGGTATGTGTATGTCGTTGGTCATCGTTGGAATATTTTTAATTGTTGCCAAAAAACTGTCAGTATGTACTATTTTAGGTTGCGTAATTTGTGTTTCTTGGAGGGTTCTTTTAGGGGGTATTATAAAGTCATCGGTTATAATACTGCATTCGTTAATAATTTTTAATATGCCCTGGTTTTGTAGCTGGTTTAATCTCATACCCTTTACAGGCTAGTGATCCCCAAAGGAATAATAAAACTATTGCGCTTGTATGCATTTTTGTTTTTTCCAGAGTATAAAAGTAAGAGTTTATTCTTTTCTACTATTTTAATTTCCTGTTTTAACCGAAAAAAAATAACATGATAAAAATATAATTTAGTGTTAAAATTTTAGATGGATAATTTAATGGAACAAAGATGTAAAAATCATTAAATAGTACTATTCTTTGTTTAGTAGAATGTGACTGTATAATTTTAAGCGATTGTTGTGGAGCGTTTTCTGTTTGTTACCTATTTCTACCGTGGTGTTGGTCTGGCTATTGATTTTGGATACTGTATATGGACCTTGCCATGCACATGTTAAACCTTTATGTTTAGCTTCGTTTTTGATTAAAACTTGATCTCCTATCTTGAACTCGACTGGGTTGGTTTTTTTATCATAATACGTCTTTGCAAGTTCTTTTGACTTTTTTAAATTTTCCCTGGCTATTAAATGTGTTTTTTGTAGTTTATGTTTAAGTTCTAAAAAATAATCGTCTGCATTATACAGAGGAGCTGGTGTTTTTTTTAAATTTGATGGCATGTCAGCTGTGAACCCGAATAAACAATCCATAGGCGTTAATTTCATACCGCTGTGAATGGTATTGTTGTGGACATGTACCGCTTGGCGTAGCCACATGTCCCATTGCTCAGGATGTTCATCAACAAAACATCTTAAATAATCTTTTAGTGGGCGATGAGTGCGTTCTAAAGAACCATTGGTTTGAGGGTGATAAGGGCTGGTTTGGAGTTTTTTGATTTTTAATCAGTGTTGAAAAACGAAAAAAAAATTCGTAACGTTATGCGTTTCGTTTTTATAACAGTTTATTTATTTTTTCGGTACGTTATTTCGTTATGAAACAGAAAAATATTATATTTTATTATGTTATAACGTTATAATTCCGTTATTTTAAAATTAAATGTAATGTTTAAAAGATTAGTTTTAAACATTACATTTAATTTTAAAATAATGTAACTATAACATTATACTTAATAATGTACAAAAATCGAAAATCTCTAACGATCAATTATAAAATTATTAATTTTAAAAAATCATAGTAAAATAAACCTAAATAATTAAATACATTAAAAAAATTTGACTCATTTCAAATTCTTTAATTTTAATTACGACACCTTTTATTATTCACTATTGTTATATATAAAAAACAATTAAAAAACAATAATTTTAAAAATTTTAAGTATGTATATATATATTTTATAATTCACACTATGTACTATAGTTTCGATCACGTGGAAATCATCAACGGGCGTAGATATGTAACTGACGTAATTAAAATTAAAGAATTATACAATGGATTATTCACGTCACTCCGACGAATATTTTGAAATCATTTCAAATTAAAAATAATTAATTTTTACCAAAACTTAGTTTAGTTAGGAGTTTTCACAAATCTGATAGTTTGTTTATAACTATTAGAGTTGCTTTTAATAGATGTTCAGATTGATTTCTCGGCCTGCATAAAAATATTCTCCCTCAAAATTATTCAAAACACCTGTGATGCAGAAACGGCTACTACAGACTTGAAATTATTTAAAATAAACTTAAAATTGTACAAAATTTTAGAACTACCAAAATCTGTAGTTTAAGCGTCCGCAAAAATTGATAAAGAACAGATAAGTTGAATTTTATTCAACCGGTTTTTCCGTTTTGATTTTCATATACATAATTATAAAAAAAGTCACCCGAAAAACGAAATAAAATATTGACGTTATCGTTACGTTTTACGTTATTGTAACGTAGTTTAATTTTTAAAACGTTATGAACGTAATTATTAGTAATAACGCTATTTCATTTCGTTATTTCGTTTTTGCGTTACGTTACGTGTAACGTTTTGCAACACTGTTTTTAATAATTTGCATACCTTTTTAAAAACTTCACTTGTAAAGTTTGACCCTTGGTCGGTCAGTAGTTGTTTTGGTATTCTATACCTGCTAATAATTTCATCGTAAAATACACGCGCCACTGTAGCTGCTTCTTGATTAGGTAGAGCGTAGCAATCAGTAAATTTTGTGAGATAATCTTGGAACGTTAGAATATACATATTACCGCTAATAGTACGAGGTAATGGACCTACAATATCTAAATATATTTTGTCGAATGGTTTTGTTGGTGTGTCTGTCAATATCATTGGCATTTTATTGTACCGTACGGTTTTGACTTTTTAGCATATTTTGCATTGTTTGATATATTTGATAATGTCAGTTAACATATTTTTCCACTGGTATTGTCTTCTGATACGGTGGTAGGTTTTAAAAACACCTTGATGTCCTCCAAGTGGTAAGTCATGGAAGTCTTTCATAACTTGATCTATTTCTGTTCTTTCAGTTAGCCATTCTTTTTCACCATTGCTTAGTTCATCGTCATTGGATGCTGTATCTGCATGGTTTTGAACTTTATTTTCAACTTCTAGATCTTCGTTAGTGTTATTATTACTATGTGTTACTGTAGCGTTACTCTCATTACAATTTTGAACTTCATTTCGTGTTTGTAAAGGATGTGTATTATCTATTGTATTGTTTATTTGTTTGGCCTGATTTCTCGTAATCACTAGACATTGTGGAGTATTGTTTTCGTTATCTTCATATGGAAGTCTACTGAGCGCATCCGCGTTGGCATTTAACTTCCCAGGTTTATACTCTATTTTATAGTCGAATTCTGAAAGCTTATTGTGAAAACGGACTAGTCTACATGTTGGATCTTTGACATTAAATACACCTTTAAGAGGTTTATGATCCGTATATACGGTAAATTGTCGCCCGTATAAGTAGCAACGAAAATTTTTTGTAGCCCAGACAATAGCCAATAGCTCTTTTTCAATAACTGAATAATTTTTTTATGTATAAAAATTATGTATATTTTTCAGCTTTATTTAAACTTCTACTTGCATAGGCGATTGGTCTATCTTCTCCTGGTTTACCTTGGGATAACACGGCTCCTAACGCTTCACTACTAGCGTCTGTGGTTAATATAAAAGGTTTATTGAAATCGGGGTATATTAGTACCGTATCTGAGGTTAATTTTTCTTTTAATAAATCAAAAGATGTTTGACATGCTTCAGTCCATATAAATTTTATATTTTTTTGTAATAACTTATTAATAGGTGCTGCTATTCTAGAGAAGTCTTTAATAAATTTCCTATAATAGTTTGCTAATCCTAAAAATGATTGAACTTGCTTAATTGTTTTGGGAATCGGGAAGTTTAAAATTGAATCCGTTTTTGAATCATCTTTTCTCACACCTTCTTCGCTGCACTTATGACCTAAATAAATAATTTCTTTTTTAAGGAAGTGGCATTTATCGATTTGTAATTTTAAGTTAAACCTTCTAAGTCGATCGAACACACTGATAACTTTACGATTATGATCTTCTAGATTTTTACCGTATATAACTATATCATCTAAATACACATAACACTCAATGCCTTGCAAACCCGTTAAGACGTGATTCATAGCTCTTTGAAAAGTGGCAGGGGCTCCTTTCAATCCAAATGGCATTCTGTTGAATTCAAAATGTCCTAAAGTACTACTGAAAGCCGTTTTTTCTCTATCCTTAGGTTCAACTAGTATCTGATGATATCCGCTAGCTAGATCAAGGGTGGTGAAATATCTAGAGTGACCAAGTTGGTCCAAAATTTCTTCTATGCGCGGAAGGGGAAATGCGTCACCTATTGTTATCAGATTAAGCTTCCTAAAATCAACAACCACTCGAAATCGTTTATTGCCGGACTTATCAGGACGTTTTGAAACAATAAGCAAAGGAGCATTGTAAGGACTCTTACTATGAACTATTATATTATTTGCGAGCATTTCCGAAATTTGTTTATTTATTTCTTCCTGTTGTGTTTGTGGAATTCTATACATTTTTTGGTTGATAGGGGCTTTATCTGGTAACGTGGGTATTGTATGTGTTATTGCTGATGAATAAGAAATTTTATCTCCTTCTAAGTGAAATAAGTCTTGATGATTTACTATTAATTGTACAATAGAGTCTCTTTCTTCTTTATTAAGATCATTATCTAGATTAAGATTATTTAAAATTCTATTTATTCTATCACTATTTCTATTGCAATCTAAATTTTCTGATATTTCTGGTATTTCAAAAAAGTTATCCGAACTATCATATTCTGGCACATAATTTTCTAAATCTACTTCAAAATTATTTATATTTATTACACTTATGGGTACTACATTGTTTTGTATTTTAGCAACCACATTAGAGGTGTATACACCTGGTAACACTTCTTTAGAGAAACAAACGACTTCTTTATCATTATCGTCATTGATTTTAAAATACAATATTTTTTTTGATCGTGGTGGAATTGTTTTTATTTGAGTAGCAACGATATTTGGTAGAATAGATGAGTTTGAATTATCCTTAACTAACGCTTTATTATTTTCTATTTGAACATTTTTGTAACTTGTACTGAGGATTTCTCTGAAACTGCCTCTATGATGTATCTGATTCGAATTTGTTATCCCATCATTTCGAATGATTCTAGGATTGGTTAAATTCTCGCTACTAGGCCCTGATACATTCGGTACTACTTTGTTCAATTCAACTAACGGTTGTTTTTCGTTAAGGTGTCCAATCTGATTATCTACCACTTGACTTGCTCTGAGTCTATCAAGTTGTCGATTTGGTACTGTTTTGAATTCATTGTTACAAATAGCTTTGATAGCCGTACTATCATTTAGTTCCGATTTATTATTTTTTTCAATTTCTCCTACACTTCGTGGTTTGCATGAAAAGGGGAAAATTACTTGATTTTGATTCCTTGTGCTTAATACTATTAGTTTATTGCTAACAAAATCTACTATTGAATTTCGAGCTAAAACATCTCGTCCTAAAATACCATCACTTTGAAAATTCATATCCTCAATTACATGAAACTTAATTGGTAGTAAATTATTTGAAATTGCGCCTATTACTGTACCTAATGTATAATTTGTTTGATTGTGAATACCTCTAATAATTGCTTTTTCTGTAGTATTTAAAATATGTTTTTGGTTTATACTGGATCTTTTAATTAAAGAAACTTCAGCTCCAGTGTCAATCAAAAGTGTAGTAATTATATTTTTTCCTATATCTAAATTAACACTAATTTCTGGACAGTTGCCAGTTGATTTAGTAGCATCATCGTCGCTTTAATAATGAAACAACGTATTCGCAAAAGTGTAGTTTCGAGATAATTGGGTTTAAAGATTTTTCGATTTTCTGATTTTCATAAACTCGGCAGCACTATTGAATGAATAAAGATATTGGAAAAAAAATGTCTACAAATTAATCTTGACTAATTTCCCCACAGCATATTAAAATTTCACATTGGTACCTGCTGGCTTTTCTACCTAAAAAGAGGTGAAAAGTCAATTAGGTACCTTATACGTTATTTCATATTTCATATACGTTATTTCATTTTATATGGAAGTACGATTAAGCCTAAAACTAATTATTATAGAACTAACGCATAATATTTTTACAATTTTTTATTTATATGAACCAGAATATCATGTAGTAATGAATGATGCGTATACAATATTTTAGATTTACCATTTCGTGTGGCGATCGTAATGTATGTAAAGTATACGACACTGATTTTACCCAAGTTATTATTCTGTAGGAATTGAAAAATCGTACATGCATTTACGCTGTTTCAATATTTAACCAAATTCAAATTTGCATGTACGTTAATTAACAATATATTAATTTTCACCCCCAGTTATAAAAAAATTGAAAAATGTTAAAATGCCACTTTATAGAC
Source organism: Diogma glabrata (assembly GCA_963693315.1). NCBI lineage: Eukaryota > Metazoa > Arthropoda > Insecta > Diptera > Cylindrotomidae > Diogma > Diogma glabrata. The sequence continues at coordinate 179,864,721 of OY856186.1, forward strand.
ATCCTTATGGGGAATGCAGCGCACCCATTATATAATAACAACGTATATATGGTATACGTTATTTCATTATTAAAGCGACGATATATGCCTAAGTTAAAATTTTCATGTTCCCGATTATTTAGGTATTTGTTTGGGCTTTGAATTGTGGGTTGCAATTCAGCCCTAGTTAGTTTAAATCATTATTAATATTTTCAGGTGGTTGTTCATTGGAATTTGTATAATTTGAGGAGGTGAATGTTTTAATTTGTTGGGTGTTTGGAGTTTCGTAATACTGAACATGTTTTGGTGCGTATGAGATGCGGGGACCTGAATTACTTAAATTTGGAACTTGAGTACGAATTGTATGTGGAATCTGTTGGTACTGAAAATTTCGTTGTCCTTGCGGATTTTGGTTATGTGTGTAATTTACTGGGTTATTAAATTGTAAATTACTTGGCAAATTCCAGTTGTTAGCTGGCCTATATTGGATACTATGCGGTATCTGTGGTTGATTATAGTGCATAGCGTTGAAATACGTATTTTGTTGAGGGGCTACATTACGAAAAGTTTGAGAATTTGTAGGCTGGAGTAACTGTTCTTGGTAACTAGTTTGTTGGGCTAAATTCGATCGTAATCTTTTTCGACAGTCTGTTAATGTATGTCCGTAGTTTTTACAATATCTACAAGTAATATCATTTCTCGGCAAGGTGTTGGAAAACTGTTGTAAATTAGGTTGATTTGCATTATATGAATTTGTGGTTGTATTATATATTTCTGTGTTAGTATGTATGTTTCGGTTTGGCTGTAAACTGTTTTGCATATTATTGAATTTTTCCAGTTCTATTGCGTATTCTAACACTGTTTCAAATTCCGTTTCCGCTAATGAAATTTGAAGAGCTACTTCTCGTTCTCTTAAACCAAGCTTAAAACATTTTATGGCCTGCTTTTCGAGTTCGTGCAACCCGGCAGAACAACTATCACTATAACCACATTTTAAAAGTAAAGCCTTTGCTTTTCTTAATAATCTGTTGATTTTATCTCCGAATTCGGTAACAGATTCGTGGGTACTTTGAATCATTAACCCCATTTTCCCATACAACTCAAAATAGCTAGAGTCTTCCTTTAGTCCTCGGGCAAGATATTTATAAAGTTCTTTCAAACTTGTGAAATTAATACCACTTATAAGTTTCAGGGCGTTGCCCGACAACCGTGTCCTAACTGACTGTAAAAAGTGGGTTCTGTATTCGCTTGGTAGGGTGTGGTATGCGCGATCGCATTCATGCTTAAAATTAAAAAATTCGTCTTCCAGTCCATCATGCATTTCACCATTGTATTTTGGTATATTTTTAACTCTGGTTGTTATCATATTGTACTCTTCGTCTAATTTATTATTAAAACTAGGTACATCGGTTCCACTATTCGTCATTTTTAAATTTTTCGCGTCTTTTAATTTATTGTTCAAATTTCCGAGGGCAGCAATTTCCGAATCTACCCTTTCTCTTAAATCTATATCTTCGTCCAGAGTTACCGACTCCAGATTAAGATTCTCTAAACTATTTGTTTTCTTTTTTATAACGGCTTCGTGTGATAAATCGCGTACAATTTCGAATTCGTTATTTAATATATTTAAAGTAGAATTTGATGGCTTACCTTCTGAAATTTTGTGTGCTGCTTTATTTTTTCGACGGTCGTCAATAGCTGAACTACAGGATAGATTTCGTTGTCTAGTAGCTGAACTGCTTGCTTGCTCCGTTTTACTAGACTCTGACATTTGTTAAATAAAAGTATTAAGCTGCTTTCAGTTTTTTGTATATCGTCAATAGCTACACTGAGATAGATAGATTCCTAGTCTCTTGAAGATTTCTTGTCAGTAAAATTTCTTTGTGGTAATTGACAGCTTTTTCTAGCTCCGGAACGTTTATTTCAATTGTATAATATTTTGTACTTGTACTTTTGCCTGATGACTTGATACTTTTGAATTTTGATAACTGTATGTTATGTAACTTTAAAAACTGTATTTTGAACTTTTAGCTTGTTCTTAAAAATTGTTTATAAATTTTTACTATCACCCACTTAACAATTATTTTATTTTATTATAGAATTATTAAACTTATTATTTTGGTTTTAGTTCGAACCACTTTAAAACCACAGGTTAATACCGGCCGCGCCAAATTGTAATGTTATTTGTACAAGTACATATATATAGGTACAGTTGTATTCAACTTGTTGTACCAACAGTGTTTGTGGTTCCTTACCTGTGGATGGTTCTCAATAATTATTGATTAAAACACTTTAGATTCACTTAGTTAACTATAAATAACATTAACTATTAATATTAGTTTTATTATTATTTTTATAGAAAAAGTTACAACTTAAACAACTTAAGGATTTATTCGAATTAATTGAATCACTGATTAGATTTCGGACAACTTAAATTTACACTTTAAAACTAAAATTAACTGTACTTCTTCGAAAACAAAAAATCAACTCCCCTAAAAAACTAAAAACCAATTATTTATAATATTTTATTTACCCAAAATCAACAAAAACTCAACAAAAATTGATGTATGCAATTTTTGCATAATTAACAATTTAACGAATTTAATTATTTATACAATTTTGTTGATTTTGGATAATTTAAATTTTTAAGTAATTTCTTAACCTATATTGTTACTGCTAACTTAACTTAACCTATATTGTTAATTTTGTTGATTTTGGATAATTTAAATTTTTAAGTAATTTCTTAACCTATATTGTTACTGCTAACTTAACTTAACCTATATTGTTAATTTTATAGTATAAACCAAAGGAGATTTATACAACAAGACTAATCAATTCATTATCATTCAAGCTCTATCTTTTCTCAAAGTATCATCAAAATTGATTAATGAACAAATGTTGTATGCTCCCAACAAACGTCAAAAGCAAAGTGTGAAAAGTCAAAAGTATGGTGGAGCCTCCGCTACTTTGATCAATGTGTCCCAAAAGTTGATCGTTATCTTAAAAGTTGATCGGATCACACTAATTGTTTCTTTTTTCATTTTTAAGTAAAATTTCTTTTGATAAAATATTATTGACAATTCAACTCACTAAATAAAGTTTCGATAAGGTCCAATAAAAACGCTTCATTTACTATTTTTTAACAAATCAAAACGAATTGTTTCGATTATTTTTTTCTGGTCTATTTTATATATATTTTCGGCCTACTTAATATATTAATTTAAAACAAAAATTCACATACAAAATTATGTGGAAATGCAATTTGCAAATAGTAAAAATGTCCGTTTTCATTCATAAACGATTGCATGTTTATGTTTATTTGTCAAAATTAAATTACAAATTTATAACATTTATGCGCCTACTAAGATGAAATAATATTTTATTATGTATGATTATGTTGTATGAAATAATGTTACTATTTCTGTTCGTTAAATTGTCTGCTAAATACAACTCGTAACCAAATTATTAGTCTATTATTTTTCAACATTACCACTCATGCCATTTGAGGTTAAAAATTTCCCTCGTGCGCTACGCGCACTCGGAACCTCAAATAACATTCGTAATAATGATTATGAAAAATAATCGACTATTATTTGACGACTCGTGATATTATATATGAAAATTCTTACTTTTACCTAAAAACAGTACGAATTAATGAAATCTATATTAAAAAAATATTGCGACGCTGGTGCATAGGCTAACTTCACCACAGCTCTGGAAACAAAATGTTCTGGATATATAGTGAGCTAATATCCATAAAAAACTTTAATTAATGACTAACCAATGTTATAGATTTCGCGTAGTTCTAATTATATCATTATTATAGAAAGCTGTAATACCCAACCAACATAAATTCTGTAGGACGAGAAAAAGTAAAAAAAAATTTTAAAGGCAATGACAAACCGAAAGTTGGAATGCAGAACTGTTGTGAAGTTTCTTCTAATTCGATTATCAGGTACAGGTGCTATTGAGATTTAAAAAAAAACAGGTGCTCGGGGGAGCCCACACCACGTACTTTGTTCACTATCGCTCAAAAACTAATCGGCTCTTTGCCATATATATTTGCATCTTTTTCCATAGTCATCAAAATTCATTCACGAACGAATGTTGTATGCTACCAACAAACATTGAGAAAATAGTGGCACAATAAACAGGTGTTTGGGAGACCCCCCCACCACTTATCCTAATATTCTCCAAAAACTAATCAGTTCTTTGTCATTTAAGTCTTCATCTTTTTGCAGTGTCACTAAAATTAATCAATGAATGAAGTCTGTATGCTCCCAACAAACTTTAAAAACCAAGTATGAAAAGTCAGCATTTGTACGGTAGATCCCCCGCCACTTTAACCAATGTGTTCCAAAAGATGATAATTATCTTCTCATGCTAAATGAAACCTTTTTCATAAGTTTCATCATAATCATGGATCATTTGCCAAAGTTTCATCAGGATCTTATGCAGGAATGTCACCCACGACCAAAACCCCCCTCCCAACCTCACACAGACGTACACCAAAGTTTTTATTGGCTATTTAGATAGAGGATGGTCCAAAACAAAAAAAACAAAATTTAGGGTTTGTAAGATTTTTTTTCTCGATAGATTACATTACTTCACCCAATTTAAAATTGTGGTGAAGTAAAAAGAACAGCATTAAATAACAGTGCAATTGTTTTATTTATTTGACATTTTTTTTTTTTTTATAAGAAGTGTTGTGTAGTAGGAATTACAAAATGTGTCACAACAACACATAGATACCTTTTAAGACGTAGGTCCCACAACAACATGCGTCTTGAGGTATAGGTGGACGCTTTTTGAAGTTATACTTCTTTGCGCTCGTTGTAAATATTTTGATGGGGTGTTAATCGAGAAACCGCGTCACGCTGTTTGAAGTTATATTTTAACCTTTATGCTGTATGGTAATAAAGACGAAATTAGTAAATCAACCTTATGCTGTATGGTAATAAAGACGAAATTACTAAATCAATCATATTTTATAATAATAAAACATTATTCGCTTAGTTATCTTTGATCAATTTTTTTTTTCACTTTTCGGAATTATCATTAAAATGAATAGTTAATGTATAATGTGACAAACAAATATGTACATTTATATGAAAATTATGTTAAATTATTTTTTACAAATACATATTTCTAATTTACAACAAATGTGTTCTTATGGTTTGCAATTATATAAAATATGTACATATTTCTATGCATTAGCACCAATACGATACATATAAGCATTGCTTATATATGATTAAACAAACCTGCTTGCATTAGCAGAACTGCCATCACATGTTCCAAAAATTGGAAATTGACATTTCTTTTCCTCTTCTTAGAAACTTTGATGAACCAAGAATTTACATTGGAACCTTAGTACCGAAGAAAAAGATTATGAACAATATCAAAGCTACAGGTTTAAAGTGTTTTACTTTCAAAACTATTTTTGTTATTGCAAGGGATCTATAAAATATATGCAAATATGTTAACAAATGTTGTGATTTGACTGTTTTAATAATAATATATAAGTCTGAATTTACAAATGAAATTAGTCTTATTATTATTTTTTCCAATTTTTGTTTTAAGTACCGTAAGTAAGTTTTAAAATAAGTTAAATTAAATGACATTAAAAAAAACTATAGGAGAATTTACTCAAAAAAACAGTTTTCAACCATTTTATCTGGGAAGCACGGGTATCGCCGTGCGGGTACCTTCTAGTAATTAATAATTATTAGTTTTTTGAATAATGTTTTTTTCTATTTATTTAATTTTGTTTATTTGAATATTTTTTTTGAATAATATTTTTTTTTGAATAATATTGTTTTTGAATAATATTTTTTTTTCTTTTGGGATTATATTTTTTTTTTTTGAATATTTTTTTTTTATTTATTTTGAATAATATTTTTGTTTTTTTAGTTATTTTTTTTTACTGTATCCTATCTGTCTGTCTGAGTGCGTGTGTGCGAGCGAAGGGCCAAAGAAGTATAACTTCCACCGTCTGGTCCGACGCAGACCCTACTTTTTTTAAATCTTTGTGGATTGAAGGCACTCGAGACTATTGATTCGGGCAAAGCATTCCATGTGTACGATTTACGCACAAAGAAATCTCTTTGCATTCTATTACTATGACAGTGAGTAATCTCGACAGTTCGACCGCCCGCACAAACCGATTGACGAGTAAAACGGGGAAAAAGATATGTCTGAGGCATTATGGACCTGATTTCATCAGAGCACTGCTGGTGACGATATTTATAAAAAACAACGCGATCAGCAACTGTGCGACGATGTTGCAGGGAATCAAGATCTAATGTTAAATCTCGATCACCAACAATTCGTATACCTCGCTTTTGAACAGAGTCCAAAAGAGCCAGGATAGTAACAGATGCAGCGCCCCAAACTTGACAACAATACTCCATACAGGGACGAATATAGGACTTATAAATGTGGAGTAATTGATACGAAGTAAAATATTTTTTACATCTATTGAGGAGGCCGAGTTTTCTTGACGCGCTCTTTGCCATGGCCATTATATGATCGTTCCAGAGTAAGTCATTGGATATTGTGACTCCCAATAAACGAATGCTTTCACATTCGTTTATTTGGTCGTCACACATATTAATTGAAATATCGTTGGGAAACTCGGTCTTTGATCTGGAAACAATCAATAGCTGTGTTTTGGTGGAATTAAAATTGACCAAATTTTTGTCACCCTAATCGGCGACTTTTTTTAGGTCCTCGTTTACATTTATGGCAGCGTCTCTCCGGACGGGATTTATTCGTTCATGCATTTTACCCTTTGAAGATAGGGGGACGAATGACTTGTGCAGTGTACTATCATCTGCAAAACTATTTATTGGGTTACTGGTGATTTGCAACAGTTCGTTGATATAAATTAAAAATAAAGTGGGAGATAAAACTGAGCCTTGGGGTACACCAGCGGTTATTAATTTGGACTCAGAAGAAAAGCTATCTATAGATACCGAGATGTATCGGTTAGACAGAAAATTTTGAATCAACTTCACGATTGCGGGATGAAAACCGTACGCAACGAGCTTGTTGATCAAGTTGGCATGCCAAATTCGATCAAATGCTTTTGAGATGTCTAATGCGATCACGTACGTTTCACCACATTTCTCAAGTATGCTATTCCAAATATGTGCCACATAGTTCAATAGATCGGTTGTTGATCTTTTGTTTCTAAAACCGTATTGGCTGTCAGATATCAAATGGTTGTCTTCCAAAAATTTGGATATGTGCGAATTAGTATAGTGCTAGTATATTTTAGACATGACTGGGAGTAAGGCTATTGGTCTATAATTTGAAATATCACATTTCGTTCCTTTTTTTGGGACAGGCTGGACATTGGCCAACTTCCAGCAGGATGGATAAATACCAGATTTATAGGATTTATAAAATATTTTGGTGAGGGTTGGTGCAAGTTCTTTTGAAAATGTTTTTAGAATAACAGGAGGAATGTTGTCCAGACCAGAAGCTTTGTTGTTGTTTAACCCCCTTAAAAGTTTTTCGACAATTTTGTGTTTGAAATGTAATTGTTTCATATTAACTCCTGAAGACTGGATTTGGGGTATTTCTTTAGGAGTTTCTAAAACTGTTGAATTTGAAGCAAAGCGTTCCGCGAACAATGTAGCTTTCCTTGCAGGGTCAGTAATGATTGAGTCACCATCAATGATAGGAGGGATAGAAGATTTAGTACCATAATTTAAAGAATTAATGGCACTGTAAAAACTTTTGTCAGAAATTGACATACTCGAAAGTTTTGCCGCTTTCACTCTGTCAATCTCTGCTTTTTCGAATTATAAAATTCGAAAGACATTATAAAAAAAATTCAATATCTGAATAACATTTACATCTAAAGAAGTTTCACTTCAAGCGTAAGCTTATGTGGATGAGGCACACACTTTTTGTCGAAGTGAAAACTTCTTTAGGCGCGTTGTGCATTTTTTTATGGGGATGAATTTATATATTCAAATTATCGTCACATTAAATAAATATATTAAATATAAAATACCTATATTCGGTCGTAACGTTTCAAATTGCAATATGGATATCGCAGTCGACTTTTGCGGTTCTATAGTTCGAGAGTTCAATTCCTGGAGGGGTACATTTCTTTATTATTTTTTTTAATTTTATATTAAATACCTTAAAAATTATTGTTTTTTTATTCATGAATTCATAAAAATTTCGCTTACGAATTTTGAATTGATCGATAATGCAGTTTTTTAAAGTTATTGCTACTGTGTTTTTCCGTTTCGTTCAAATTATTATAATTTCGATATTAATAAGGAAATTAATTATTTTTTTGACGGGAGGTGCTAAAAATAATAAAATATTGGTTTTCCCCTCATTATTAACTTCGCGATATGTGAAGTTATTGTTTTTGGGTCGATTTTCGAAATTTGAATTTTATGATATGTTTACGTTTGTTCATAAAACGTAAACATATCATAAAAATTCAAATTTCGAAAATCGACCTTCTGAAGCTGTTTAGACTAGTTTTAGCTGGCAGTCTGTATGTGTGTGTGTGTGTTTATGTATTGCTGTATGTACACCAAATTTTTCCAACGCTTGCTCAACAACGGATAACTCGATTTCAACGAAAATGGTCACAATCGATGTATCGTAGGCCTAAGCGTAACTTAGAGCCCAGTCTTTTTCTACCGAAATAAAAATACTAAATAATTTGAACCAAAAAACTGAAAATCATCTCTTACAAATATCATATCATTGACCATATTGTTTGTCAACATGTCAGCCATTTATAATGGCTTTGGTATAAACAATTGCTATCTTAGTTTTTAAGTTGTTTAAGAAAATGTGATAAAACTATACGTGTTATTTTCGTTATGAAATTTCATGAGATATTTTTTTTTTTTAAATAAAAAGTGTTACGTAATAGGATTTAGAATATGTGTCACAACAACACATAAATACCTTTTAAGACCTAGGTTCCACAACAACTGGCGTTCTAAGGTGTTGATGAACGCTTTTTTTAAACCTCTGCGGATTGAAGCCACCTGAGACTATGGATTCCGGCAAACTATTCCATTTGTATGCAGTTCGGACAAAGAAGTCTTTCTGCGATCTGCCAGTATGACAGCGCGGAATCTCGACCATTTGACTGGTTGCGGTAGCCGATTGCCGAATGGAACGGGGGTAAGAATAAGTTTGAGGCATGATGCTGCTGATTTAATCTGAGCACTGTTGATGACGATATTTTTAAAAAACAACGAGGTCAGCAACAGTGCGACAATGTTGTAGGGAATCAAGTTTTGATGTCGAAGCTCGATCACCCACAATACGTATAGCCCGCTTTTGAAGAGTCCAAGAGGGCCAAAATGGAAACAGAAGCAGCACTCCGAACTTGACAACAGTACTCCATACAGGGACGAATATAGGACTTATAAACATGGAGCAATTGGTATGTAGTGAAACATTTTTTGCATCTATTTAGGAGGCCGAGTTTTTTAGACGCGCTTTTTGCCATCGCCGTTACATGATCGTTCCAGATTATGTCATTTGAAACTGTGAGTGGATCGCCTGAAAAGCTCTTTATTTTAAACTTCTTCAACTTTAAACACTTAGTTGTTACATTCAATTTTATCGAAACTTGTTGGATAAGGTTTTTGTAATGTTTATATTAGTTTTGCAATTTCTGGTTTGTCACTTCCGGTTAAATAGCTTTTTTATTATTTTAAGAATATCACAACATTATAGTCTAAAGTTATTAAGTATTTTTGACGAATCTTTGATTAAACGTTTCAGTTAATATGAGAATTTTTTTGAGTTTGGTTTCGACTTTTAACCGATGCGGTCGACTTTTATTTTTTTCCAATAGTATTTTTTGTGCAAATTAAATTTAATAATCAATAATCCTGTTTTTACCGGTGAAGTGAAGTGAATACAACGTTTCTATACGATAAATCAGTGATAGTTAGAGTGATTGTGTTGTGTTTAGAACTAATTAGAGTGATAGTGTTGTGTTTAGATCTTTTCGGTTTTTCTTGAAACAACCGATACAACTAATTTAAGGAACCAGGTAGTATAGTCTATATACGAACTATACGTATACGAGGTATTTCTAGTTATTAAAAACTTTTTTTCAAACAAATGATAACAATACAAAATAATGTCTATGAACAATATCTAAATAAATAATAGGCAAAAATTATCAATGTTTTACGACCATAAGTAATCGTCGTCCTTCATCAGCAGTAAAATTTAATTTATGTCGTTTTCTTTTTGCCAGAACCCAGAACCGCCAAATTCTGTAACTGTGAAGCGGTGAAGTGATAAGTTTTTCAATGAAAAGAAACAAGGAAATTTTTAACACTTCACCGCTTCACAGTTACAGAATTTGGCTGCAGAAAGAGTGATTTTTTTTTCATAAAAAGAATATGACAAAATTCGATCTATTTTTGTAGTTGTGTTTGTGAACTGTCATTTAATGTTTTAGTAATTAATTGTATTTAATTTAATAATTTGTATTAGTTTTTAATTTAAAACACGATTTAAACATAAGATTTATTTAAACAATAACTATTTCACTTAAAAAAAATAATAATAACTAAATGGCGTCTTGTTTGTTTACAAATTTTGAGAGATGTGTAAATGTATTTGTGCAACTATATTGTATTTACAACTTGCTCTACGAAAAAATCTAGATTTATTTTCAGAGCAAAAAGAGTGCTTTTTTTGTCAAATAGAATATACGTAATGTCAAAAAAAATCGATCTAGATCGAAAATGGGCGTGTTTAGAGCAATTTTTTTGGTAAAAAGAAAACGACATTAATTTGACTAGAAACAAATTATATCTACGAAATGAAAAACAAACAAAAAATCTTGATTTCAACATAGAACATTGTAGTGTACGTGAACAAACAATAACTCATAATATTAATAAAGTGATCAAAGATTTACAGTTTTATGATATAATTATAATTATGAATACAGTGAAAATTAAGTTCACTAAACCCTAAGTTGATTTTTTGCTAGTTTTTTTTTTTCTTGTAACTCAATTGTGCCACGACGGTGACGTCTTTTCGTAAAGTCGAAGCTGAAGCGGTACCAGCCGTATGTGAAGGTCCTTCACCAATAACCAGTACGACGGCAAAATCTAACGGCTAAGCTGAAGCGCTGGTTTTGGCTTGCCCATACAAGGTTGTACAACTGGTCCAGTAATGGTCCATTACTGGCAGCCAGTAATGCAGCAATGGGCGAGTACTGGCAACCACGACTGGGCCATTAACATAATTTTACTGGATGATAACTTCGGACAATAAATGGTTGCCATTCTTTGGCCAAATACTGGCAACCATGACTGGGCCATTAAAAAAAATATACATTATTGTCATATGTAAATTTAAATAAATTAAATACAAACTAATTTAAAATAAAATAAAAATGACGGAAAAAATTCAAAACTCCCCATACAACTGGTTCAGTTGCAGGAATGGCTGAGTAATGGCAAACTCCGCCCTGACTCCGCCAGTACTCCGCCATTAAAAAAAAAATAAAATAATATTTTTTATACATAAATTTAAATAAATTATTTACAAAATAATTAAAATACAATGGAAATGAAAATAAATTAAAACATATACCAACCTTTTCTATATTACCATAGTCTTTCAACCGACAAAGCGATAACTAAACTATATGTGAAATTTTTCAAACTATGTATTTCTATAAGGGATAATACTCTAGTGAAATTTAAAAAAAATGACAGATCGGTAAATTCATGCCTACAGTACTGGCCCAATAACAATAGCCAAGTAATATTTACCATTCATGGGCCAGTGGTTGGCCATTCAAAGGTAACAATATACTGGCTATTTTCTGTAAACCATAGATCGGCCGATGATTGGTTCTAGTATTGGCCCAGTAACAATAGCCAAGTACTGTTAACCATTAATGGACCAGTGCTTGGCCGTATGTCAATGTCTGGCAAAACCTACTTGGGTGGTTTTCTTTTTCTTTTTGTTTTTTATTTATTCTTTATTTGTCTTTTTTTAAGATTATCTAATGGATAGCTTAAAAATAGCACAAATAAACTTGCAGTATAACAAATCTGCTTCTGCTGAATTATGTCAAGTCTTGCAGCATACAAATATAGTTTTGATTCAGGAACCATGGGTAAATAAAAATCATATACTTGGCCTAAATTGTAAACAGGGCAGGGTGTTTGTCGGTACAGTTACGGAAAACCCTCGTTTGTGCGTTTACTTGTCGAATGACATTTTCGGTATACTTATACCTCAATGTAGTGGTAAAGATGCCGTTGCTGTTACGGTAAAGATCGAGGGTGTAGATACTGGCGTAGTCTTCGCATCCATCTATCTACCGTATGATGGCACCATTCCAACCCTAGATCTTGTTAAGGTGGTGGAGTTCTTCAGTAACAAGAACTTGCCCTTGATCATTGGGTGCGATACAAAGGCGCATCATGGAATTTGGGGCAGTTCAGATAACAACAGACGAGGAACAGACCTCGTAGAGTTTCTTCATGGTACAGATCTAGAAGTTCTAAATAAGGTGAATATCCCGCCCCCACTTTTACAAATGCAATTAGAGAGGAAGTAATTGACATTACCCTCACTAACCTAGTTTTGGCTAAAAGGGTTAGAAATTGGATAGTACAGCAAGTTATTCTCACGTCAGACCACAATTGCGTAAATTTTGACTTTAAAGTCGATATGGTGGTAAAAGACAGTTTTAGAAATCCCAAATCTACTAATTGGGGTATGTACAAACTACTTCTAAACCATTTGTTACTTGACTTTGATTTGTCAATCAAGTGTACGCAAGACATTGAAAATGTTGCGAATCGGATTTAAGGGTGTATGGTCAAGGCTTTTAAAGAATCTTGTCCGCATTGGGTGTTCCATCATGAAGAAAATTGACCTTGGTGGAATAGAAAACTGAAAAAGCTGAGATCTACAGTCAGGAAACTTTTGAAGAAAGCTAAGCAAACGAATAATACCGATGACTGGATCACTTATCATGATAGTCGGAGGCAATATAAATACAGTATTCGGAGTGCTAGAGAGAGTGCTTGGAAGAAATTTTGTGAATCAATTGAGAGTAATCCTGTGGCAGCTAGGGTTCACAAAAGCACTCTCAAAAAAGCCCAAATACCAACCGTGCTTACTGCTTATGCCAAATGGTAGGTATACGGAATCTGTGGAAGAAACAGCACAATATCTGCTTTGTACACATTTTCCGGGTAGCAGTACCACTGCTGAGATGAAAGAACAACGAACGGTAACTCCAAATAAAGACAGTTGGATCTTGGCTGAGAATGTAGTGAACAGAAGATCTCTGAAATGGACCATAGATTCCTTCAACCCCCTTAAGTCGCCTGGTCCTGATGGAATCTATCCATACATGCTAAAGAATAATATGCATTGCCTCATTGAATCACTGTTAAATTTATATAGGGCATGTCTAGCATATGGCTATGTCGCAGAAGCGTGGCGGAATGCTAGAGTTGTTTTCATACCAAAACCAGGTAAAAACAACTACAGTGAAGCCAAGTCATTTTGACCAATAAGTCTGAACCCCTTTGTCCTCAAAACTCTGGAAAGACTGGTTGACCGTTATATAAGGGACAATGGCTTACTACAGTTTCCACTAAGTACCAATCAGCATGCATACCAGATTGGGAAATCGGTAGAAACAGCTGCGCATTATTTGGTGATTAAAATTGAAAGAGCACTGGATGCCAAATATTTCACTTTGGGTGTTTTTTTTAGATATAGAAGGTGCTTTTGATAATACCACATTCGAATCAATCAGGACTGCAGCATCGCTACATGGAATTAGTAGCACGATCTCTAATTGGATTGTGTCTGTTAAGCTGCCGCATTGCCTTTGTTGAAATGGGTAATACTACTGTTTCAGTTTCAGTCAAACGAGGTTGTCCACAGGGTGGTGTTCTCTCACCTATTCTGTGGGCTTTGGTACTTAATAGTCTTCTTAAGAGACTGAATCAATCGGGACGCTATTCTCAGGGTTACGCTGATATTATTGTCAAACTGGCAATTGAGAAAGACCTTCCCACTCTGGTGGATCTGATGCAAAATTCACTGAAGGTGGTTGAAGAGTGGTGTGGGTAGCAAGGACTTTCAGTCCATCCTTCAAAATCACAGGTAGTCTTATTTACTAACAAAAGAAAAGTGCCATCAACACCAAGTCTGTATCTTTTCAGTATGCAGTTAAGCTACTCAGATAAGGTTAAGTTTCTAGGCATTATTCTCGACAAAAGGTTAACTTGGAATACTCATTTAATAAAAAAGATTGATAGGGCTGTCATTTCTTTTTGGCAATGCCGCCTGCCCTTCGGTCGTTATTGGGGCCTTAGTCCCAAAATGATCCTATGGATACACACAGTAATAATCAGACCAACACTTGTTTTTGCATGTGTTGTCTGGTGGCCAAAGACGGAGAAACAATACGTCCATGCTAGATTAAATAAATACAGAGAATGGCATGTGTGGGTTTTAGTGGCTCAATGCATACAACATTAACACTGTCGTTAGAAGTCATGTTGGGTCTGGCTCCTCTACATTTACATGTAGAGTACATGGCTAAAAGAGCTGTCTACAGACTGTATGTGGCAGGGACATGGGTAAACAGAGGGAAAACATGCGGTCATGGTCACATACTTGATAGACTACGGTCAGATTGTCGCGAAATAGATATGCATAGTGACGTCATGACCACAGTATATAACTTTGAGAAGCCCACAGAACTGGTCATCTCTTCTAGAGAGGAATGTGAGGGAAGTCGGTCCACATGGTCCTCCAGCGAGATTTATGTTTTCTATAAAGATGGCTCACTGTTGAATGGAAATGCAAGAGCTGGCGTGTACCTGGAAGCAGATAATGTAAGCATTAAGAAATTTCCGCTTGGACGGTTTTGTACTGTTCTTCAATCGCGTAGGGTATGCGAGGTGTATGCTATCAATGAATCCACGCATTTAATAACTCGTCTGCGTCTGCAAGGGATAGAAATCAACATCTGTTCAGATAGCCAAACAGCTATCAAAGCACTGGTGTAGGAAAGAGTGTAGGTAAAAATCTTTGTAGGATAGCGCAACACAACAATATCACTTTGCGGTGGGTTCCAGGTAGTCGCATTCCGGACAACATAAAAGCGGATGAACTTGCAAGGGCTGGAGCAGGCATGAAATACTCAGGTTCAGAACCCGCCGTAGGGTTATCCAAAACGTTTGCCTTGTCACTATTAAAGGTGGATGCCGACCTCAAGATGAAGGCCTTGTGGAATGCACCATCAACAGGCAGACAAAGTAAGATGTTTTTTAGCATTTCAGATAAAAATGTTAATTTTCTTTGAAGTCTGAAGAGGAAAACTATCAGCACTGTGGTCGGTGTTCCTGAAGGACATGGACATCTAAATAAACACCTTTTTACTATGGGACTTAGTGAAATTCCTGTATGTGGGTGGAGAGGAGGAGGACTCGGAGCACTATCTGTGTGTTCGTCCAGCCTTTTCTAGTGTCAGAGCTAGGATTTTTGGCTCTGAAACTGTAGAGGCTGGTTCAATCAAACTGTCGCCAATACAGTTGGTTTTAGATTTCATTAAACTTGCAGAAAGATTTGTAGAATAGTTGTTATGAGGCCAAACTCGTACACGGCTCTATGGACCGTAGAGTCTGCGTGCCAGGACAAGTTCTACCTCATGCAACCTGCCCAACCCTTTCTAATCAAATCAAATCTAACATGAGAAAGAACTAATTAGCTTTCGGGTTGTCTTATATACAAAGTGGTCGGTGTCTATTCAACAAATGACGATTTTTTAACTGTCCTGATATCTTAGGTTGTTGTGTATGATATGATTTTTGATATCGATATTTTAATGATATCTTCATGTTTCAAGACCGCCTGAAACTGTCTTGACAACTTCTTTTAGTTCGCATTCTGTAGGTGTATGTATTGTGTAAATGTGAGTGTAATCCTATTTAAATGAAAATTATTGCAATTGATTTATTGTATAAAAAATAAATAGTAATAATGTGTATTTGTGGCTAATCCCTAAATCCTAATTGAGCTAATATTAATTGTTTGATGACTTCTTTGTTTAAGTTTGTTTTAATATGTTTTTTGTAATTTTATTTTTATTTTTACTTTGATTTATGTTCTAGAAAGCATATTTTTGGATGACGCAATTAAATCATGTTGTTTAACTTTACAGTCTCAAAATAGGCAGTAAAGTTAGTTTGATGTGTAAGTGAACCTTATCCAGGAGCCTTGGCATTTGGCAACTAGCTAGTTTTTAACAATACGGGAATTTCTTGGCACGACCCTTAAGGTCACACCCCCATCCCACTAGTTTTCCATAATTTAATTCCCGAGAAGTAAAATAAGGAAAATAAAAATTACTATTCGAGTATGAATTTCTCTTTCATAATATGAGTAGAAATCTGCATCACAAGATATTGATTTAATTAAACACAGTTTAAGGCGGATTTTATTTAAATTAATCGATAGTGTAGTTGTTTAAGGTTATGGCTATTGTCTTTTAGCTCAGTGTGTCGTCAATACGAAGTAAAATTTAGAATGCATTCAGGGGATTTTTAAAACATCTCAATATTTTCTTCAGTTTTTAGAAGAAATGTTTTGGGTGTATTCTAAACCAAAACTTATTTGAAACTTATTTGTGGAGATTTACTTATCTAAATAAGTAACCTAAAGAGGTGACTTATTCGAAATTTTTATCACAGAAAAATCTAATTTGATTGTTCAGTGTCAAATATTATTTTTGTTTGTTTACTAAATGATTTTAAGGGTTAAAACTTCTTTTTCGATCCGTAATAAAATTAAGATAATAATTTAAAATGAAAAGTTTTGAAAACTCTTTAATTGATCAAATTAAATAAATCGTTTTAATTAAATTTATTTCCGAATTTGATTTTATGTTGCTGTCAAATTAAGTATGCTAAATCATTTAGAATAGCTCTTAAATACTTGATTGTTGTACCATTTTTGAAGTGAAAACTTCTTTAGGCGCGTTGTGCGATTTTGTATGGGGAAAATTTATATATTCGAGTCATCATCACGCTAAATAAATATTAAATTTAATATATAAATTTTAAAATAAAGTGAGAAAAATTGTAATCATTTGTTATTTTCTTATTCTCATTTTCTTGATTTATAATTTGTTTTTTTTTTTCTTTTTTGTTGAATTTGATTTTTTTCGGTTTAAGTGTGGTTTGTAAGTAAAGATTTTGTTGTATTTTTAAGTAAAATAAAAAAAATTGTGTTTGTCATATTTGATTTGTGTGTTTTTCTGTATACTTTTTAATAAAGAAAACGTAATTGATAGTGCGAATAACCTAAGCCCCGAAATTAATGATAATATATATATTATAAATAATTTTACTCTAGTTCTCTTGATTCATATTTTGGTTTTTCCTTTTTTATTTGAATTTGATGTTTTTCTCAATTAATAACAGTGTGGCAGTATGATAAAGTAAGTAAGGATGTTTTTGTATTTAGACGATAAAAACACAACTATTTCACAGTTTTAAGTTTTCACTTCTGTCGGCAGTCCTCAAGACTACCTTCTTTTGTTTGTCTTTTTTATACTGAAAAAGCATCACATGTCGTATTTCCTCAAAAATTTCGGTCTTTTTCAAAGAAGTATCACAACGAATTATAAAACTGATATTACCAAAAACTGTAAATTGAAGTGTTACATGCTAAACGCACGTTCACAATCAAATTAGTGGTGCCAGTTATATGGTCACCATTTAGTGACAAAACGGCGGATACTTTTTATATCACCTAATATATACTGCATCAACATTTTTAGAGTATTCGTAAATTAAGCACTGCAATATGTATACATACAGTGGTTTCATTTTAAATCTATATAAAATGTATTGCATTTTAATTATTCTTCTTTTTACGAACAAACATTAAATCAATCAACCAAACTTCTAAATTAAAACAAAAAATTACTCTAATAAAAGCTCTTAAGATAAAGACAAATAACTCTTTGTTGATTTTAAAAAAAATGACAATAAGAGGGATAATGCTTACCGCATGTCTTATAAGATAAAATAAGATAAACCGATAAAAAAGCACTTGAATGAATATAAAAAAATATAGTTGATATGGGCGGCGCCATTTAGTTTTGTAATTTTTAATAAAAGTAAACTTAAAACTATAAAAAGAATATTAACAAAACAGAAACTTTTTTAACTGCAACCAATCAGAATGAATCTTTTTTTGATTCGGTTAAAAAGATTATTAATGTAAATTTTTTGCTATATTTCTTATTTTTATTTATTTGCTGTTTTACTTTTAACAATACATAGATATAAAATGTGGTGTGCATATAGAAATAATATCTGATTAAACCAGCCTACATAGCTGCCTTAATGAAACTGAAATAGTTTTTATAAAAACGAAATAATGTTATTGCTAAAGTAAATGTAAAGAATCGACATAAGACAAACGCTGGAATGATTTATTTTGGTAAAAGGTATTTAAAATTGATCGAGATTCGAGAGGGAAACATCTGGTACACTAACAATGCAATATTGTAATTAGAAGATTTTAATCATTGACTGTTTTGTTGAAAATTAAACAAATTAGTTTTTCAGACATCTAGAACGACATCAATTCTAACCGTTACCGTTTGATGAAGAATTTTTCTTCATAACTACACAATGTAGCAAACAAATGTTGTAATCACCATCGGGTTAAAATAGGACATTCATTATTATAGTAGTTTTAGCTTCATTGGCCCATATATGGGGGAATGCATCATACCATTGCCCAATATCCTAACAATCATGCTCAATTATCCAGTACAATATTGACGTTTGTCTTTTTGCCATTACAAAAGCTTATATCAAATAATACAAAAACAAACCGAATAATAGTGGCAAATGCAACAATATTTATTTTTACGGAGAAAGAAGGCAACCAGTTTGACAAATCTCTTACCTGATTAAATTTCATGATAAAGGCGGATGTTAGCGATTTTGAACCTCCGATCCTGAATCTTAATAAAGTAAGGGTTCCTACTACTGTTAAATAAGGCAAGATACATAATTTGTGTTAGCGAAAAACAACAAAATTGCAGCACACTAAGTACAGATACTTTACCTGAGCGAAATATGGGGCAATTGTGAGTTTTCGTAAACACAGAAAATAGGAAAAGCAACGAATTCTGAGGTCTGGCAAACTTAACATTGGAAGAAGCTTGAGTGCTGCATCCGAATGCACAATATATGCCGTAAGTAAAGAAAATTTAAAACATACATCAGTTTCGATAAGAAATTTGGTGGTGGTCAAGGATTCAAGAAAGATGCTGTAAATTGCTTAAACATAGAATGAAATAAAGTTCAAAATTGTATTCAACATCAGTAAAACACTCTATTTTTACATTATAACACTTTATAATAAAATAAAACAAAAACGAACACCATTTGAAAAAAATAATAGTTTAAAAAATAGTATATATTCCTATAAGAGATGAAAATACTGTTTTTTCGTGAGTAAACATTTGTTCACGAGGCGCGCTAACGTCGAGTGAGACAAGTTTGAACGAAAAACATTTTTATCTCGCGTAGGAAATGCATTTTTTTCTACGATAATATAAATATGATCGATATTTATTGTAAATTATTATATTACAAAATGACAACATAACTTTCAAAATTCATTTTCTATTTTTTGATGGTTGCTTTGATTTAAAATCCTTATAAAATTACATGAAATACCATAGCAACTACAATTTTTTATTTAGCGAAACTGATTTTACGCTACAGTGAAATAAAAACCATTTTCCCAGGGGCACCAACTTGAAAATAGACTTTTCATATGCTACCGTAGAAAAAATTGTTAAGAATCGTCATGAGAAATATTTTTTAACATGCATGTTATAGCGCGACTCTTTTAAAACTAGGTAGTAATAATACTAATGATAATTGAAGTATATATATATATATATATATATATATATATATACATATATACATATATATATATATATATATATATATATATATATATATATATATATATATATATATATATATATATATATATATATATATATTTATATATATATATATATATATATATATATATATATATATATATATATATATATATATATATATATATATATATATATATATATATATATATATATATATATATATATATATATATATATATATAGTTATAATCCCATAGTATCATCAAGTCATATAACAAAACTGCTTTCTCACGAAAAGTCTATCAATGCAAAATAGCATAACTAGAAATCGTCGCTTTAATAATGAAATAACGTATGCCATATATACGTTGTTATTATATAATGGGTGCGCTGCATTCCCCATAAGGATGTCTATAAAGTGGCATTTTAATATTTTCCAATTTTTTTATAACTGGGGGTGAAAATTAATATATTGTTAATTAACGTACATGCAAATTTGAATTTGGTTAAATATTGAAACAGCGTAAATGCATGTACAATATTTCAATTCTTACAGAATAATAACTTGGGTAAAATCAGCGTCGTATACTTTACATACATTACGATCGCAACACGAAATGGTAAATCTAAAATATTGTATAAGCATCATTCATTACTACATGATATGCCGGTTCATATAAATAAAAAATTGTAAGAATATTATGCGTTAGTTCAATAATGATTAGTTTTAGGTTAATCGTACTTCCATGCAAAATGAAATAACGTATATGGAATATGAAATAACGTATAAGGTACCTGATTGACTTTTCACCTCTTTTTAGGTAGAAAAGCCAGCAGGTACCAATGTGAAATTTTAATATGCTATGGGGAAATTAGTCAAGATTAATTGGCAGAAATTTTTTTTCCAATATCTTTATACATTCAATAGTGCTGCCGAGTTTACGAAAATCAGAAAATCGAAAAATCTTTAAACCCAATTATCTCGAAACTACACTTTTGCGAATACGTTGTTTCATTATTAAAGCGACGAAATATGATGGAATGTTATCAACCAGACATAACATGTAACAACATGATAGAAGAATCAAATATCATAAAACATATTATAATAGAATATGCTGAGTGGTTGTTTTGTACCTTTAGATTTATAAAATTTAGTTTTTATAGTTAGTCTAATTTTTAAACTCTGTAATGTAACATGTATTAAATAAATTGTATTAAATAAATCATTTTTTTTAGAATTTATTTATTCATGAAACATAACTGGCGCAGCCGTGCGGTCTTGTGAGTGTTATAGTAAACTGTAGTGTAATAATTTGGTGAATAAAAACCAATAAATAAGTGAACCCGTCGCGGTAAAATTAAGTGAAATTTTTTTTTATCAGACATCTCTAGCTGAAGTTCCTATAAGAACGCGAAGAGGATTTGAGGTTCCACCACAATATATATCAACTTCACTTGGAACCAGCTCAACACGACGAAAGATACGATTCAAAGGTAACGCACTACAAGATAGACGTTTACATTGAATACGTATTACCAGGTAACCTATTTTATTTTATTTTTATATTGTGATTATTGTGATTATATTTAGTGAAAATTTTGTGTTTGTGAACGTATTTTATATATAAAGTTTTCAAAAATAACGTTAGTCATCCACGACAGTTAATTTCAAAATTTTCATGGAAGCGTGTACTACAAGATAGGCACACATCCAAAATATTTTCAAAAATAACTCTAAAATCATATAAAATAGTGTTACTAAATTGACAAACGCGCGCACTACCAGATAGACGCCAACCTGTCACACTGTCCACTACAAGATAGAGACAGTTCAAATTAATACTATTATATCCTTTTATGAGAAAAAAATTGGCAGATATATTCGATCTGAATAGAAATATAGCCAACTCAGAAATGGACCCAGTTTTAGAGCGACTAGAGGCAATTGGTGCACAGTTGCAACATTTAAATAACAAACAAGGTGAGCATGATCAATTGTTGACATATCTCAACCAAAAATTAGAGCAACCCCAACCACAAATTCAGGAACAAATTCCTGTGGTTACAAATAGGACAAATGCTCTAGATTTATTTAGGATCCCTGATCCAATAAAATCAATACCCACGTACGATGGGAATAGAAAACAACTTTCGGCTTGGATAAAGACAGTTGAAGACACACTGAGTGTATTCGAACCATTAGTGTCAGAACAACAATATAGTCTTTATTTACAAACTATTAACAACAAAATAGAGGGGAAAGCCAAAGATATACTATGTCTGGCTGGTAATCCCAAAACATTTAATGAAACAAAAGAAATCTTGCAGGAATCTTTAGGAGACCGGCAAGAACTATCGTTTTATAAGTCACAACTTTGGGCGACTAAACAAAACGAAACAATGAGTATCCACGGATACTACAATAAAATAAAAGAAATAGTTCAAAATATTAAATCATTATCCAAACAAAATATTTTGTACAATAATGCGTGGCATGCTATCAATGCATTTATCGATGAAGATGCATTAGCTGCATTTCTATCAGGACTACGCAAACCCTATTTTGGATATGCGCAAGCTGCAAGACCAAAAGGTATTGAAGAGGCATATGCATTTCTTTGCAAATTTAATTGCAATGAACAAATTTCAAGTAATTCAAGAAAAACCAACACACAAGTATTTCAGAATACACCACAAAAACAAAATCACGGTTTTATTAGTCAAAACAAAACTAACGTGTTTCAACCAAAACACAATCAAAATTTTTCAAATTATGAGAAAAAACCGACTTATTCGGTAAGAGAAAGACCAACACCAATGGAAGTGGATCTTTCTATGCGTTCAAGAAATACATTTAATAAAAAAATAATAAATAATCACGAAACTACAGAGGATACTCAAGAAGATTCATCCCAAAGTTCAGAAATCGAATATTTAGTTGAAGATAAAGAAGATGAACATAATGGAAATTTTTACGTAAACGCGAATTCAGATACGGAAGACTAAATTTTCTCCCATATTTGAAGTGCTACAATGAACGATTGGGCCGCGTTGTAACACTTTTAATCGATACTGGTGCCAATAAAAATATAATCAAACCAGGATTAATTCCTTATAGTTCATTAGAAAATTCAAAAACATCTTCAAGTAATATTATAATAAAGAATATTTTAGGTACACATAATTGCGATAAAAATTTTAAAATTAATCTCCTAGGTAATAATTTACCAGCACAAATTTATTTTGAACTTGAATTCCATAAATTTTTTGATGGAATATTAGGCTCAGAAACAATGGCTAAAATGAATGCCAAAATTTTATTTTATTAAACAATTCTAATTACAAATTTGATCGGTATTACCCTGAGGAAAATTTTTATAATCATATAATTACGATACAAACCACAAACAATGGCGACTGGTTTGTACCAGAATTTCAAAAATTAAATAGCGATATAATAATCAAACCCGGTTTATACAAAGCGGAAAATTTTTATACAACAATGACGGTGTTGACAAATTGTCCAAACCCACCGGAAACATTACCAAAACTGAAATTAGATGTTAACAATTTCGAAACATTCGAACCAATTCCATGTAAAAATGAAATAATTGATAGAAACACTATCAAAAGCCTAATCCGAACAGAACATTTAAGTAAAAATGAAAAAGACATTTTACTCGATACAATTTTTAAAAACCAAGCAGTACTGTTAAAACAGAACGAGAATTTGTCATCAACAACAATAATTAAACATAAAATTATAACAAAAGACGACAATCCGGTTTATACGAAAACATATCGATACCCACATCATTTTAAACCTGATGTAGAGGAACAAATTCAGGAAATGCTAGACAGTGGCATTATCCGAAATTCTAAAAGTCCTTATTCGGCACCAATTTGGGTCGTTCAGAAAAAACAAGATGCTTCGGGCATACGGAAAGTAAGAGTTGTCATCGACTACCGTAAACTAAATGAAAAGACAGTAGATGATAAATTTCCAATCCCACAAATAGAAGAAATTCTAGACAGTCTCGGAAAATCTGTATATTTTTCAACCTTAGATCTAAAATCAGGTTTTCATCAGATTCCTTTAGACCCAAAATCTC
The DNA here is from genome assembly GCA_963693315.1 of Diogma glabrata. Classification (NCBI taxonomy): domain Eukaryota; kingdom Metazoa; phylum Arthropoda; class Insecta; order Diptera; family Cylindrotomidae; genus Diogma; species Diogma glabrata. The sequence goes on from OY856186.1 coordinate 179,888,808, forward strand.
AAGAAAAAACAGCTTTTTCAACAGACAAGGGACATTTTGAGTTCAACAGAATGCCTTTTGGCTTAAAGAACGGTCCGGCAACTTTTCAGCGAGCGATGAATAATGTATTGCAAAACCTAATAGGAAATATATGCCATGTATATCTTGATGATATTATTATTGTTGGATATAGCTTAGATAACCATATACAAAACCTTAACACTTAACACTGTTCTCGAAAGATTATCGCGTTTCAATCTTAAAATTCAATTGGATAAGTGTGAATTCCTAAAGAGAGAAACAGAGTTTCTTGGTCATATAATCACACAAGATGGAGTTAAACCTAACACCGATAAAATTCAGAAAATTCTGGAATGGCCACTACCAAAAACTGCTAAACAAATTAAACAGTTTTTAGGACTTTCAGGTTATTACAGAAGATTCATAAAAGATTACTCAAAAATTGCCAAACCCATTTCAAAGTTTTTAAAGAAAGATCAAGTTGTCAACACAAAAGACGTCGAATATATAAGAGCTTTCGAAAACTTAAAAAGAATTTTAGCTAGAAGATCAAATTTTAGCATATCCCGATTTTACTAAAGAATTTATTCTAACCACGGATGCATCAGATTTTGCGCTAGGTGCAGTCCTCTCTCAAATCCAGAACAATATAGAAAAACCTATTGCGTTCGCTTCAAGAACACTAAACGCTACAGAGATCAACTACGCAACCAACGAGAAAGAAGCTTTAGCTATAATATGGTCTGTCAAGAAATATCAACCATACCTGTACGGCAACAAATTTACGTTAGTAACAGACCATAAACCACTTACTTTCATTAAATCATCCGAAAAAAATTCAAAAATCTTAAGATGGAGACTTGAATTGGAGAACTACGATTATAACGTCGTCTACAAAGAAGGCAGAGCAAATGTAGTAGCAGATGCGTTAAGCAGAATGCCTACAGTAGATAACGAGGTGAATATAAATATAGGAACAGATAACACTCCACGTGAATCTGAAGCAGAAAACCTTCCCAATAGGGATAGTGACATAGACACTATTCATTCTGCGGATACATCCGATGATTATTTCATCCACTTCGCAGGTCGTCCTATAAATTATTATAGGAACCAATTATTTTTCAAAATTTCAAATCTAGACACAGTAATTTTGGAAGACATATTTCCAAACTATAAACGAGTAATTATTTCGAAAAAATCATTTCAAAAAGAAGATATTACAAATTTCATAAAAGAGTTTCATAACGGTAAACAAACAGCAATCCTGGCACCTGAACAATTGTACCAGACAATCCAGGAAGTATTTCGAGAAAATTTCTCACAAAACGGCCATTTCGTTTTCGCTACAGAAAAGGTCGAAGATGTTAAAAATGAAGAGCGTCAAAATGCAATCGTAGTTAAAGAACACGAAAGAGCCCATCGAGGGGTGAATGAAGTAGTAAATCAGATCAAACGATCCTACTTTTTTCCTAAAATGAGTAGTGTGATCAAACGACACATCAATGCATGTAACATATGCAATGTTCATAAATACGACCGAAAACCGTATAATATAAAAATATCTCCGCGACCGAGCACTAAAAAACCATTAGAACGAGTGCACATAGATATTTTTAATATCAACAAAACAAATTTTTTGTCCGTTGTTGACTCATTTTCTAAACATTTACAAATGATTCCAATCGAAACTAAAAATCTATTGGATACAACTACAGCTCTAACGAGGTATTTCACTCAATTCGGAATTCCTAACGTTATTTTCTCAGATCATGAGACAACTTCCCAGTCACTACAATTCAAAGAATACTTAAGCAATCTTAATATCCGATTGGAGTACGCATCATCATCGGAATCAAATGGTCAAGTTGAGAAAACACATTCAACTATTATAGAAATTTTCAATACAAACCGTAATAAATCGCCAAACTCGAGTATTCAAACAGCGATAGAGTTATCAGTAGCTTTGTATAATAACTCGGTACACTCGTCAACCGGTTTCACACCGAACGAGATCATTTTTAATCAAAATAACTTAATAAACCCGGCAGAAATACAAGAACAAGCCAAACAAATTTTTAAAACGGTCAATACTAATTTAGAAAAAGTTATAAACAGAATAGAGAGACAAAATAACAATAAAGAAGATCCACCTAGATTACATGATGATCAATTGGTTTATCTTAAACCAAACATCAGAACAAAATCTCAGCCAAGAGGGCTGGAAACCAAAATTAAAAATGCAAACTACAAAACTTTTAAAACAATCAGGAATATAAAAAGAAACAAAAATAAAATTAAAAGATTAAAGAAATACTAATTTTGATTTTTACTTTTCATTTCAGAAATTTTTACTATGACAATATAATTTTTATTTGAATATCTTAATTAATTAATTATCCAAAACTGATTTTACAAATCTTACAAACCAATTTTACTATTCTTATCCATGTTAATAAAAACAAGAAAAATAAAAGCAAAATTCTAAATAAAAGAAATTCTCATTAGAAATTTTTATTGCATAAAAATTAATTAATATTAGAAATTTTAGAAAACAGTTTTATCAATCGATAATATTATCATCAATAGTAAATAAAATTAAATCTAAAGTTAAAAAGAATATTGAATTGAAATATTGTATTGTAGTATTGTAGTATTGTATACTGAAATTTTTACTTATTATTTTTGAAACATGGTTACTTTTAAAAAGTTATTAATTTTGACTATATTTAATTGTATCAATACACAAAAATTGGAAATAAAAAATTTGCATGAAGTCCAATTCTGTTAGAAAAAATAAACGAATGTAAAATTCAAACAGGGATCATAAGTGTCATACACCCAATTAATATAACAAACCTAGAAACTACCATAGAATTAATGATGAAACATATAGTTGATAAGATAGATAAGAATGAACTTGATTTGTATACAATAGTTAAGGAAAAATGTAAAAGGTTACATAACAACTTACTACAAATAAAACCACCAAAACGTCTCCGACAACGAAGATGGGATGCATTGGGATCAGGATGGAAATGGTTAGCTGGAAGCCCAGATGCAGACGACTTAAGGTTAATCAACGCTACAATGAATGGTCTAATAAATGAAAACAACCAGCAATACCAAGTCAACGAGCAGATCAACAAAAGAATTCAGCTACTAACAAAAACAATAAATGCAGTCTTAACCAACACATCGATAACCAATAAAATAGTTCTGAGCGAGTTAGAAATTATGACAGCAATTATGCAAATTGAAACCATCGATGCAATTATTGAGGACATCCAAGATGCAATAGTAAGAACCAAAATAGCACTGCCAAGCAACAAAGTTCTTTCGTTAAAAGAAATCATTGTTCTAAAAAATCTTTTGACTGAACAAGGAGTAAATATAACAATTCCAGACGAAGCTTTAAAATTTGTAACACCCAAAATTGCTATATGTGAGGAAACACTATTATACATATTGGAGGTACCAAAATTGGAAAATTTTACATCAACAACAATAAGACTTACTCCACTAGTTGTAAACAACAGCATTATCGAAAGTTACCCACAATACCTCATCAAAAACAGACAGAAACTATACACCACCATCAACTACAACAATTTTGTCCAAAAACATACAGGTCTAAAAGAATTTAAGGATGAATGCATAAAACCACTAGTCTTTGGAAATCAAGGCAGCTGCAAAGTAACATGGGAGATCAACACAGCAATACAATGGATATCTGAGGGTAAAATACTAATAAATAATGGAAAGAACGTCGAAATAGTTACTAATTGTGGACCAGATGACAGAAATTTAACAGGAAATTTTTTAATAACAATCAATAATTGTACAGCCACGATAAACAACAAAGAATTTCAAGCTTATGAAATTCAAACCGAGAATGAGGAAATCCAGGGAGCACTTCACAGTATTCAAATAGTAAGGAAAATGAAAATTGTTCAGAACATAACAGCAATCGAACAGGATACCATTCAAAACAGGAAACTGCTACGACAAGTTTTTTTGAAGCAATATCATCACGAAAATTGGATATGGACACTTTCAGGAGGTTTATCATTATCATCCATATGTGTAATCGTTGTACTATCGTATATGTGCCTGTGTAAATGCTCGATAACAAAAACAGTGCAAAATCCAATTAACCTGGAAAATACCAAAGTAGCATACAATGACCTATTAAGGAAAGCCGGCATAGTAACAAAAGTCGAGGACGACTTTTCATCACCCCAGGGAGGAGTTATAATCCCATAGTATCATCAAGTCATATAACAAAACTGCTTTCTCACGAAAAGTGCTATCAATGCAAAATAGCATAACTAGAAATATGATGGAATGTTATCAACCAGACATAACATGTAACAACATGATAGAAGAATCAAATATCATAAAACATATTATAATAGAATATGCTGAGTGGTTGTTTTGTACCTTTAGATTTATAAAATTTAGTTTTTATAGTTAGTCTAATTTTTAAACTCTGTAATGTAACATGTATTAAATAAATTGTATTAAATAAATCATTTTTTTTAGAATTTATTTATTCATGAAACATAACTATATATATATATATATGTATATATATATATATATATATATATATATATATATATATATATATATATACATATACATATATATATATATATATATATATATATATATATATATATATATATATATATATATATATATATATATATATATATATATATATATATATATATATATATATATATATATATATATATATATATATATATATATATATATATAAATATATATATATATATATATATATATATATATATATATATATATATATATATATATATATATATACATATATATATATATATATATATATATATATATATATATATATATATATATATATATATATATATATATATATATATATATATATATATATATATATATATATATATATATATATATATATATATATATATATATATATATATATATATATAGATATATATATATATATATATATATATATATATATATATATATATATATATATATATATATATATATATATATATATATATATATATAATCCGGATATGTACCAAAGCGAATTCCAATCGGGCCGTTCCCTTATAAAACAATATATTGTGACGATTATGGAAGATGATAGAACACAACAACAATAGAACTTTCAAGAAAATTCTCGTTAGTTCTACAAATATAAAAATCAAAAGATACAAAAGGTAACAATGCAACCAAAGTAAACATTTAATAGGAAGTATTTGTTTTATCGAATAAGGATTGGTTAACGAAATAAAAATTGGTAAATAAAACAATTGAAAAGAATAGATTTCACACCTAGGTGTCAATATTTGAAGATCGTCTTATTGTTGATAAAGGAAAAAAAAGGGTGTGTTCTATCTAGAACATTACAGCAGTTTCGAGGCTATTTCATGTAGTATATATAAAAGGTGTTGTTCGAGGATACAACCAGTATAAAATTGTTGGCGATATAAAGAGTATAAAGTTGTTAGCGATACAAAAAGTATAAAAATTTAGCAGTGATAAAGGCGAAGTAAAATTAACAGTGTTATAAGTAGAAAGTTAAAAGTGATATTGTGAACAAGTATAAAAGAATTATAAGTGGTGAAATATTGTTAGTACAAGAAGAACTAAAAGGGGAAATAGGAGAAATATTTTTACTGTAAAATCTTGAACGAATAAAATTATAACGTTTAGAAAATCCATTGTGTTTTAAATTTCCTGATTTAGTGATCGAACTAAATAATTGTAACTCGGCTAAGAAACGTTACAACTGGTGTCAGAAGTGGGATTGGGAAATAAGATGGATTTGAATGGATTAAAAGTTCAAGATCTGAAGAGCGAATTGGAGAAAAGGAATCTTTCAACAACGGGAACTAAGAATGAGTTGAAAGAGCGATTAATAAAAGCTATGGAAGCAGCTGGATTGGATCCAGAAAAATATCGTTTTGGGCAAGAAGAAGCAGATGAAAATCCAGATGCAGGAAATAGTGAAGCTAAAGATGGTGCTGTTGAAGCAACGAGGCAAGTCGTACCAGCAAACAACGACTTTGCACAGTTAATGGCTATGATGGAGCAAATGAGTTTCAACATGAGAGCAGATGTAAAGGCAAACATGGAGGTTATGAACAAAAAGTTAGATTTGCAAAGTAACAGCATGAGTAATGAAATGAAAAAGTTAGATGCAAACATCGCTTCAAGTCGAGAAGAAATTAGCTTGGTTAAAACACACATCGACGAGAAACTTCTACATATGGCAGCGAATCTACGCATCGAAGTAGAGAAAATTGTGGATGAAAAAGTCAAGAAAGTGCAAAAAGAAGTTGAAGTTCTGGAACAGAAAGTACAATCGAAAGTAGATGACTTTAAAGTAGAAGTAGAAAGAAGGCTTCAAGATGTTGAAATTAAAGGTAAAACAATTCACACGGTTCAACAAACACAAAGCATGAAGTTAAAACCGCCCACATACGATGGTACATCATCGTTTGGAATTTTCAAATTCCAATTTGAAACAGCAGCTGATCAGAACAGTTGGAACGAACCACATCGTGTGGCAGCTTTAATAGTGGCACTGAAGCAGCAGAAACAATACAATCAGTTCCAGAACAAGATCGAAGGAGCTACAATGAGATCATGAAGGCTTTAGATCGCAAATATGGTAGTGACCACAAACGGGAGATATACAGACTTGAGTTGAAGGGTCGCTACCAGCGAATAGGAGAAAGTCTGCAAGAGTTTTCGTCTGCGATCGAACGTCTGGTACATATGGCACATGGAAATACATCACCAGACTATATGGAAAGAATGAAGATAGATGCGTTCATCGACGGCATAAGAGATCCAGAGACGCGAAAGTCAGCTGTGATGACACCTAAAGCTACATTTGCTGAAACAATAGCTTGTGCATTGACTAGTGAGACGGCACAAGCAATTGTCAAACCAACAATCAAAGTACGCCGTGTAGAAATGGAAGAAGAGGATAGTTTTAGGCCCCAAAGAAGATCTGGAGAATTTAACAGTAGAATAAGATGTTGGGTATGTGACAAACTTGGTCACATATCTCGAGAATGCAGAGAGGCTAGACGAAAACGGGGCAGATCAACATCACCAATCAGACGGAGATCATCTGAAGAAAAGGCTCAAGCGGGAGAGGATGGTCAAATAGCAGCGGAAGGGTTAAACTAAAACGAGTCAGCTTTAAGGGGCGTAAGCTGGCTCCCACAACCGAATGCCCCATAATCTCCATCCCTATTTCAAGAATCGCAAGGAATGGTGACAGTTTAACGATTGGAGCTAAAATTGATGACAACAACTGTATCATTACGCTAGATACTGGAGCAACTCGCACAATAGTCCGTACAGATTTACTAAAAGGGGAATTACAACCAGCTGAAAAATATCGAATACAAACAGCAACAGGGGAAAGTGCAACTATCAGGGGAAGCAAAATTGCCGATATAAAAATTGGAAATACGCACTTTCAGCATGAAGTTCTAGTGGCAGACATCGTTGATGAAGTAATTTTGGGAATGGACTTCATGAGGCCGAATGGATTTGTAATAGACGCTGGAAATGGAGTACTCAAGTATGGTAACGTAGAGTTGGTTCTTCAGATGAATGGTGCAGAATCAAGTATGAGGCGAATAATATTGGAACATCGCGAAAAGCTGCCACCTAATACCGAAACAATCGTCTGGGGAAGATTGGAGGGAGATTCTGGGTCACCAAGGTTGTGGGTTGTGGAAGCCAATGAAAATGGTCTTCAACATCAAGAGATCATTATAGGGAAAACATTAGTTGTACCAGATGAAAACTTAAGAATACCGATAAGAACACTAAATCTGTCAGACAAAATAAAAACTCTCAAGAAAGGAACAATCGTCGGTAAATGTGAAGAAGTAACTACCATTGTGAAATGTGAACAACAGCACACAGAAAGGAAAGTCGAAAATCAAACGCAGAAGAAAGAAATACAAAATCTACTACAGAAGTGGACAACAGAGCTTACAAAAGAACAAAAGAAAGAAGCAGAGCAGTTGCTCGAACGTTATTCGTCCATCTTCTGCAGCACATCAGCAGGCAACGGAAGAACTAATCTGGTTAAACATAAAATTGACACGGGAGCAGAGATGCCGATTCGCCAAGCACCAAGAAGATTACCATTAGCAAAACGGGGAGAAGCTGATAGAATGGTAAAGGATATGAAAATGGCTGGTGTTATCGGGCAATCAGATAGTCCATGGAGTTCACCTGTGGTTTTAGTTGGAAAGAAGGATGGAACTATGAGATTCTGCGTCGACTATAGAAAACTGAATGCAGTAACAAAGAAAGATAGCTACCCATTACCTCGAATTGATGATACCTTGGACACATTATCAGGTGCCAAATTATTCTCAACATTAGATCTGCAAAGTGGTTATTGGCAGGTAGAAGTCCAAGAAGAGGATCGAGAAAAGACAGCGTTTAGTGTGGGTAGTGGGCTATGGCAGTTTAACGTTATGCCATTCGGACTATGTAATGCTCCCGCAACATTTGAACGTTTAATGGAACGTGTGCTGAAAGGATTACATTGGAGAACGTGCCTTGTGTACTTGGACGACATCATTGTAATGGGCAAGGATTTTGACGAACATTTGAAGAATTTAGAAGAAGTCTTCGGGAGAATCCAAGCAGCAGGACTAAAATTGAGTCCAAAGAAATGTACACTATTCAGAGAAGAAGTAAAATACTTGGGGCACAAAGTAACAACGAATGGAATACACACAGATGCTGATAAGATCACAGCAGTAAAAGAATGGCCAAGACCTAAGAATTTACATGAACTTCGCAGTTTTCTGGGATTGTGCACTTACTACCGACGTTTTGTACCAGGATTTGCGAATGTTGCTAAGAGTCTACATGAGCTCACGAGGAAGGATAAAGCTTTTGAATGGACCGAAAAGCAAGAAGATGCTTTTGTGGAGCTTCGGAAAAGATTGTGCACAGCACCAGTTCTGGCTTACCCTATACCAAATTTTAAATTCATATTAGACACTGATGCCAGCAATGATGGTATAGGAGGAGTGTTATCTCAAGAAATTGATGGACAAGAAAAAGTAATAGCTTATTACTCAAAAATACTGTCCAAGCCAGAAAGGAATTATTGTGTAACCCGTAAAGAATTGCTGGCTATAGTGGAATGTGTAAAACATTTTCACAAGTATTTGTACGGCCAAAAATTCCATTTGAGAACTGATCATGGAGCATTGAGGTGGCTACTGCAATTTAAGAACCCGGAAGGACAAGTAGCACGATGGATTGAACGCTTACAAGCTTATGATTTCGACATTGAACATCGAAGGGGAAGTGCACATAGAAATGCTGATGCATTATCAAGAAGGCCATGCCAGGTGGAATGCAAGCACTGTAATCGGGCGGAAAGTAAGGAAAACATTAATGATGTCAGGCTTCTGCAAGTGCTTTCTAGTGAAGACTGGACACCTGAAGTAGTAAGAAAGGAGCAACTGCAAGATCCTAGCTTAGCACCAATAATAAAGTTCAAGGAAAAAGGAGAAAAACCTACATGGAGTGAGATTGCCGATAAAAGTCAAACATTGAAGGCATATTGGGCACAATGGGACAGCCTCTGTATTGAAGATGGATGCTTGAAAAGAATTTGGGAAAGCCCTGACGGATCAGTTAAAGAATCAATGATAGTAGTTCCCAAAATAAGAATACCTCAAGTATTAAAGGAATATCATGAAGGAACCAGTGGCGGTCACCTGGGTATTAACAAAACCCTTGCTAAAGTACGGCGTAGATTTTATTGGTCAGGAGCACGTCAATCGGTAGTGGAATGGTGTCAAGCATGCGATCAATGTGCGGCTGCAAAGGGACCTGCAAGAAGAAGCCGTGGTAACATGAGGCAGTATAATGTAGGAGCACCATTCGAGAGAATTGCGATGGATGTAGCTGGACCATTTCCGACTTCTGATAACAACAACAAATATGTGCTAGTCATAATGGATTATTTTAGCAAGTGGCCAGAAGTGTGTGCAATACCAAACCAAGAAGCAACAACGATCGCTGAAGCAGTAGTTAGCAATTGGATAAGTCGCTACGGAGTACCGATGGAAATTCACACAGATCAAGGAAGAAATTTTGAATCTACCATATTTCAAGAAATCTGTCAGATGCTTGGAATTAATAAAACTAGAACAACTGCTTCACATCCCCAATCAGATGGCATGGTTGAAAGATTTAATGCTACTCTTGAGAAATATCTAGCAAAAGTAGTGAACAAGAATCAACGTGATTGGGATCGTCATATTCCGTTATTCTTGATGGCTTATAGATCAGCAGTGCATGATACAACCAAAACGACGCCTGCTACAACCATTTTTGGAAATGATTTACGGCTACCTGGTGATCTGAAGTTTGGGATTATTCCATCGTCAACATTATGTGTACAAGATTATGTTAATAAACTTCAAAAAGAACTTGAGGAGGTACACACGTTTGTCAAACAGAAAGCACAGATATCCAGTGATCGAATGAAGGCTCGGTATGACATTCGCGCAAACAACAAAGGATTTGAGGAAGGACAACTAGTGTGGCTACACAATCCACAGCGGAGAAAAGGACTATCTCCAAAACTACAAACATCTTGGGAAGGACCTTATACCATCATAACAAAATTAAACGATGTCGTTTATCGAATAAAGAAAGGTCAACGAGCGAAACCAAAAGTCGTTCATCTAGAAAGATTAGCACCCTACAGAGGGGGAGATTTAGATTCTATTCGGGACGAACAGAAATAAGTGGGGGAGAATGTGACGATTATGGAAGATGATAGAACACAACAACAATAGAACTTTCAAGAAAATTCTCGTTAGTTCTACAAATATAAAAATCAAAAGATACAAAAGGTAACAATGCAACCAAAGTAAACATTTAATAGGAAGTATTTGTTTTATCGAATAAGGATTGGTTAACGAAATAAAAATTGGTAAATAAAACAATTGAAAAGAATAGATTTCACACCTAGGTGTCAATATTTGAAGATCGTCTTATTGTTGATAAAGGAAAAAAAAGGGTGTGTTCTATCTAGAACATTACAGCAGTTTCGATGCTATTTCATGTAGTATATATAAAAGGTGTTGTTCGAGGATACAACCAGTATAAAATTGTTGGCGATATAAAGAGTATAAAGTTGTTAGCGATACAAAAAGTATAAAAATTTAGCAGTGATAAAGGCGAAGTAAAATTAACAGTGTTATAAGTAGAAAGTTAAAAGTGATATTGTGAACAAGTATAAAAGAATTATAAGTGGTGAAATATTGTTAGTACAAGAAGAACTAAAAGGGGAAATAGGAGAAATATTTTTACTGTAAAATCTTGAACGAATAAAATTATAACGTTTAGAAAATCCATTGTGTTTTAAATTTCCTGATCGATCACTAAGAACTAAATAATTGTAACTCGGCCAAGAAACGTTACAATATTAACCAAAAACAAATCATGATTGAATATAAAAAAAAAAATAATTTTATTAAAATAACAGACAAAGTTATATAAATCAAAATTCAAAAACCTATACATTAATAAGTATATATGACGATCCACTTCAAATCCGTTACCATCTTCTTGGAAATCGCATTAACAGTCCACCAAATGAAACATAAGGCTTAAGGCAAGGCCTCCTTTTATTCTATATATTTTTCAAACATACTCAAAACTGTCAGCTTTTGTTCCTTTGGTTTCTTGGTGGATTAAATTCACCACGATTAGGTTTTCCATGTTCGTGTTATAAGGTAATTAATACCAAACGAAATTTATCCCCCAATTCCATGGGATATAGCCATGTATTTATATCCAGTATTGAATCCATTAAAAAAGGATTCGGATTCACAATATCGACTAACACGATCAAACTTTTTACCTTCTGAATCCATATCTGTTATAATAAAAATATCTTCAAATAATGCTTCTTTCATATTTGTTGATTTAGGTGATAAAAATTCATCTTGAATGTCTTCACATATTTTGAATAAAATAATATTTTTTGTTTGTTATTATTTGGTAATATGTTTTTTTAATTAATACAAAATTACAAAAACTTGCACAATGCTCATCATTTGATTTAAATTTACATAACAATCTGATCACACAATTTGATCAAATTTATAGCTAGATTCTCCAACTTTTGTTTCTTTTAAATTATATTTTCATCACACAATTCTCCATATCAGCTCAATAAACAATTCTAGTCAAACGAGAAAATATTCGCTTTTATAATTATAGATCACCATTCTACTTTTTATAAATTTAAACAACCGTATAGCCATCTACATACATATAATATTATGACAAAAGCTTGACACAACCATGAATAAATTGTTTGATGTTGTTTTGTAAAAAGTTTTGATTCTTATTATATTACTATAATCGAACCAGGCTGTATTTACAGTACTGAAAACGATATGGTGCAGAAGTGATAAAACAATTTGTGATATTTTTTTTTTTTTTTTTTTAATAAAATGTGTTGTGTAATAGGGTTTAGAATATGTGTCACAACAACACATAAATACCTTTTAAGACCTAGGTCTAGACCTGGGTCCCACAACAACTGGCGTTCTGAGGTGTAGATTAACGCTTTTTTTAAACATCTGTGGGTTGAAGCCACCTGAGACTAAGTGTTCCGGCAAACTATTCCATTTGTACGCAGTTCGGACAAAGAAGTCTCTCTGCGATCTGCCAGTATGACAGCGCGGGATCTTTACCGTTTCACTGGTTGCGACAGCCGATTGCCGAGTGGAACGGGGGTAAGAATAAGTTTGAGGCATGATGCCGCTGATTTCATCTGAGCACCGCTGATGACGATATTTGTAAAAAACAACGAGGTCAGCAACAGTGCGACGATGTTGTAGGGAATCAAGTTTTGATGTCAAATTTCGATCACCTACAATTCGTATAGCTCGCTTTTGAACAGAGTCCAAGAGGGCCAAGATGGAAACAGAGGCAGCACCCCAAACTTGACAGCAGTACTCCATACAGGGACGAATATAGGACTTATAAACATGGAGCAATTGGTATGGAGTGAAAAATTTTTTGCATCTATTTAGGAGGCCGAGTTTTTTAGACGCGCTTTTTGCCATCGCCATTACATGATCGTTCCAGAGTAGGTCATTTGAAACTGTGACACCCAATAAACGAATGTTTTTACATTCACCTATTGGTTCATCACACATACTAAATAAAATATCTTTGGGGAACTCGGTCTTTAATCTGGAAACAATCAACAGCTGTGTTTTGGTGGAGTTGAAATTGACAAGGTTTTGGTCACCCCAGTCGGCGACTTTATTCAGGTCTTTGTTCACGTTTATGGCGGCGTCTCTCCGGGCAGGATTAATTCGTTCGTGCATTTTACCTTTTGAAGGAAGGGGCTCGAACGACTTGTGCAGAGTACTATCATCTGCAAAACTATTTATTGGGTTGCTGGTGATTTTCAACAATTCGTTGATATAAATCAAAAATAGAGTTGGGGACAATACTGAGCCTTGGGGTACACCAGCGTTAATTAGTTTAGACTCAGAAGAATATCCGTCTAAGGTTACCGAAATGTATCGGTCGGATAGAAAATTTTAAATCAGCTTCACAACATTGGGATGAAAACCGTACGCAACGAGCTTGTTGATTAAGTTGGCATGCCAGACATAATGCTCATAGACTTTGGATAGGACCGATAGTAAAGCTATTGGCCTATAATTTGAGATATCGGATTTTGAAAGGGACCTTTTGGGGACGGGCTGGACATTTGCCAACTTCCAGCACGAGGGAAATATACCAGATTTGTAGGATTGGTAGAATATTTTAGTTAAAGTTGGTGCAAGTTCTTTGGAAAAGGTTTTTAAAATAATGGGTGGAATATTGTCCATTCCTGATGCTTTGTTGATGTTTAACCCCTTTAAAAGTTTAGCGACTATTTTGGGTTTGAAGTGAAGTTCATTCATATTAACTCCTGAAGACTGGATTTGGGGTATTTCTTTAGGAGTTTCCAAAACAGTGGAGTTCAGAGCAAAGCGTTCAGCGAACAAGTTAGCTTTTCTTGCGGGATCATTGACGATTAAATCACCATCAATAATAGGGGGAATAGAAAATTTTGTACCAGAATTTAAAGAATTAATGGCACTGTAGAAACTCTTGTCAGAAACAGACATAGACGTAAGTTTTGAGGCTTTCGCTCTGTCAATTTCGGACTTTTCGTTTGAGATAATCTGATTAGATATTTTGTTGGCCTTTAGATATTGGGATCGATTAGTGGGAGTTTTGTTATGAATCCAAATATTAAATGATCTAAGTTTGTTTCTAAGTGCCGTTTTGGCAGCTTTCGAATACAAGTATTTTTGTTTGGGTTTTACTATGGAGAAAGGGACAAATTTATTGATAGCAAATTGGATGGTTTCTGTAAAGTTTTGAGCAGAAACATTTACATTGTCAGTGTAAAAACAATGACGGTCGAAAGGGAAACCATGGAAAAAATTTTGAAGACCACTCTTATCCATTTTTGAGTAGTGAAATATTTTACGGGGTTTGGGAGCTGTAGTTTTAAGTAAATCAGTTTTGATAACTGATGAGATTAAATAATGATCAGAATTTCCAATACTACCTTTCGCAACATCGACACTCGTAATATCTGGCATTGTGGTAAGATAGAGATCTAGTAGAAAACTATTATCACCGCCATTACGGGGAGTGAAAGTCGGGCTTTTAACAATTTGGAATAGGCCCTGAGACGCGGCAAAAATTTCTGCCAGTTTTCCACTATTGTCAACATCGTCGGTCGATTTGGAGAATTCCAACCATGATTTGTTGTGGACGTTGAAGTCACCGGTAACGATAACTTCACAATTAGGGGACTTTGCTCTAATCTCGTCCATAATTTTTGTCAGCATATTAAAAAAGTTTGGGTTACGTTTGTTGGGGGACCGGTATAAAGCTATTGTAAAAAAAGTCATTTCTGGAAGACAAATCTTTAAAACCATTGTATTGAAGCCGTCACCGTGTAGTTCAAAATTTGGAAAGCGCGTGTACGCAACACTCTCATGAATGAATGCGCATACGCCCTGATGGAGTTTGAAAGCTCCATCTGTATATAGTGTAAACATTACTCATTTGCCCATAGATGGCTCTGGAGTACACAAATAGAAGAGAAACCGCGTTAAATGACATAACTATGGAAAAGTCTTTTCGAATTCTATAACAAAACGCTTGTATATAAATCACATACAAGCTAATGATATTACCCTAAATCCACAATTGAATATAAATTCATTTCTAAAAATCATTAATCTTAAGATAACCACCCTCTTACAACTAACTTTAAGAATTTACACATCTTGTGATATCTATCAACAAACTGTTTTCAATTTCCAAAAATTTATTTGGTGTAATAGTATAAAAATATAATTTATAAAGAAAAATTATTATAATTTCATTGACAAAACAAACATTTCTCGCGCATCTCAACTAAAATGAAAAGAAAATCCTTTAACGAAGAGGCTGAAAAAGACAGTATAACTTAAAAAAGGTTATGGAGTTAAAAAAAAGTTTGTTTGGTAAACATGAGCATGTATATAAAAGCATATATATAAATATCTTGAAGAAAATATATATACACCATTTTATTTCATTTTTACAAAGCCAAGTGTAAATTGCCGATAGCGTAAGAACAGGGTGGTTATTTTGTAGCGTTATCTCACTAGGTGAGATAAATAGTGAGATAAAAAAATAATGTTTAAATGATTTCTTTTATCTAATATAATCGATCAAAGACAAATATTTTATTTCACTTTTTATCTCACCTAGTGAGATAACGCTACAAAATAACCACCCTGATTATATATTTTATATGTGATTTTCACGAAATAAAATTAAGGGTTTTCGCGTTGTTTTGATGTATTGTAAATGAGAAAAGAGAGATAATATGCTTAGAATTTTCGTGTTTGTATAATTAAACCATCAGAACAAAGACTAATTTTTCTACAAGTTTGTTGTAATAAAATAAACAAAAGCAAAAAACCTTTTATAAAATATTTTCAAAGAAAATGGATTATAACACTTATTTATGTAAATTTTCTGTTATAACTTCTGCATATAGTGACAATTTATACTGTAATACTGTAGGACATTGATATTTGTCGAAAATTGACATTTTTCGTATATGTTTTTCTTTTCTACAACCAAATTACAAGTTTTCTTATCTATAAATAAACTTTGATTGATTTATAAATAAACCTTGATTGCTTGATTATCATTGAATCAAGACGTCATTTTTTATACAAATAAATTTAAATTAAATTTTTCATTCAATTTTTCTATTTAACTATTTTACTTTTATTTAATTTTCTTTTTTTTTAAACTTTATAAAAAATTACCTTTATTTATAATTAATATAATTACTATTTCTTTTTACTTCACCACAATTTTAAATTGTGTGAAGTAATGCAATCTATCGTGAAAAAAAAAATCTTACATACCCCAAATTTTGTTTTTTCTTTTGTTTTGGACCATCCTCTATCCAAATAGCCAATAAAAATGTTGGTGTACGTCTGTGTGTGGGTGGGTGGGTGGGTGGGTGGGTGTTTGGGTGGGTGGGTGGGTGGGTGGGTGAGTTTTCTGCATAGGATCTTGATGAAACTTTGGCAAATGATACAGGTTCACTTGAAAATAGAAGATCTGGATTCATTTTAAATTTGGACAAAATGGCGGGGGGTCTCCCGAACACCTCTAAGTTTAAATCTTGAATAACTTCTGATCTCGAGCTATGATCTTATTGAAACTTAGTATATAAGGTTTTAATACTGTTTCCAGTATTTCTGCATACCAACTTCCGGTTTGTCACTTCCGGTTAAAAAGTTTTTTTTTCAGGTGTTTATCCCTACTGTAGCCTACAATTACCGATCGATTTTCATGAAACGTTGTGAAAAGCTTTTAAATAACATGAGAAAGATTTTATCAGCTTTTGGAGCACATTGGATAAAGGGTTGGGGGGTCCACCATACAACAGGTGGTTTTTTCCACAAAGTTTTTATGTTTGTTGGGAGCACACAGCATTCGTTCGTGAACGAATTTTGATGACACTTTGGAAAAAGATGCAAACATGTATGGCAAAGAACTGATTAGTTTTTGAGCGATAGTGAACAAAGTGGTGGGGGGTCCCTGGAGCACCTGTTTTTTTGAAAGCTCTATAACTTCTGTACGTGATAAGCGAATTGGATGAAACTTGGTACATGAGTATGTAGTACGGTTTAAAATAGTTCTGCATCCCAACTTCCGGTTTTTCACTTCCGGTAAAAAAAATTTTTTTGTACTTTTTTGAAGTTTTTTCAGTGTCTTTATGCACACTACAGCCTACAATAATGAAGTGATTATGATGAAACTTATGGAATAGGGTTCCAATTAGTGTGAAAAGATAATTATCATGTTTTGGGACACATTGATCAAAGTGGTGGGGGTCTACCATACAAATGCTGACTTTTCACACTTTGTTTTTTAAGTTTGTTGGGAGCATACAGACTTCATTCATTATTCAATTTTAATGAAACTTTGGCAAATGATGGAGACTTAAGTAACAAAGAACTGATTAGTTTTTGGATAATATTGGAATAAGTGGTGGGGGTCCTCCCGAACACCTGTTTAATGTGTCACACTTTTTTCAATGTTTGTTGGGAGCACACAGCATTCGTTCGTTATCGAATTTTGATGACACTTTGGAAAAAAATGCAAACATGTATGGCAAAGAACTGATTAGTTTTTGAGCGATAGTGAACAAAGTGGTGGGGGGTCCCTGGAGCACCTGTTTTTTTGAAAGCTCTATAACTTCTGTACGTGATAAGCGAATTGGATGAAACTTGGTACATGAGTATGTAGTACGGTTTAAAATAGTTCTGCATCCCAACTTCCGGTTTTTCACTTCCGGTAAAAAAAATTTTTTTGTACTTTTTTGAAGTTTTTTCAGTGTCTTTATGCACACTACAGCCTACAATAATGAAGTGATTATGATGAAACTTATGGAATAGGGTTCCAATTAGTGTGAAAAGATAATTATTATGTTTTAGGACACATTGATCAAAGTGGTGGGGGGTCTACCATACAAATGCTGACTTTTCACACTTTGTTTTTTAAGTTTGTTGGGAGCATACAGACTTCATTCATTATTCAATTTTAATGACACTTTGGCAAATGATGGAGACTTAAGTAACAAAGAACTGATTAGTTTTTGGATAATATTGGAATAAGTGGTGGGGGTCCTCCCGAACACCTGTTTAATGTGTCACACTTTTTTCAATGTTTGTTGGGAGCACACAGCATTCGTTCGTGAACGAATTTTGATGACACTTTGGAAAAAGATGCAAACATGTATGGCAAAGAACTGATTAGTTTTTGAGCGAAAGTGAACAAAGTGGTGGGGGGTCCCTGGAGCACCTGTTTTTTTGAAAGCTCAATAACATCTGTACCTGATAATCGAATTGGATGAAACTTTGTACATAAGCATTTAGTATGATTTACAAAAATTCTGCATCCCAACTTCCGGTTTTTTGCTTCCGGTAAAAAAAAATTTTTTTTACATGTTGGCAGTTTTTTCAGTATCTTTATGCACACTACAGCCTACAATAATGAAGTGATTATGATAAAACTTATGGAAAAATTTCAATTAGTGTAAGAAGATAATTATCATCTTTTGGGACACATTGATCAAAGTGGCGGGGGATCTACCATACAACTGCTGACTTTTCACACTTGGTTTTTAAAGTTTGTTGGGAGCATACAGATTTCATTCATTAATCAATTTTAATGGCACTTTGAAAAAAGATAAAGACTTTATTGACAAAGAATTGACTAGTTTTTGGACAATATTGGGATAAGTGGTGGGGTCCTCCCGAACACCTGTTTATTGTTTCAATGTTTGTTGGAAACATACAACATTCGTTCGTTAAGTAATTTTGATTACACTTTGCAAAAAGATGCAAATATGTATGGCAAGGAACTGATTAGTTTTTTTAGCGATAGTGAACAAAGTGGTGGGGGGTCCTCCAAGCACCTGTTATTTTGGAAGCTCAATAACTTCTGTACCTAATAATCGAGTTGGATGAAATTTGGTACATACCCATTTAGTAAAGTTTACAACAGTTCTGCATCCTAACTTCCGCTTTGTCACTTCCGATAAAATTTTTTTCACTTTTTTTCGTACAACAGAATTTATGTTTGTTGGAATACTACTGCCTGCTTTAATATTTTTATTATTAGAACTACGAAGTCCATAATATTGGTTAGCTTTTAATTAAAGTATTTTATGGATATTAGCTCATTATATATCCAGAACACTATGTTTCCAGAGCTGTGGTGAAGTCAGCCTATGCATCAGCGTCGCAATATTTTTTTTTTTGTTTTAGGTAAGTTTTTGGATTTTGGAAAGAAAAAACGTTTGGTGTCATTTATTTATTAAAAATCTATTAAATCTAACTATATATGTATATCTACGGAACATTAATTTTTTGGAAAAAAAAAAACATTATTTTTGGATAAGTAATTTAAAGGAAAAATGTAAGAAAACTTAGAAAATATCAATGAGAAGTAAAAATTGGAATCAAAATTTTTCAGATAAGAAATTTTTTTTTTGAATTATAGTATTATTTATTTTATGTTGCCGTGTGTTTATTTGAGAGTTTAATTAGAACTGTATGCAATTTTATTATATTACTTGCATTAATATTCAATGGGCAGTAAACTTAGTCCTAGTTACGGGTTTTTTCAACTGCTTAAATAATTTTTTCCTTTTAGTGGCATAATACAAATTAGTAAAAATACAAATAATACGATAATGATAATATAAATATCATAAACGCTATCACCAAACAAATAATACATTTTGTATAATTCATTTAGTGAAAATACAAATCACTAGATTTTTGGATTACCATAAGTTGATGTCTCAATTTCAATCGTTTTTTTGTGCTGGATATAGTACCGAATCTGCCCTTTTGAAAGTACATGATGACATAATAACCATGATTGACAGAAAGAAATTGGTAATTATTTCATTAGAGTGGACTTTTCCATAGCTTTTGATATCTGGTAAACCATAAAAGTCTTCTAATGCAATTATCAACACAATTTGGTTTTTCTAGTAGTGCTGTAAATTTAATAAAGTCTTACTTATCCAACAGAGTTCAACGTGTTGGGATTGATGGCCAGGCTTCGAACTATTTACCAATTAGATCCGGCGTTCCTCAAGGGTCGGTCCCTGGCCCTTTACTTTTTGTCATTTTTATAAATGACTTGCCATCCATTTTAAAATTTTGTAAGATTCATATGTATGCTGATGATGTTCAAATCTATGAACAGGGTGGCCCAAAATGAACGAAGGGGTTTGAATTGCTTATAACTTCTTTATTATAATTTTTTTTTTCTTTTCTTTTCAGTATTTTGTAAAGAAGACTTGAGGAATTTAAAATGGAGCAGTACTCAATTGTGCACAACGTGCCCAAATTGTTGAGCTTTATTTTTCAAATCAACGATCTATTGTTTTGACTCAGTCATATATATACAGTCATATATCGCATATCGTCGTAATTTTAATGTGCGGGTTGGACCCTCAGAGTCAACAATAAACCGTCTGGTTGCAAATTTTCGCCAACAAGGGGCAGTAAGGAACCTTCCTGGTGCTGGCAGACCCGCACATTAAAATAACGACGATATGCACGCTGAGTCAAAACAATGGATCGTTGATTTGAAAAATTGGATCGTTGATTTGAAAAATAAAGCTCAACAATTTGGGCACGCTGTTCAATTGAGTACTAGCTGCTCCATTTTAAATTCCCCAAGTCTTCTTTACAAAATACTGAAAAGAAAAGAAAAAAAAATTATAATAAAGAAGTTATAAGCAATTCAAACCCCTCCGTTCATTTTGGGCCACCCTGTAGAAGGTACAGTAAACAACCCGAGCAGAAATTAGTTAGGGAAAGCCTGAATACAGTCAGGGCCTGATCAGGGTCAGATAGGGCAAGCCCTATTAGGGCAATCTGATGTGGGCCTGTTCCGGACCTGAATTGGAATACCCTTTTAGGGCAAACCTTATTTGGATACATCCGGCCCTGATTTGATTTTTCGTATCTGACCCCTAGTTGGGCAATCTGATCAGGGCCTGATACAAAATACCTTACTATGGTTTGCACTATTTAATTTTATATGGAAAACTTGATCAGTGCCTGATCCGTTTATCCCAATCAGGGCCTGATTGGGCAAAAGCGTTACACTCATGATCAGGGCCCTATCAAACTAGGGCTAACCTGATCAGGGCCGTATTTGAGCCCTAAGAAATTTCTGCTCGGGAATCTATCCAGCATTGTCTCTAAAATTAATCTAGACTTTGCTAATATTATGGAATGGACCAAAATTAATAACCTTAATAACCTTAACATTGATAAAACCAAGTGTTTACTCTTCTCACTCAAAAATAATAATCACTACAATAGGTTTGCTCCTCCGATTCGCATTGGAAATAAAGTAATTCCACTTTCTTCTAACGCACGAAATTTAGGAATTATGTTTGATAGTGCCCTTTCTTGGAAAAGTCATGTATCACTAATTTATACCAGAGTCTATTCTGGACTACGCAGTCTTTGGAATAGTGCATACTTCACTTCAACCAAACTACGATTACATTTAGTTAAATCTCTCTTAACTCCACACTTCACATAATGCTCTGTTCTTTTTGGTGAATTGAATTCAGGTGAAATGAGTAAAATACAGGTAGCGTTTAATGGATGCGTTCGATATATATACAGCTTTCAGTCAGTTTCTGATTTTTCTACAAGTATTTTCGGGTGCCAGTCTTAAATTACATGTTGACTTTCGTATGTGCTGTTACATTTAAAATATAATGAAGTCTGGCTCACCCAACTATTTATATGAGAAATTAATTTTCGGTCATAGCAGTCGTTTGCACAGATTAATCTTACCGATAAATCATACTCTGTTAAAAAATAAATTGTTTTTTGTCTATGGTGCATCTGAATTTAATAAGCTCCCATTAAAGGTGAGACAGACTTCTACCCTTGGTTTTAAACCTAAATGTTATCAATTGTTTGTGAATCAACATCAAC
The DNA here is from genome assembly GCA_963693315.1 of Diogma glabrata. Taxonomy (NCBI): domain Eukaryota; kingdom Metazoa; phylum Arthropoda; class Insecta; order Diptera; family Cylindrotomidae; genus Diogma; species Diogma glabrata. The sequence continues at coordinate 179,911,001 of OY856186.1, forward strand.
ATTAACTTTACTGTTCTCTATTCATTAGCTTCTCTGGTTCAATAAACTGAGAATTAGTGCGCATGTGCTATTTACTTATGCCTATGGTTCAATCTCCATTTTTTTTTCTGTGGTGCATATAAATGAGCAGTTTTTTAACTTATTTTTAGTTTCTTTTTACCTTATTATTATTGTTATTTTTTATATTAAAGTTATTTTCTCTCTATTTATAATTTATAATTAATCAATTTAATTAATTCTTCTCTTATTTACTTTTCTAGTTTACTTTAAGTATTTGTTTTGGTTTTTATTTTTATTGATTCCATTTCATTTTTAATTTATTACTTTCTGACATTGACTAGATTATATACTTGTGTAAGGCTATATATTTGTACGATTTAAAAGGCTAGGCCTTATGTATAAATAAATATTTTTCAAATAAACAAACTAAACTTTTACACCTTAGTATTTATCAAATAGTGAATTGTTTGATGTCGTTTCTAGTCTTCATTATTTGTTTTATTTTTGTTGTTGTTTTGGTTTGAGTTGGAATTGAAAACAATTAAATCTTTTTGAAATGGCGAAATTATCAATTTATTTCGCCAACATAAGAGGACTGAACATCAATCTTCATTCAGTTCATCTATATCTTCAAAATTTAAAACCGAATATTCTTAACTGAAATTATTATCAGTGACAGCTATAAATCTAGATCGTAGTAAATACCTTTGTCCTCATTATGAGCTTGAATCCTTATTTTATTTCAAGCATGGTGTTTGTGTATATCAGAAATGGTGTTTGGTGTTCCATATGTGGGAATTAAAAATTTTGAATTATATTCAAAATATACCACAATATGGCATCCCTTAAGATTTTTTGTTCCAATCAAATGTTGTTTGTTTAGGGTCTATATCGCTCCCCTAACTTATCTGAGAACATCCACTTATTTCTGGACCTATCTGAAAAAACTGAACTGATGTTGACTGAGTATCCTAATGCCAAATGTATACTTCTTGGTGACTTTAATGTCCACAAAGAATGGTTCACACATAGTTCCACTACTGACGAGATAGGTAAACAGACTAAGTTATTTGCTCTTTACCATAATTACACACAGATTGTAAATCAGCCTACCGGAGTACCTGACATTCCTGGACAAAAGTAGTATTGTTTGGGATTATAAAGCTGCGTATTGGGAGGGTCTTGAAGGTATTTTTAAGCGGTTTGAAAGACAATACGGCTTTCGAAAAAGAAGATTGACGGGACATTTACTTTCCTTTGCCACTCATCTTTGGAACAATTTGCTTGAAAATCATGGTGAAACTTTCGGTGTTACCCTTGATATATCCAAAGGTTTGACAAAGTTTGGCACAACAATCTTATTTGCAAATTAAGATGGTATGGTATGGATGAGCAACTTGTGTCTTCGATACAAAGTTTTGTTTCAGAGCGGAAATTTCCGGTCAATGTAATTGTGTTGAATTCAATACGAATAAAACACAGGTTTTTTATTTTCCTAGAATATCCACATCTAATCCGTTTCACTTAAAGTTCGACTCTAAAGATCTTGTAGAGAAAGCATCTGTTAGACGTCTAGGAGTAGAAGTTGAAAATAATATGAAATGAAATTCTCTTATTTTTAACCTAGCTAAGAACGCTGTTCAAATATTGGGTTTTTGGGACGATGCCGTAAAATTTTCAATAGCGAACAGCTTCTATTAATATACAAATCATTTATACGTCCCTGCTTGAATACTGTTCTCACATATGGGGTGGAGCTTATTATAGTAGTGTGAAGTGCCTTTGTTCTGTTCAGCGCAGAGCTGTTAATTAAACTAATTGGCAACTCAACTCTTACTAATGAGCTTGATTTCTTGAAGCACAGAGAAAATGTTGCTGATTTGACAATTTTCTACAAATACATTATGGATGAACCAACTCCTCAGAGATTAAAATTAATTTTACCTGAACTAGCAAATTTCTCGCGTTTCATTATAGCTACTACTGTGGTCCATCCTTTTACGTTTGGTGCATAACTGTTGCTTTTCAGCGTGTTTTTTTCAACAGTGTCTCTTATCTCTGGAATGCCTTACCTTCGTGGGTTTTTTCCCGATAGCTTTAATCCTCAAAAATTTAAAGTTAGCGTTCATAAGTTTCTTAAAGAAACGTTATTTATTTAAACAAAATCCTAGTCCCTAGTATGGATAGTATCTTCGGATATTCAGAGACGTTAATTTATAATTTAATATAATTAACACTGAACATGCCTAACATTATTTGAAAAACAAAACTGATATTATTTAATAAGTTTATTTATTATATAATTAATTAATTGATTTTTTAAGAAATAAATCGTTTTTGCAAAAATATGTACTCAAAACAAAGTTTTTCTTAATAATTTTTTTTAAAAACATTAACTACTATGCACTCTTTTTCACAATAAATATCTAGAGCAAAATGCTCTGTTCTTGAGAACGAAATCTGGTGACCCCTAACGATAGAAGAAGTAAATTCAATTCCGCTAAACTGTTTATATCCTGTTAAAACGTATTTTCATTCCAACAACGACAAACAATAAATGATTGATAGACTTTTGATTGTAAATTAATAATATATCCTAAAAATTCATACCAAAGAACTTTCTTTTATTTTAAGATAATCATAAAAAATAAAACTGTTATTATTTTCTTCCGATCTAAAAATACAAAATACATTCCCCCAATTTTTTTTTTGTCAAAAATTCACGTTTGATAAAACAAACATAAAATAAAAACAACGTGATTTTTTTATTAAAATTGGTTGGTTTCAAAATTTAATTTGCCGAAAGGCGATTGACAGCTTTGATGGATTTTGTTTTTTTTTGTAAATAAGAAAAAAAACGAAACTTCGGTTTTTTCCTTCTCTTGATTGATATCCAAATCAATTTTTTTTAAAGAAATATCAGAATTCAATTGGATATTTTGTGTGACTTTTCTGACACATTTCTTAGGTGAGATAAAAAAAATTGGTAATTTAATTAAATGGGAGAAATTATGGTGAATGGTGTTTTTTTATGATAATAAAACAATAAAAAAATGATTAAATTTCATTTTTATATAATTTTTTTGTCTGTGTGATATAAACAAAATGGTTAAGATGACAGGAAATAGATTGACATTTTTTTATTTTCTTGAACGAGAATATTTTATATGTGTTGGAGTAAGGGATCCATCGAGTTCTTACAAGAAGATATTTTTTAAGAAAGGTTGTTGACTTAAAGAACATAAGAATCTGAGCATTAAACTTCAGTTGTAACATTGTTCATTGGAATTAAATCTAAAGAAGAGAAAAGAGTAGCATAAGAAGAGAAGTCACACCAAAGGATATAAGGTATGAACGGCAATGAATGGGTTTGTGAATATAACAAATAGTGACAAAAACTCCAATTATAATTTCAATGATAGCGGTAATTTGAGAAACCATTTGTTACCATTTGGAGAAATACTATTTGGATGGTTGGTCTTTTAGAGAAAGTCAAATTATCCTTTCCTAAAATAAATTACTATCGCCGAACAAAATGTTCAGAATTTTTTATCCCTTCGGTTTGCGCGGACAGCTTTATGTAGATTTCATACTTAGTGTGCTAAATATGTACAACTGATTTTAAAAAAATTAATCATAAATCCTAAAACAACGAAAACTAAGTAAATAATTTATTTGTGTAACTAAAAAAATATAGATGAATTCAAACAATTAATAGAATTTTCCTATTTTCATTGAATGTTGATTACAAAGGAATATGGATTTCACTTATTCTGTATGTGGTCGATTATTATTAATTTTTTTTTTATTTTTCAATTCACTAAACACGACTAAAATACAACAAACATATAGTGTAAATAAAAATGACTAAAGTAAATTCAACTACAACAAATGAAATATGGTGATATGACGATGACAAGGATAAAGTTAAATCTTCCAGGAAAAACGAATAAATGTCTGTTGGATGGATAACGAAAATAATAAAAATTGAATAGAAAGAAATCATTATTTTTTGCTACAGATTTATCTAGTTTTTCCATTTTCAATTTAATGTTACGAAAAAAAAGAATATAAGGAAATTTCAAAATAAAAAGTAACAGAGAAATATCTGCAAGAATATGATAGTGTCCTTCATCAAATCTATGGACATTTTTATGTTTAAGTGACACCAATTTCCTTTATGCTTTCTTTTTAGTCAGAAATAAATTGTGATAAAAAATATTATATTTTGAGGATAATTGTCATCTTTTTTGCAGAACTTAGCTCATTTTTTTGAACAAGTTTAAAAAAGTTTGAACATATTAAACTCACACAAATAATTTTTAAATAACAAAACACTAATTTGTTCACTGGATATTTCGTTGTTAAATATATATCGTAAAATTAGTTAACATAACGACGAAATCGATATTCAAAATCAAATTTTATTAAATATATAACCCAGGTTACCAAATTGAAAGGCTTTCACAACTACCCAGGTTAGAAATACCAAGGCTTATCGAATGGGCCAAGCTTGGCCCAAGCTTGGAAAACTAAGAAATGATTATCAAGGCATGGCCAAGCCTTAGTCTGATACATTTTGTCATACTAAGCCAATGATTAAAATAAATAAATGTAAATTGTATCTTTTTACTACTATATTTAGTTTTGGGCCAAGCTTGGTTCAATGTTGAAACAAATTTATTGTAATTGTTATATAATTTCAGCATTTGTGCAATATATGAAGAAATTCCACTACAATACCCGGGTAATAAAAGGCTAAGGGGCCAGGCCTGCGCCAAGCAACAGCTTTTGGGGTTTTGGCCAGACCTAATATTTTCAAACGGCCCAAGTTTGTGCCAAGTTTGGACTGATGTCCTTGGGCCATGTCTGGCAAATAAGACTTAGGCTAGATCTACCAAACCAATTTTTTTTCCAGACCTCCTTTAAATGTGTGGAAAGAAGTTGTTGAAAGAGTAACATTTATAAAATTAGAGAAAAGCTTAAAATGACTTGCACATGTTTACACTACATTAGACTAGTAAATAATGCGTAACATAATAAACTGAATCTTGGTTCAGTCTAGGCATTTACAACTGGCCCAGACTGTAACCAAAGTTAGCTAGCCAAGGATTATATTGAATTATACATTAAAATGCAATATTTAAAAATATACTTTTTTAATATGTTTATTTTTTTTTTTTTAATTTTATTAATAATCATATAAATTTCCTTATGGTAACAATTTGAATTTGATTTTTTATTTTAATGAATATCGATTTCGACTTACGTCATCCTCAGTTCTTAAATTATTATTACAATCTTTGCATAAACTAATGTCTTATATACCATTTAAACTGCTATTTTTTATTATTACGTCATATATTTTGTTAGTTTTAGTGTTGATTTTATCATTTAAAATGTTGTTATTGTTTTTATGTTTATATATTTCTATTTCTTTCTATCTAGCTAGATGTTGTACTTTGCTTTTTTTATGTAATATGGTTAAATTTGTGTTGATATTGGTATATTTGTGTTTTTCTATTTTCAAATGTTGGGCATATCTGAATTTTGGATCACTTTTATTAATTTCACTGGTGTGTTCAATAAATCTTTTTGTGAAGGACCGCCCGTTTGACCTATATAAAATTTACTACAGTCATCACAGGCAATTTTATAAACACCTGTGCCCAAGGTTTGGGTTTTTTTGGTTTTTAGGTAATTTTCTATTTTATTTTTGTTTTTGTAAGCTGCAATATTGTGGCGGTCTGTATTGATTTATTATGTTAATATGATGAGTTCCCATTTCTATTAGTTTTGATTCTTTTAACTTTTTTAATTTCAATTTTATATTTCACTTTTCTTTTTTATCGTGCTTTCCATTTCATTCTTTACGGATTCCATTTATTATTTCATCCGAAACCCAACCCAAACGGATCAAACAATAAATTTAAAATCACATCATCCAATCCAACATAAACTAGCTGCATACAATTACATGATCAATAGATTGAACAATATACCAATGAATGCAGAAAATTATCAAGATGAATTAAATAATATAAAATACATAGCCAGTAAAAACGGATATAAAGACGAAATAATTGACACATTAAATAGAAAACATAAAAACAAGAAAGATTTGCAAACCCTAACAACACTGAGGAATAAAGAAAACTTAGCAGGCAAAAAATACATAGGCGTAACATATAATAAAACAACCTTCAAAATAATGCAAAAAACTTTAAAAATATATGGATATATTGCAGCTTACAAAAAACAAAAATAAAATAAAAAATTACCTATAAACCAAAAAACCCAAACCTTAGACACAGGTGTTTATAAAATTACCTGTGATGACTGCAGTAAATTTTATATAGGTCAAACGGGGCGGTCCTTCACAAAAGATTTATTGAGCACGCCAGTGAAATTAATAAAAGTGATCCAAAATCCAGATATGCCCAACATTTGAAAATAGAAAAACACAAATATACCAATATCAACACAAATTTAACCATATTACATAAGAAAAGCAAAGTACAACATCTAGATAGATAGGAAGGGATAGAAATATATAAACATAAAAACAATAACAACATTTTAAATGATGAAAGCAGCACTAAAACTAATAAAATATATGACAAAATAATAAAAAATAGCAGTTGAAATAGTATATATAAGACATTAGTTTAAGCAAAGATTGGAATAATAATTTAAGAACTGAGGATGACGTAAGTCGAAATCGATATTCATTAAAATAAAAAATCAAATTCAAATTGTTACTATAAGGAAGTTTATATGATTATTAATAAAATTTAAAATTAAAAATAAACATATTAAAAAAGTATATTTTTAAATATTGCATTTTAATTCAAAAGTGACAAAAGCACACAAACAGTGAATAATATGGAAAACCATAACAACACATACACAGTTGAAAAAGTAACTGCAATATTTAAAGCAAGTCTTGCAATAGGAGCTATGCGTTGCAGGTTATTATTGAATTGTAAAGTAAATGTTGCATTAAACCTAATTCCAATGCATTTCTATAAAATTTAAAACAACTCTTGCATCATTATTTATTTCTATAGAACAGCTAGAAGTTTTAATGCACCTAATTTAATACATTAATGAAATTTCAAAATTCACTAGAGTATTATCCCTTTTAGAAATATATAGTCAAAATCGTTTCATGTATGTTTTAGTTATCGCTTCTCAGCTGAAAGTCTATAATAATAGTGATTAAGGTGGTATGTATGTTTTAATTTTTTCCGTTGTAATTTTTTTATTTTAATTTGATTAATTTAGGAGGTGCGTAATAATCAAAGTAACTCGAAATTATGAATCATAATTTATGATGTAATTTGCATTAAAATGTCATACTAAAAAAAATGTTGCGTGCAATTTATTTAATGCAAATAACAGACAATTTTAAACAACAAGCTTTTTTATTTTACTTTAAGTACTTTGTTAAATATTGATGCAAAGAGCATTAGTTAAACTTTATATAGCAAGCTTTGTATTGTTTTGTAATGGAAACTTCCGTAGGACCTATATGTGTAGCAATTTGCATTACATATTCAATTTTTTTTAACTGTGTATAATGAATTATACATTGCAAAAAAAATTAAAAAGCTATGAATTCGATTTATTTGTTTTAGAATTGGTCCAGCATTGTATTTAAATATTGATCCAATGTGTACAAATAATAATGGTACGTGGTTATCATTTAAGGTTAAAACAACATTCAACCAATTTTATTTTAAAGCTTGTCTCAACGTTGTTCAACCTTAAAACAAGCTTGGCTCAATGTAAAAACAATCCTTTGTCCTTACCTGGGTAGTATTGGGCCAGCGTTGTATTTAAATATTGTTCCAATGTCTAAAAATAATAATGGTACGTGGTTATCATTTAAGGTTAAAACAACATTCAACCAAGTTTATTGTAGAGCTTGTCCCAACATTGTTCGACCTTAAAACAAGCTTGGCTCAATGTCAAAACAATCCTCTCTGCTTACCTGGGTAGTTCCAAAAAATGCATTTTTATCTTTAATTTACGTGTATAATCGACTATCATCAACATGATTCTTATATTATTGAATTAAACCAACAGACGTGACCCCGAGTTAATTTTTTTTCTTATTTTTTTCCTAGCCAGGATGTACTTTGTTTAACTAAATATATAATTTTGTTTGTTATGTCTCACAAAATGCATGCGATCAAAGAAACGTTTGTGATTGTAACTACTTCATTGGTTGCTGTATGTGCGCTAATTATCACAAATTAGCATGCCACGGCAGTGCTATTGGCCGCAACACTTCTGTACCTAGCTGCAATCCTAATTAGGTTTTACCGTCTTACTCGAATGTTCTTAGCAAATTCATCAGGCTCACCAGATACAGAGAAAACTGCTGCTTCTTCCGGACCCAAAACATGTATACCAAAGAGCAGCTTGAATCACTTGTCGCCAAGCGGATCGACGCCGCTTTGGACCTTGAACCTTGGAGGCTCGTCTTCAAATCCTTCACCACCTCCATCTTCCGTTTCGTCTCCTCCACCATCTCCAGTTACATCTTCTTCGGCAACTATGCTAAAAATTGGCCATATAGCTATTAAAATTCCCCCTTTCTGGTCTGAAACATCAGATCTTTGGTTCATTACCTTAGAAGGGGAATTTTTGTTGGGGCATATCAAGTCGCAGCAAACTAACTTTGGGCACCTACTTAGTATGATTACTACCACACTGGCAAAATTAATCAGTGATATCTTGGTAAAGCAGGACCAAGATTTTCCTTACGATAGGCTCAAAAACTTCAGATAAAGTGTTACGCGGTCTAGACATTAAAGATCTAAAGCCCTCACAACTACTCCAGGATATGACTGCCGAATCCCGCACCATATTTTTAGAGACAGCTCTAAAAGTCCTTTTGGATCGAAAAGTTCCACCTGCTGTCCGCGCTGCTATCGCTACCGTCGACGAGAATTTACCTAAGATGGCCACGATAGCATATAACGTCCTAAATACTCTAAGGGGTTCGTAGATACATGCAGTATCTAACCCTACATCTTCTTCTTCCTCTTCCGCAAGTAAGATCATGTCACTTGAGGAAAAATTCACGAAATAGAAACACAACTCAATGCCATTCAAAGATTTCGAAATTTCTCCCAGGCTTCTCATAATTATCGGAGTAGATCCAAGGATCGAAACGACAACTGCAACAGAAATTTTAATCGCTCTCCAATGCGACCACGCTCCAGCTCGCGAACTCAATTGTTTGATGGTATCTGTTACTACTATCATACTCTCAAGAACAACGCCAAAAAATGCGATTTCTTTTCAAAAGTACTCTGACTCCTCTGCTTTATCATCTTCAAAAAACGCATAGACTCTCCACATGTGACGACGTGTGATGAGGGTCTTTCACAACTCTATGTTCTGTTCCTCAACACTTCTTCTGGAAAGAACTTCCTAGTTGATATAGGTGACGAAGTATCAGTTATCACTTATCCCCGCAACTGTGGAGGAAAAACTATCCCGGAAATCAGAGTTCCTCTTTTACACAGCTAACGCGACTAAAGTTAGCATTTACTGTACATGGACTCTTAACTTAAACATTGATCTCAGACGAGCGTTCTATCAAATTTTTGTTATAGCCAATCTTACCATTCCTATTTTTGGAGCTGATTTACTTAATAAATACGGGCTTTTAGTGAAAATTAAAATCGACGTATTCTCAATTCACTAACCCCCTTATTCACTTTGGCTAAACTCTCTACTTCTCCAGCACCTTCACTAAATTGATTCAACGGTTCTGTTACTATCGAAATTTTCGATGGTGAATGATCTTCTTAAACCTGTAAAACATAACGTGACTCACGTTATCGGAACACATGGTCCTCCCGTTTCATGTAAGTACCGTCGACTTGCTCCAGACATATTGGCCCTTGCAAAGGCAGAATTTGACGTTATGCTATATCAAGGTATCTGCCGACAACAATTCTTGGGTTTCTCCTCTCCATCTCGTTTAAAAGAAGATCGGCGAGTGGAGACCTTGCGGTGACTACCCTGCACTTAACAATACCTTATAAATATCCTATTCCTCATATTCAGGATATTTCGCATCAACTTTATTGATGCAAATATTTCTCCACAATCGATCTCGTTCGCGCATTTCCTGAAGTTTTCATTGATGAGCGCAATATTCCAAAAATTGCAATATCAACTTGGACTCTTCGAACAGAAACACTGATAATGTGAATTTATTTTGTTTGTAGTGTCGTGTTTGTTTCTTCAATTTTTGAATAAAATAGAACACAAAATCTGTGAGATGTTTTTGGAAATCGTTCTGTTACTAGTTGGTAATATTTGAATAAGGCTTTCCTGTTTGTGTTTGATTAAATCTTTCGTTATAACACGGCGATGGAATTTTGAATATTTGGTTAACTCAACTCAACACCACTAGCGGCTTCTACTCATCGCCTAGACTCTACACAAAGCTGCCAAAACTGGTGACTCCGACGTGATCTTCTCTTGAAGGACAATTTTTTTTTAAAAACAATCCAAAGAATCCAATCAATCAAATATAATTTCGAATTTTGTTTTATTTTGTTTAAAACAAAATAAGTTTTTGTTTTGTTAATTTTTTTTTGAGAATCAATTATATAAATCAAAATTATCGAGAAACAATATTTATTTTAGAAAAGTATCATAGTGTGTAAAAAATTTTTTTCACCAACCTATGTTTAATGAATTTAGTTCTCGTTTTAAAAGACAAACAGTTTATCTTTTCGGACACGTCTCTTTTTCTTTGATCTGTTTTTTCGGACCGTGCCATGTCATCGAAAATTCATACCATCGAAAGCGTTACATCGAAAAACACCAATAAAACGAAAACGAAAAAATCATACCATCAAAAAATCAAACAACCGAAAATCAAAACATCGAAAATCATGACATCGAAAGTTCACATTGTCGAAAAGTCATTGCATCGAAAGATAGTTGAAATTTTTTGATGTACTGGAAAAATCATACCGTCGAAAAATCAAATGGTCGAAATTCATAAAATAGAATAAAAAATCATATTATCGAAATATCATAACATCGAAAATATTCAATATAATGATATTATGATTCATTACATCGCAAAATCATTTAAAAGAGCTTTTTCCCGAAAAAAACAACATTTGTAATCAGTTGATTTGTATTTCGTAAACTTAAATAATTGTTATTTCTTGCAAATCAAGATTGTTTTGTCATTTGTGTTGCCTTTAAGTTGTTTTTACTATAGTTGCATTATCATTATTATTGTAATAAAATTTAATACATAATTACTGATTTCTAATTTTAATTCCTGTATGTAATCTGTCAAATACATACAGCAATATAACGATTTTATATAATGATTAGTAGTAGTGGTTGGTTTCATCGATGATGTAGATGGCAGATTCATGTGGAAAACTGATGTATTGTTTAAAGGATTGAATATTTGAGATTTGATTTGATTTACTGTTTCTGTTGTTGTTTCGGTTTCTGTGTTTATTTCTGTCAATATCGCAGTATTTTCAAGGGATTAAATATTTTGAATATTTGGATTGAATATTTGAGATTGGATTTGATTTACTGTTTATGTTGTTGTTTCGGTGTCTGTGTTTGTTTCTGTCAAAGTTGCAGTATTTTCAAGGTATTGAAATATTTTATTACCTCTTTTTATTTTATTATTTATGGAATCATCTATATCAGCGCCGGCGCTAGCGATTTTGGCGCCTGGTGCAGTTTTCGAAAATGCCGCCCTAAAAAAATCTATTTGTCGTAAATAATCCGTTTCCACATCACCCAAAAGGTAGGATATGCAGTGCATTTTTTTTAACGAGGTATCCCACGTAGGTATAGTCCTCAAAAATAAACATTAAAAAAATAAATAAAAGATTAAATATTGTTATCGTTCTAATCCAGCGTACGAATTTCAATAACAAAAAATTAATATTAAAAATATATTTAAAAAATAAATAAAGATTTAATATTGCTATCGTACTTACTAATATAGCGTACGAATTTCAATAACAAAAAATTAAAAAAAATTGGTTAAATAGCACTAAAATTCAAGCGTGTATTTTTAAATTGTAAAATATATTAGTTAATTAAATTTTATTTTACGCGCTTTGATTCTTGCAAAGTCATCTATCAAATCACTATAATCCAAGTTGCTCAGAAATTTACTTTCTATAGATATTCTAGCTAAATCTACCAGTCTTTCTTGTCCTATTGTACTACGTAAATAATTTTTAATAATTTTTAATTTAGAAAAGCTACGTTCACCGGAAGCTACTGTGACTGGTATTGTCAATAAAATTCTAAGAGCTACAACTAGATTTGGTAATATCTGGTCGAATTTCTTTTCAAATATAAAATCTAATGATTCCATAGGGCTTAAAGTTCCAGAAATTATACTTTGGAATGTTTTAATTTTGTCCCATAAATCTAAACCTACTATATCAGACTTTGAATTGAAAGTTAAATGCTTTTCTAGGGAAAGACAATTATTTAAATGATCAGAAGCATTTAATGAAGCCACAGAAATATTATGCAAAAATTTGAAAATATTATTGTGTTCCGAAATTTGATCAAACCGTTCGCTAACAGATTGAATCGCCTGATCAAGGATTTGATAATAAAATTTAACTTCAAATTTTTGTTCAGGATTTGATATAATTTCGTCTCTACCTTCGTACGAGGGTTTCGACTAGGGCGCCTTGGAGCATCCGGGAAATTTGGTGGAACATCTAATTTTAAAGTTATTTCTTTAGCTTGCAAGATAAACCCCAGAAATTTTTCCTCATTTCGTAAGTTCGTCAAAAACTCTTTTGTGCCCTCTAACAAATGTACTGCCGTCGTTAAACAAATAGCAGGACTTTGTAAATATTTGCTAAATATATTCATTTTATCAAGAATATTATATCAAATAATTATTGAACAAATAAATTCAATATGAATAATTTTGAGAGATAAACTATTCGTGTTATTTCTTGTTATTCCGTCCTTATCCTTGTCATTTCTTATTTGAACTAAGGCGTCATAAATATTACCTAAACTACACATTAAGGGTTTTAAAGCTTCTATGCGGCTTTTCCATCTTGTCGTACAGAGTGGTTTGAGAGTTAATGTTTTCACATTCTGTTTCAAAATGTCCCATCTTGAAACAGAACTAGAAAAAAAAACATATAAGCATTGGACAGTATCAAAAAAATTTACAGCTTGAAGTGAACATTGAACTGGATTTAGAAGGACTAGGTTAGCTAAATGTGATGCACATGGCACAAAAAATGCTCGGGGTTCTATTTGTTTAATTTGAGCTTGCATTCCAATGTTTTTTCCCTTCATATTTGAGCCATTATCATAGCCTTGCCTTCTGCAATCACTAATTGAAAATTTTAGAGAAGTTAGTCGGTCTAAAACTAAATTCGTTAAGCCCTTACCCGTCGTATCTGTAGCTTTTAAAAACCCATAAAAAGCTCCTTAATTTCATGTTTGTTTTGATTTCTATGAACAACTCTAACAATAAGTGATAATTGTTCAATGCGGCTCTGATCTGGAGTACAATCAACAACTATCGAAAAATATTTGGCACCTTTTATCATATCATCGATTTTATTTTGAATAACTTTAGACACGATTGAAATTAGTTCATTCTGAATGCTTTTATACAAATATTTGTTTTGCGTCTCAATATTAGTTATCCATCGTAGGTGTTCTGAAAGAACATTGTCAAATTCAGCAATTGCTTCTACTAATTTCAGAAAATTACCATTATTTTTGTCGTATAACCTGTCTGATCCACCCCTGAATGCCAAAGATTGCATCGAAAGAAATTTTCCAAAAAAAATTTAAGAATTTTTACACAGTGAAAAAAATATTTTTGGTAATAAATTTCGGTAATTAAAATATTTATTTTATTATTTTAAATTTATTTTTATTAATTGGGTTTTGGCGCCCTCCAATTTTAGCGCCCCGTCAAACTGCTCCTACTGCTCCAAGGAAGCGCCGGCCCTGATCTATATACTGTTCAGCCAGAGTGCAGAATTTCCATCCACCATGTTTTTTAATTTCAATTAAATCAGCTACTGCATCTGACAGAACAGTAGTGGAAGATCTTCCCAATGTAGGACCCGTATACAGTTTGGGATTTGGCAAATTCAGATATAAAGTAATTTTTGTTGGAACGTTCCTGAATTTGTTGATTCCGACTACTTGGTTTGTGCATTTCCATAAATATTAAAATGAAAAGAGGTAATAAAATATTTCAATCCCTTGAAAATACTGCGATATTGCTAGAAATAAACACAGAAACCGAAACAAAAACAGAAACAGTAAATCAAATCAAATCTCAAATATTCAATCCTTTAAACAATACATCAGTTTTTCACATGAATCTGCCATCTACATCATCGATGAAACGAACCACTACTACTAATCATTATATTAATTGTATTTTCAATATTTCTAACAAATAAAACAGAATAAACTTTTTATAATTTACAAAAACTTTAATAATGTGTAAAATTAAATTTATATTTTCGAACTATTTGCTATTGTCTTCCATCTGTAGGCGAACACTGGCATACAATAAACATTATTATTTTTCAACATTTGGTAGGCGACCACCGAAACTTATTTATTTTCACTCACTAGTGAGAAAAAAATTTTCAATCACTAGTTAGAAAAAGTTCACTTTCACATAGATTTTACTCTATATTAAAATGGCATTTTCGTTGCTTAAAGTAGAAAAACTTTATTTTCTATAACAGTCGTTAAAAAACATTATTTCAATAGTTAGTACTTAAGCGAAGCAATTTTTTTTGAAAATAAACAAAATGGCGGCCTCTGATAATTTACATTCGGATTTTCAAGAAAAAACGCAACAGTTAATTGTCTATCAAAAATAGAAATTTTTTACGCACTAGTTTTTTATGTTTTAAAACAGCTGTATAAATTTTATTCAAATCCATTGACCGGTTTTTGAATTATAGTGGTCGAAGACAGTGGTTGAAGGCATAATATTAAATCACTTTGAGAACATAGTTTCGAGAAAAATTTATTTAAAGTGTTACACTCGATTTATGTTACGAAATCCTTACGTAATCCTAATCATCTATTGTAGATGTATGTACATTATAGATGAATGTGTTACTGTATATTCAATACAATTTTAGTAGAACCCAAGAAACCGTTTTTTGTAGTTTTTTTTTTTTTTTTTAATAAGAAGTGTTGTGTAGTAGGAATTACAAAATGTGTCACAACAACACATAGATACCTTTTAAGACGTAGGTCCCACAACAACATGCGTCTTGAGGTAGAGGTGGACGCTTTTTTTAAATCTTTTTTCGATTGAAGGCACTCGAGACTATTGATTCGGGCAAAGCATTCCATGTGTACGATGTACGCACAAAGAAATCTCTTTGCATTCTATTACTATGACAGTGAGTAATCTCGACAGTTCGACCGCCCGCACAAACCGATTGACGAGTAAAACGGGGAAAAACATATGTCTGAGGCATTATGGACCTGATTTCATCCTAACACTGCTGGTGACGATATTTATAAAAAACAACGAGATCAGCAACAGTGCGACGATGTTGCAGGGAATCAAGACCTAATGTTAAATCTCGATCATCAACAATTCGTATAGCTCGCTTTTGAACAGAGTCCAAAAGAGCCAGGATAGTAAGTTGCCGTAAGTTGCCGCCATATCTACTCTTGAGGGTCAGAGGGCTCTTCTATAATTGTAGAATAACTCGAAACGTGTTTATTAGATTCACTTAAAATGTTTTTAAGACATTATACTTTTAGAAAATGCAAAAAAATCAATTTTTTGAAAATTCCGATTACCCCTAACCCTTTAAGTCTTTTTCAAAACAAATAATTGACTTTTAGTTTACTATCTCTAAAAAAGTCTGATATCTGATTTTTTATCCAAATATTTTGATGACTAAGCTTGGAATTAATTAGAGTCTTATATGTAACTTTGCGCTTAATATGACCAAAAATAATCGGGATAGTATACATATGCGCACGCTGTAACTTAGGCAGGTTCTCTATACGAAAAATCAAAGGAAAAACAAGAACTTAAAACACAAACGGTTGCTTAAGAAAAGCTAAGAAAGTAAACAGTTTTACTAAATTTGTTTCTTTTGCGTTCAAACAGTTGGATTAATTTTATAAAATATTTAAAGAATATTTTTCATAAGCACAAGCTGCTGTTTATACCAAACCAAAAGAGTACGAAAACTTAAAAAATACCATTCCCTTAACTTTAACTAAATTTCATATCTTAGAATCGAGACTCAGACATTTTTATGGACACACAAAATAAAAACTTTTTGTTATCGATATACGCCATGAAAATTATGTGTATTTCTAAGAAAACGGAAAATCTTGAATCAATATTTGATTTTTTTAATATGTAAATATATCAAAATATATAAGCTAAATGCCTTTTTGTCATACGTTGACTTTTTACGATAAAAAAAAATAATAAAAGGCGATAAAAGATGAAGATGAGATTTTATTATGTGATGTTTTCTTTTCTTAAGTGGATTAGAAGTTTGTTGTAGTGGGTGTATGATTTGCTAGTCAAAGAAATTTGTTTCTTCGACATATAATAAATCTATGTTATATTATATATTATTTTCTAATTTTATTGATCTTTTTAAAATATAATACTATAAATAACAGAGATAGAAGGTACATATTATTTGTAAATTATTGAAAAAACAGCTCATAAATAACTTTAAGTGTTCAATATCCTAGCGTTTGATTTTAAATTTAGCAACATGAACCGATAAGGAAAGTGAACGTCAGGGATGTAAAGGCTTAAATTATTCAGGCCGGATCTGAAATGGTACAGTTCAAATAGTGTCCTAAATACACGGATTGAATAAGGATGCCTAAAAAAGGCTAATCGAGTACTTTAAAAAAAAAATATTTAACAAAACATATATTTTGTGCCAACCGAATTTTCAGTCTCAGATGACTTCTCATTTGGTTGTTGTGTCTTCATATTTTGTTTTTGAAGATGTGCAACTAAATTTGATAGAATTAAAAATAATAGATTACAATAGACTAAAGTAATCGAATTCTAATGGATCCTCAGTGTTGTGTCTGAATGGTGATGATTCTGACGATGTCAATTTTAAATCATTGAAAATACCAATATTCTAGGATAAGTATCATGCTGAGTAGGTCGTATTTATAGTCCAGTCATTTTAGCGATCAACCTCGGAATCAGAGATAATAAGCTGGATTTTCGTATATACCTTTATTTTGACGTTCTAAAAGTTGCCTCAAAAGTCTCATAAAATCTCGTGTCTGCGTCGTAAGTTATTCAAGGTCAAAAGTAATGAAAAACATTTTTTCGCGATTACCTCGGTTTCTATTGAATGACGTTAACATTAATACACAAATTGTAGAGCATAAAATTCGCAACTAATTTTATACAAAACGTTTTCTCATGCGCTCAGCCGTTTTTGCGATAGAGGGCGGTGAAGTAGTTTTCTTTTTTTCTTGACTCTGCTGCTGCATCAGCTGTTTGGCGCATAAACACATGTTTTTTCAATCAAACACTTCATTGCTTTTTTTACGAGGTACCCTGGTTGATGATAAAGGTTAATCTTCTTCTAAGTGTCGTTTCGATGCCGCTAAGGAATTTTTACTGATGTACACTTTTCGACAATAAAATTGGTCGCAAATTTTATGCTCTACAATTTGTGTAATAAATGTTAACGTCATTGGAGCTATAGAAACCTGTTTTGTTACCTTTGACCTTGAATAACTTACGACGCAGACACGAGATTTTATGAGACTTTTGAGGCGTCAACTTTTTAGACTTTTGAGACTTTTAGAACGTCAAAATGAAGATATATATGAAAATTCAGCTTATTATCTCTCATTCCGAGGTTGACCCCTTTTTTATGCTAAAATGACTGGACTATTAGGATATAAGTAAAACTAGATTGTAATACCGAATCTTTTATAAAAATTGAACCATAAAAAACTAAACTATCTTTGAACCATAATCTCGTACCTGCTCAGAATATTACATAATGTTGATAAATTAATTAACGGGATAAAAGATATTCTTAAAAAAGATGCTCATAGACAAAAATGAATGAGAGTACCATCCACTTATAAAAGTTTAATTTTAATCACAAGTAACACCCTTATGGAAAGACATTGAGATTAATCCAAAGGACAATTCGAGATTGATGTAATTTTGTACAGCTTCAACAAAATGCACTTTAGGATTGAATGCTTTAAACGCATAAAGTGGCATATATTAAACTGTTTATTACTCAAATTAAAAAAAAAGGTTTTTGTAATGGGATCGTTTCAATTTATTTTAAGCAGATTCGCGAGAGATTACTAACAAGACAGCGACGAAAAAATTGAGTGTATAAAAATCTAATCAAAAAACGTTGCGCAAGTCAGTATTGGAAATATTTTTATCCACGACTACTAAATAATATATGCTTTCCATGCGTATGTCTCCCATTGTAATTGTATTCATTCTTCAACTAGTGTGTATAATTAAATTCTTCAACAGTTCTATAGTTTATTAAATATTCCCCTAACAAATTAAAAACTTCATTTGTTGGTATAAACACGTTAAAACAAGAACAATACATATATAAAATATAAAATAAACAAACTTGTTTTGCTTTTTTATGCTATCTTTGATGCATGTATTTCAATATGGTGATACAAACTTTAGCAGGCAAACTGGAAATTAATCGAAATATTTTGCAGTCGTGGATAAAATAGCATCTTGTATTCGCATAGGATGATGGCAAATCTTCACTCGCTACGCTCGTTCCGGGAAACTTCATCCTCGTGAAGAATTGCCATCATTCTACACTCATACAAGAATCTATTATTACAACCCAAAATTATTTTTTCAATTTCTTTTACCAAATCTTCTTAGAAATTTTATTATTATGATTTCGATTCGAACTGACACTCATCCGAATGCCGTAGCTCAAATACCGACACATAAGCAGTCATCAAAAATATTTTTAATTTTGATGTTTAAATTATTACTTCTGTTTGGAAAAAAGCAAAGTTTTGAATTCTCGAGCCAAAGGTGAAATTCTTACCCCCACTTTTTGGCATTTCTCGACGTTTTAGGACCTACTCATTCTAAAAAGGCAAAAAAATGTATATCTATCTGCCGTCCGGCCGTCACAACCGCCGAAATCTCGAAAACCGCGGAAGAGATTTCAAACATTTTTTTTTCCAAAAATAAGTATACTCAATAGGAAGAGCCGTAAGGACGATGTGTTCGATAACTGTACCGGAAGTGTAGTAATCTTAAATCTTGATAGTCGGGATTGCTATGTGAGACCAAAAACTAGATTATTGCATTATAAGTTTGTCAAAAAGTTATTGTCTAGTTTGTCAAAAGAATGATTTTCATTTATTTTTTTTGTCCAATTTTTGTGAAGAAAAAATAAAATTAATTATTTGTGTGGCATGAAAATTAGATTAGATTTTGATGAACATGAAAAATTAGATTAGATTTTATTATAATTTTTGAAAGATTTTCGGAATTATGAAAAAAGTTTGTATTTTTGATTTTGTTATAATTTTTGTGAAGAAAAAATTAAATTAATTATTTGTATGATATGAAATGTGATGTACATGAAATTGGACATGGAAATTTTAGATTTTATTATGATTTTTGGAAGTGTTTCGGAATTTTGAAAAAAGTTTGTATTTTTGATTTTGTTATAACTTTTGAAATATTTTTAGAATTTTGAAAAAAGTTTGTATTTTTTGATTTTTTATAATTTTTGCAATAATTTAAAATTTTTTGAGTTAATTTAAATTTTTGATTTTGTAAAAATTTCTGGAATATTTTTAGAATTTTGAAAAAAGTTAAAACTTTTGATTTTATTATAATTTTTGGAATATTTTTGGATTTCTGAAAGAAATCTGAATTTTTGATTTTGTAATATTTCTCGAAACGCTAAATGGAGAGGTTTTTGAGTAGTTTGCTGAGTGTATCGTCTTTTCACTAAATTATGTTCATTTATGATCTGTTATAATTTTCCGGCAACGAATTGATGTTTCGTGTTAGTTTTGTAATAAATTTCTAAACAGAAATAAAATGCTAGCACTTTTTCAAAGAGTTTTATGTTTGATAGACATCGCTGCCGATAACTAAAAACAACGTCCTCATAAAAGTTTTATGCCAAAAACTATATCAAAATCCTTAACCAAAACCGAAGTCTTGATATTTCAGAGCTGTGAGATTTCAGCATCTACATATTTTTTTTAATTTAAACACCATCATAAAAAGCTTCTTCAGTAAAGAAACTTTGCTTAAAGAGAATCCTCAAAGAGCCAGTTTTACTTGTTATTGGCCGACTTATTTCATTTTGTTGTTCGTCTTCGAAATAAATTTATTAAGTAAGGTGGGTTACAGCAACAAGTGCTTTTCAAAAAAATGAATGATTTACAACATTTTATTCACCAAACATCAAAAAATTATCAATGGGTCAAACGTTGAAATTCCAATTTGTGCACTAAAAAAAAATTGAAGTTCATGACAACCGCATCTCGAAGCTGGCAGTTGGTTATTCATGCAAAGAAAAATTTTGTGCAAACAATTTCACTGTGATTATGACAACTACACAATAACATTTGCCTAACAACAGAACGAGGTTTATTTAAAATATAAAGTGTTATATCCAATATAACAGTAGTTGAATAAAGATAATAACTATTTCCCTGAAAAAATTTTTCTTTGGCCTTATATCATGAATTTTTCATTTTTGAAATTAATTGAACTATATTTTATTTTCACATAAATATTTCGTGTGATTGCCTAAACTTCATCGATTTATAATTGTAGAGTTTTTGAAGCAATTTCGTAGTTTGATTCGCCATATGTGACCGCACGGTGAGGTTGAGACAATTGCATTTCGATTGGAAATAGGACATGTTTTTTTCAGTGTGCCTACGGTTATACTTCCTGTTAACTTTATAGATTGTACGATGTTGTTCTTCTCACCTGTTGTTGTTTTTTTTTGATGAAGGAATTGCCTCAAAAGATTACCCGATTCATGTTATAAAATTCGGGTTTCAAAAGAATAGGTCACCAAGCAATTGCGATAAGTAGTTCTACAACGAAATGTATTTTTTAACAAAAGTCTAGATTAACAAACGAAAAAAGTCACACAGCCAAGCAGAAGTTGAATGATAATCAAACTTATCAGCTAACACTCATATTTATATAAAAACCTGACAACTATACTTTCATTACAAAATTTTTATTACTAGGAGGGCCCGGCGTGCTTCGCTACGCTTATAAATAAAGTTTTTGCGTAGACATTTTGTTGACGTAGAAGCAATGATTTCAAAAAGTGGTAATGAGAAATGCTAGCATATAATTTTTAATTTTTCTTTTTAAATATATGAATGAAAAATAATCAAAACTCTAGCTGATCAGTTCGGATATATGAAAAATTAGCGATCAAATAAGTTTTCAAGTAAGCTTATTTGATCACTAACTTATTTGATCGCTAATTTTTCATATATCCGAACTGATCAGCTAGAGTTTTGATTATTTTTCATTCATATATTTAAAAAGAAAAATTAAAAATTATATGCTAGCATTTCTCATTACCACTTTTTGAAATCATTGCTTCTACGTCAACAAAATGTCTACGCAAAAACTTTATTTATAAGCGTAGCGAAGCACGCCGGGCCCTCCTAGTAAATATAAAAAAAAAAAAAAAGTTTTAAGTTTTAAACCATTACCAAAACTACGTGAAAATGCCTCAAAAATTCAACCGCGCATAACGCCGATTGAGAGTACACAAAAAATAAAAGCAGAAACAACTTTTTTCCTTTCGTCAATACCAACAAAATATCAAAATTTCAGATTTTTTAAAAATCAAAAATTTAAAAATCAACAAAAAAACGTACGTTTTCAAAATAATAGCCCTCCTGTAATAAAAAAACAAAGAAAAATATTACGTCTATCGACCCCTAAATCAATTCATAAACTAAATTCTCTAAACTTCAAAGGAAATGTAT
The DNA here is from genome assembly GCA_963693315.1 of Diogma glabrata. Taxonomy (NCBI): domain Eukaryota; kingdom Metazoa; phylum Arthropoda; class Insecta; order Diptera; family Cylindrotomidae; genus Diogma; species Diogma glabrata. Next base: position 179,933,072 of record OY856186.1, read on the forward strand.
AAACTAACTAAGAGAAAATAAATATAAAAAAAGAAAAAAAAGTTTTAAGTTTTAAGCCATTACCAAAACTACGTGAAAAAGCCTCAAAAATTCAACCGCGCATAACGCCGATTCAGAGTACCAAAGAAAAATATTACGCAAATATCTTTATATCAATAAACAAAATAATCGAAATAATATCGAAAACCGCCCTTGTTCAAAGACAAAAGACGACTGAAATGAATGATTTAAAAAAGAAAATAAATTTTTTCGATAGCTAATATATAAAAAAGAAAATATCATTCATAAAATATCATCATAAATATCATTCATAAAATATCATTCATAAAATCAACATTATTACGCATAAATCTCTTTTATTCCGATGACTCGAAAACCATCCTTTGTTCAAAGACAAAAGACGACTGATCACTGAAATGAATGAGAAAAAAAAGTTTCGTTTTTGTTGTTCGTTGTTCGCTAATATATAAAAAAGAAAATATAAAAAAATAAAATAAATTTTTAATTTCTTTTTTATATGTATGTAAACTTATAATGCATATGTATATAAAAAGTTTTCAGTATATAATAACTTTTTTATTTATGATCCGATTTGTGTGAATCCGAATCCGATTATAAGGTTACACTAATATCAGTTAGCTGTGAAAATTTGAAATGAATCCATCTGCGAATAAAAAAGCCTTAGGCTCCACAAAGTTTTGATCTAGCGTATTAATATATAAGATATTTTGTATATTTATTATTATCAATCAAAATATCTTAAATCAACAGACACATACTAAACATAAAACTCTAAATACCAACTAAAACAAAAGCGATTTTTCAATACAATTTTAGCTTTTATTCAATATAAAAACTACAGCACATAATTAAACATAGATAAATTATGAAAACAAAACAATAATTTATTTAATTTTATTTCGTCTAATTACTTATAAATACACAATAATAAAATCGTTTAAATAAAGTTAAACAAATTATGCGTGTAAAGCTGCTAATCGTACAATAGCACAGTCTGCAATACAAAACATAATACATATATGTAGATATTAATAGAATAAATATGCAAATTAATGTGCCTGGCAGGAGAAGTGTGTCATCAATTTATTTATATTCATTTTTTTTCAATTCAATAAATTTATTTAGAAAATCTAATGACAGATGATTAAATTCAAGAAGTGTTTCATGTTCCATTTTCAAGGCTCTAAAAGGAAGGGAGGGAGAGAGAACTTGTTTACCTGGATTAAGTTTTATATTACAATTTTGTTATTGCGAAGAATAACTCTTTGGGTAATTTTTGAGATTGTTTGGCTTCAAAATTCTAATCTTTTGACAAATTAAATGTTCCAAAATGGTGTTTAGAGTGTATCCTTTGTACTGTGTTTTCGGAAATCACAACATGTTGAAGGCAAGGTCATCAGTGTAATATCGTCTTCTTCATGGTCTAGACTCTAGGTGGTAAGAGGCTCTAGATGGTTATTTTATCTGTATCACAACTTTTCGCTAATAATTTATTGATAAAAGCGGGCAGTCGCATACAACAGAAATAGAAACAGAATTCCATACAAATTTTTAAATAGGCAAAAAATTGGTCGATTTTGTATTGAAAAGAAACAATTCACATTGAAAAGAAACAATTCACATTGAAAAGAAACAATTCACATTGAATTGTTTCTGTAACATAAATGTTATAATATGTCATTTTGAATTTGTTGACGGGTGTTGTAAATTTAATTAATAAATGAATTAACAAATATAATTGTTTATTTTATTTATTTTATATATTTATATTTTTTAAATTAAATATTTTATTTTTATTTATATATTTTAAAACGATAACTGCTTTAAAATTCTAATTCCGTTTCTGTTTCATTATTCACCAACGTCAGCAAAAACAGGAACAGAAAAATACAGTATGTGACCGTTTTTCCTGTTGTATGGTGGACCCTCAATCTTTTATCCAATGTTCTCCAAAAGCTACTGAAATCTTTCACATATTTATTAAAACCTTTAAAAAACGTTTCATAGAAATCGATTTGTAACTGAAGGTAATAGTATAGGGATAAATACTTGAAAAAACGTTTGAACAGGATTTGACAACCTGAAAGTTGGTATACAGAAATATTGGACACAGTACTAAAACCTTAGATACCAAGTCTCAATAAAATTGAAGGCCGGGCTTGAAAGTTATTGTAATGTCAAACTTACAGGAGCTCGGGAGACCTCCCGGCATCTTGTCCAATTTTGAACTGAATCCAAATCTTTCCTCTTCTTTTTTTAAAATAAAAAGTGTTGTGTTATAGGGTTTACAATATGTTTCACAACAACACAAAAATACCTTTTAAGACCTAAGCCCCACAACAAAGATCTAAGGTGTTGATGAACGCTTTTTTTAACCCTCTGCGGATTGAAACCACCTAAAACTATGGATTCCGGCAAACTATTCCATTTGTATGCAGTTCGGAGAAATAAGTCGTTCTGCGATCTGCCAGTATGACAGCGTGGGATCTCGACGGTTTGACTGATTGCGGTAGCCGATTGCCGAGTGGAACGAGGGTAAGAATAAGTTTGAGGCATGATGCTGCTGATTTCATCTGAGCACTGTTGATGACAATATTTGTAAAAAACAACGAGGTCAGCAACAGTGCGACGATGTTGTAGGGAATCAAGTTTTGACGTCAAAGCTCGATCACCCGCAATCCGTATAGCCCGCTTTTGAACAGAGCCCAAGAGGGCCAAGATGGAAACAGAAGCAGCACCCCAAGCTTGACAACAGTACTCCATACAGGGGCGAATATAGGATAAACATGGAGCAATTGGTATGAAGCGAAATTTTTTTTGCATCTATTTAGGAGGCCGTGGCGAGGAGGCGACTTTTTTTAAGTCTTTATTCACGTTTATGGCAGCATCTCTCCGGGCAGGATTAATTCGTTCGTGCATTTTACTTTTTGAAGGAAGGGGCTCGAACGACTTGTGCAGAGTACTATCATCTGCAAAACTATTTATTGGGTTGCTGGTGATTTTCAACAATTCGTTGATATAAATCAAAAATAAAGTTGGGAACAATACTGAGCGTTAATTAGTTTAGACTCAAAAGAAAATCCGTCTAAGGAGGCCGAAATGTATCGGCTGGATAGAAAATTTTGAATCAGCTTCACGACATTGGGATGAAAACCGTACGCAACGAGCTTGTTGATTAAGTTGGCATGCCAGACTCGATCGAATGCCTTGGAGATGTCTAAAGCGATAACGTATGTTTCACCACCTTTATCAAGTATGCTGTTTCAACAATGCGCTACATAGTTTAATAGATCGGTAGTTGATCTTTTGTTTCGAAAACCGTATTGGCTGTCGGATATTAAATGATTTACTTCCAGAAATTTTGAAATATGTGTATTAATATAATGCTCATAGACTTTGGATAGGACCGATAGTAAAGCTATTGGCCTATAATTTGAGATATCGGATTTTGGTCCCTCTTTGGGGACGGGCTGGACATTTGCCAACTTTCAGCACGAGTGAAATATACCAGATTTGTTAGATTGGTAGAATATTTTAGTCAAAGTTGGTGCAAGTTCTTTGGAAAAGGTTTTTTAAAATAATGGGTGGAATATTGTCCATTCCTGAGGCTTTGTTAGTGTTAAACCCCTTTAAAAGTTTAGCGACTATTTTGGGTTTGAAGTGAAGTTCATTCATATTAACTCCTGAAGACTGTATTTGGGATATTTCTTTAGGAGTTTCCAAAACAGTGGAGTTCAAAGCAAAGCGTTCAGCGAACAAGTTAGCTTTTCTTGCGGGATCATTGACGATTAAATCACCATCAATAATAGGGGGAATAGAATATTTTGTACCAGAATTTAAAGAATTAATGGCACTGTAGAAACTTTCGCTCAATTTCAGACTTTTCGTTTGCGATAATCTGGTTAGATATTTTGTTGGCCTTTAGATATTGGGATCGATTAGCGGGCGTTTTGTTATAAATCCAAATATTAAATGATCTACGTTTGTTTCTAAGTGCCGTTTTGGCAGCTTTTGAATACAAGCATTTTTGTTTGGGTTTTACTATGGAGAAAGGGAAAAACTTATTGATAGCAAATTGAATGGTTTCTGTAAAGTTTTGAGCAGAAACATTTACATTGTCAGTGTAAAAACAATGAGGTCGAAAGGGAAACCATGGAAAAAATTTTGAAGACCACTCTTATCCATTTGTAAGTAGTTAAATATTTGACGGGGTATGGGAGCTGTAGTTTTAAGTAAATCAGTTTTGATAACTGATGAAATTAAATAATGATCAGAATTTCCAATACTATACCTCTCGCGACATCGACACTCGTAATATCTTGCATTGTGGTAAGATAGAGATCTAAAAGAAAACTATTATCACCGCTATTACGAGGAGTAAAAGTTGGGTTTTTAACAATTTGGAATAGACCCTGAGACGCGGCAAAAATGTCTGCCAGTTTTCCACTATTGTCAACATCGTCGGTCGATTTGGAGAATTCCGACCATGATTTGTTGTGGACGTTGAAGTCACCGGTAACGATAACTTCACAGTTAGGGGACTTTAATGGGGACTTAGGGGACTTCACAATTAGGGGACTCTAATCTCGTCCACAATTTTTGTTAGTGAATTAAAAAAGTTTGGGTTACGTTTGTTGGGGGACCGGTACAAAGCTATTGTAAGAAAGTAATTTCAGGAAGACAAATCTTTGAAACCATTGTTTTGAAGCCATCACCGTGTAGTTCAAAATTTGGAAAGCGCGTGTACGCAACACTCTCATGAATGAATGCGCACACGCCCTGATGGAGTTTGAAAGCTGATTCAAGCCTATATCTGGAATTAAGCGATTCTATAAAGAGAAAATTTTCAAAAACTTGTGTTTCTGTAAGAAATAGAATGTTCGGTTTGTCGTGCTCAAGATGATGTTGCACGTGGTCATGGTTAGCGTTCAATCCGCAGATGTTTTAAACATGTATTTTAAAATTTTTGTTTGATTCATATATGTTTTGTCCCTGCAAATACCGTGGACATGCCGCTTTATGGGCGGGTGGATTGCGCATATTTGCTTTACCACTTGCTGACGTATATCTTTTATGTTGTATACTGCCTTATAAATATCAAAAAGTTTATTTTATTTTTTTATGTTTTATTAAAGAATGGATAACTAAGCAAAAAATCTTATCATACAATAAAATATGACATATGCCAATATTTCATGATAAGATGAAGAAATAATAACAAAATAATAAGCGAAAAACAAATAGTGAGAAATTTGCAGAAACAAAACAAAACTAATTGCCAGTAATCCAGCTGATGCAGCGAACCCCAGACGCACCTCACCACCTCAATCGAGGCACAAAGCCCACACATAATTATGTGTTGGTCTGATTCCTCGGAAGAGCTAACGAGCGGTACCTTCACGGAACGCTGCCCAGCTAAGACTGGAAGTGCTGCCGTTGACTAATTAAAGTTCGTCCGCCAGCACCCTAAGATATCATCTTTACTAATGATATCTCCTGCCATTGCCAGTGGTATGTGATATCTCACGTTTACTCATATGTCAATGGCAGGAACTGGAGTACGCAGGGTTGTCAGACCCGTAGATCAACATTGATCATAATCGATCAAAATCAATCCATCCTGCGGGAGAGTAGAAATGAGAGTAGAACATGAGAGTAGAAATTTTGAAAACAACAATATTTTTGACCTTGACGAGTGAGATGTCATATGAAAGATGAATTTCCTGTTCCATAGCCATTTATTTTCAAAAATATGAAATTATTTCTTTACAAGCTCTCGTAAACTATAAATCACATGAACCTGAAAATTGAGATGTGTGTAAAACTAACCTATCCACCAAAATATAAAAAAATGTTTTCTTTTGTTTTTCAGTGCAACCCTTTGAAGCCTTTAATAAAAATATGTTTTTTACCGAGTCAAGTAGGGTGTCCTTCACTTCAGTATTCCAAAAAAATTTATTTTCGACGTAGTATTTTTTTGTAATTTTTGAATACACAATAGCATTTTTCATGTTTTACTTCGGTCTGAAAGGCCTAAGTATTACATTCATGAGCCAAAAGTGAAATTCTTACCCCCACTTTTTTAGCATTTCTCGACGTTTTAGGTCATAACGATTCCAAAAAAGCAAAAAAAAAATGTAGTCATGTCTGTCTGCCAGCTGTCACAACCGACGAAATCTAGAAACTGTCGAAGCGATTTTAAACATTTTGGTTTCTAAAAATAGGTATACTCAATGGTAAGAGCTGAAAGAACGATGTGTTTGATAACTGTACCGAAAGTGTGTCAAAAAAAATCGTCAAGTGGGTCGAAACAGCGAAATATGCATATTTTTTGCTTAAAAAACGTTCATCTTAAGTGATAATGAGTAGGAACAAAGAATGTCGAGAAATCTTGATGGTCGGGATTGGTATGTGAGATCAAAAACTAGATTATTGCATTAGAAGTTTGTCAAAAAAATGTTGTCAAATGTGTCAAAAGAAAGATTTTTATTTATTATTTTACCTAATTTTTCGGAAAAATATATGATTAATTATTTGTATGACATGAAATTTTATTATTATTATTGAGAATTATGGCATTATAAGTTTGTCAAAAAAATATTGGCAAGTGTGTCGAAAAAATGATTTTCATTTCTTGTTTTGGAACGAAATAAAATTAGTTATTTGTTTGAAATGAAATGTAATTGAACATGAAATTATTATTATTGAGAATTTTATTGCATTATTATTTTGTCAAAAAACTATTATCAAATGTGTCAAAAATATTATTTTCATTTATTTTTTTAGCCAATTTTTTGGAAAATTATGTATTTTTGTATGGCATGAAATGTAATTGAACATGAAATTGGACATGGAAATTTTTGAATTTATTATAGTTTGTGGAATATTTTTGGAATTTTGAAAAAAGTTTGTATTTTTGAGTTGTAATAATTTTTGCAATATTTTTAGAATTTTTGAAATAGTTTTAGTTTTTGATTTTGTTATAATTTTTGCAATATTTTTAGAATTTTAAAAAAATTGAATTTTTGTATTTGTATTTGAATTTCATATATATTTTTAGAATTTTGAAAAAAGTTACAATCTTTGATTTTGTAAGAATTTTTGGATGGATTATTTCTAGAATTTTGAAAAATTTTAAATTTTTGATTTTATTATAATTTTTGGAATTTTGAAAATGTTTCAATATTTGATATTGTTATAATTTTTGCAATGTTTTTAGAATTTGGAAAAAGTTGGAATTTTTGAATTTGTGAATTTTTTGAATATTATTAGAAAATTGAAAAAAGTTTTAATTTTTGATTTTGTAAGAATTTTTGGAATATTATTAGAATTTAGAAAAAGTTTAAATATTTGATTTTATTCTAATTTTTGAAATTTTGAAAAAAGTTTGTATATTTGATTTCGTTATAATTCAGTTTTCACTTGAAAAAGTTTCAATTTTTGATTTTGTTATAATTTGTGCTTTTAGAATTTATAATAATATTTTTAGAATTTATGAAAAAGTTTTAATCTTTGATTTTGTAATAATTTTTGGAATATTTTTAGAATTTTGAAAAAAGTTTGAATTTTTGATTTTATTTGATTTTTACAATATTTTTGGAATTTAGAAAGAAATGTGAATTTTTGATTTTGTAATATTTTCTTTAAAACGCTAAATGGAAAAGCTATGAGTAGTTTGCTGATGTATCATCTTTTCACTAAATTATGCTAAGTTATGATCTGTTATTATTTTCCGGCAACGTATTGATGTTTCGAGTTAGTTATGTTATAAATTTCTAAACAGAGATACATGTACTTTAACAAAGAGTTTTATGTTTGATATACATCGCTGCCCAAAACAAAAAACAATGTCCTCATAAAAGTGTTTTGTCGAAAACTATATCAAAATCCTTAATCCAGATCGAAGTCTTGATATCTCAGAGCTTGAGATTTCAGCCCCTTCATATTTTACTTTCGAATTTTACACTACATAGTATTTTTTTGTAGCTTTTGAATAATAGCATTTTTTCATGTTTTTCCCCCTTAGTTCCGAACCGAACCAAAAATCTTAAAAAATGTTGGAATTATAGAAAAATTTGTTAGCTTTTAATGATCTTAGCGATAGTTTAATATAGCGAAATGTTAAATACTCATAATTATATTTACTAGGGAGGTGGGAGTTTAAAGAGCTAAAACACAATTTAAAACCCAGTCAAATGGGGTGTTATTTGAAAGAGCAATTGATTTTAGAAACATTGCAATTTTTTTTACAATTTTGTAATACACAGATTTTGAATTATTGTAAAAAATGCAATTTTATGTTCCAGGGGTTTTCGAGCTTGATTGACATAAAAATTTGAAAGAACTGTGACAGGAAAATTAGTAAATTTTTAACGTAAACAATAGAGAAGTGTCAAATAATTCTTTTTCAGCATTTTAGGAGATGAGAGTGAAAAAAAGTGAAAAAGCTGGTCATTCAAAAGAGCACTTAATTTAAAAAACATTACATTTTTTGTGTTTTGTTTTTGAATTATTGTCCATTACTATTTGGATTGATAATGTAGTTTTTCCAATTTAACATAAACAGATATGAATAATATTTAATTATTACTTGTTGATTTACAAATTCACGGAACCATCAGCGAGTGAACTTTATTCGCACTTGTACGACGTTTTTTTATATTAATAATAATTTACATTTCTTAACAGTTTTATTATTTTTATATTAAATTTTTATTCTAATTCAATTTTCTATTTTTGGAAATTTATTTGCATCATAATAATTATATACATTTTTTTTAGGTAAGGATTTTTTAATGATGGATTTTTTATTAATCATGCTGGATTATTTTATTTTTAAAGAAACTAAAACGTAGGGTTTCCACGGTTTTAAATATCGGTATTGAAAACCGGTATTGAAGTAAATTTTCACAATACCGAACCGTATCACAATACCGGTTTTCAAAATTTTAATGTTCAGAAGTTAATACAGATGGCAATCTGCAAATCTTACACATTCTAAAACAAAAAACCAGAGAGTTGCATAACTTTTGGCGATTAAAACAAAAAAAAATTAGTTTTCTGAAAACTTTCGCCTATAGCAGTGCAATAGCAACACTCTTCTTTTTGTGTTCGAAGTTCGTAAATGAAAGAGAAAAAAATAAAAATAAAATTTTTAAAAACATACTTTTAATGAAAACGAACTAAAAACTAAAAAATAAATTTTGGATTAACACAACAAGAAACAAAGGTTATTTTCAAACGTAAAATCTTTTATTAATACCTATGTTTGCTTTCAAACTGTAATAAGGAAATAAATATTTAAATCTCTTTTTAAAGCCTACGGCTCGCGCTGTAAATTTCGCCTCCGATCACAAAAGATTCACTTACCGCTTTAAATATGCAATATACTATTGTAAAATGTTTACATTGAGTTTTCTAATGTTTTAGCCAAATTTTTAAGATGTTTCATACAAATACCGCGCAATACCGGTAGATACCGGTATTGAAAAATTTTGAATACCGAGAACCGGTATTAGAATTTTCCGGTATTTTGGAAACTCTACTAAAACGGAATAGAAAATAACAACATTTTATTAAAAATTTTCAATTCAAAGATAAGTTTTTATCATTTAAATTTATATTTAAGCTATTTATATGCAAAACTTTAGTTAGACTTTAATTATTACAAAAGTTTTGTTAATAATTTTCCAGGAGTACTGCAGATTCAACAATAGATTACAGTCCACTCTCTGTCTTCCTTACTTTGAGCATTGATTAAGTATCAATACTTAATCAATACTTTGAGTTACATAACATGTTTATGTTTTTTAAATAATATTTTACTTAGGGTTCCATAATTGTGATTGTCGATTTTAACAGTCAACCTAGGTAGACCTAGATTCACGTTGTCCAGCTGTTAAAGTAAGGAATTAAGGTTTTATTAATTTAGTTATTGGTGATATATTTTACTAAAATTTCAAACCTGATATTCCGGTCATTGACCAAAAAGTGAACGTTTATTTGCTTGGGCATTATTTATCTATCAATATCGTATCAGAAGAACCAAATTTCCCACTAAAACCTATAATTCCTACAGGTTCTCATAAAATGAGCAAAATATTTTTTCGTAAAAACCATTTAATTTGTATAATTATTTTTTTTTATTTATATTAAAGAACAACTGATCTACGCTCATTTAGTAATTTACATATCATATTTATAACACATTTTTGAAGGTGTAACCCATTAGTTAGTTCCATTTACATTATTTTTATAATTATGATAATTTTTCGTAATTCAAAAATGCTTTTACAAATTAATACAACAATAATGCATTTAATAATGCATCACTAATAATACCACTAATAATGCATCTGAACTAATTATACTTAAAACGTTTGCTTGGGAGCTAGTACCAATCTTCATCTAAATCTTTAATTCGTCATATAAGAAAGGCATTTTTATATGAAATATGAAGCATGAAATATGCAGACATGAAATATGTAGAAACTGGAAAAGAGAAGAAAGGAAGCTAACATATAGATATAACTCTATATATAATATAACGACACTCTCCAAAATTTATTCCTTTCTGCCAATCACTTCCATTTTCAAAGAAATTCTTTCACCACTTTAGTTTTGGAATAAATTTTTTATATGATTGTTTTTCAAGCTACTTAGGTGAAAAATTGAGAAAAATGCATCAAAAAGCTAAATTTTAAACACTCACAACTTTTTCCAGAGACCGCAGCATTTTTTGAGCTTGTCTCATCAAGCCCTTTCCAATGATCTGAGCTACCCCCATATACCCTATATTTCCCGAAATATTTGTTGAAGTCAATTAGAATATTCGCACTGTAACTTTTCAAGATAAAACTACGAATTCAACCATAAAATAGCACACGACGTCGTTGTTAATTGTCTGCTTTAACACAAAAAAAAAACAATATTTGTCTTTATCATTATGTTAAATTAAAAGAAAACAGTTTTTAGTTTAAATTTTCTTATCACGAAAGTTTTTTCCGAAACACTATGAAGAAAATTTTATCGCTTTTTAGAAGACAGTTTTCATCATAGAAAAAAGTTTTTTCTTACAAAACATTTCTGAAAATAATACAAAATATTACTTTTTTAAGGAAAAATACTTACATCTCTATGTATATTTAGTTTATATGTAATGTACATATGATATTTTGATACATTTTTACTTTTATTATGAATAAGGAAAAAAAGAAAACGAATGGCAAAAGTGTTTGGTTCTGTTATCAATTTCGCAGCCGAACAATTTTAGGTTTATAAAATGTTAGGTTTATAAACTTAGTGTAGTGGTTATTGCTTACAATAGCTTTAATTAAGTGAATAAAACTTTGTACATACATCTACAAGCAGGTTTGATAAGCATGACAAGGAATCATGCTTCTATAAAGAGTGGAAATGAATCAATAAATTTATTTGAAATATTTAAAATTAATTAATTTAAGGAGTCTATCTCGTAAATCGATTTAAAAAACCAACTATGCATTTCATTATTTTTCTCTGAACAAGCCTTTTATTGATAAGAAAATAAAGTTGTTGGGTGGCATACTACATATCTTCGACTGTCTTTCTAGCCCTTTTCGACTATGAAGCTCTTTCTAGAAGTGAGTTTTTGCAATCTACGGTTAAATTGCGTTTCAGTTCATTGAATTGATTGAAGTGAACTGATTTTGGAATAAAGTGCTAAAATAGGGCGAATTGGAATTTTTTTATCAACCATATCGAAAATGGAGTTTTGAGAAAAACGTGTTAAAGTTTTGGATACTAGTACTTCAATGATCAAATATTTATTTAATAAAATTTGAACTTATATCCCAAGAGTCATTTTATCATTAAAAGTGTTTCAGAAGTAACTTTCTATTTTTTATTATAAAAGTACCTACACAAGATACTCTATATCATAATTTTTATTTCAGAAATCGATTTAAAATTTTAACAACACATCCCTAGCCACTAGTACAGATCCATTATTGTACGAAAACTGATTTAGTCTACTACCAATCACAAAAAATCTACTTTCGATGTTAGTATACACTGTATCGAAAATATTTTAGTGAGAGTTATAAAAACAATTTTTTAAAAGCCATCTATTTTCTAATTTATAAACTAGAGTTATCAATTTAATCTGCAATTTGTTTTATTTTATATTACAAAAAATATATAATAAATAAATATGGTAAAACGAATAAAAATCAAGAGAAGCAATTCAAATAATTTTGTTAATTTATCTCGCGCTCATTACCATCGGCTATTTTCTCGACGTATGTTAAATTGTTCGCTGGTTTCAAATATATGTTACTTTCGGCACCGTTGAAGAATATACTATTTTGAAAGTAATTTAAATAATGCCGAAATTATTTAGCAAGTTGATTGATAAACCTTTATGAGAAAAAATCAAAAAGACTAGCATTGGTACAGTATGTTGGCAAATGTATGTATTGTTAAATACGAAAAAGATATTGCTGTAAATGGAATCAAAGTGATATTTTATGTGCTGAAACTATGGTTTGAATGCCGATCGAAAGGAGAACAACGATTAAAGACAAAACACAAAAAGACACTTCCTTTCGAATTGAAGTTTAATATTTGGTTGTCGGCTTAAATATATGTAGAAAAGTATTAAAAAACAATAGTTAATATCAAAAATAACAACCAAATTTGTAATTATTATAACACATACGCCCATGAAATTATTTATCTTTCCACCTTCTTTTTATATCTTTCACGTCATATAACATATCTTAAATTTTCCAAATTTTTTGTTCAATTGATATTTTTTTTTGCAGAAAATTTTTTATACAGAAAACGTAAACAACAAAATATACGCAAAAAAGATTTACACAAAAATAAGAATGCTATCATTCATAAATAAAAATTAGTTTGAATGTTTTTCGTTTTAAAGGTCGGTACTTTATAGAAATGTAAGACAAAAAATCCTAATGGTCAGATAACTCTAATAAGGAGATTCGATGAAACTTCATTTATATTCGTTCAAATCGTAATTCCAATAGAAGGCATTTTAATTTGAAAAAATGGAGGGGCTGAAATCTCACAGCTCTGAGATATCAAGACTTCGGTCTGGGTAAAGGATTTTGATATAGTTTTCGGAAAAAGGACATTGGTTTTAGTTGTGGGCAGCGATGTATATCAAACATAACTCTTTGTTAAAGTACAAGTATTTTTTATCTCTGTTTAGAAATTTATTACAAAACTAACACGAAACATCAATACGTTGCCGGAAAATTATAATCAAAATTCCAAAAATATTGTTAAATTAAATAAAATCAAACTTTTTCAAAATTCCAAAAATATTCCAAAAACTAGAATGAAATCAGATATTCAAACTTTTTCTAAATTCCCATAATATTCCAAAAATTCTTAAAAATTCAAACTTTTCCAAAATTCTAAAAATATTGCAAAATTTATTACAAAATCAAAAATTCAAACTTTTTTCAACATTCCAAAAATTATAATAAAATCAAAAATTTCAGATTTTTCAAAATTCTAAATATATTCAAAAAATTCTTACAAAATCAAAAAATGAAACTTTTTCAAAATTCTAAATATATATATATAAAATTCAAAATTCTATTTTTTTCTTTATTCTAAAAATATTGAAAAAATTATAACCAAATTAAAAATTGAAACCTTTTTCAAAATTCCAAAAATATTCCAAATATAAGAATGAAATCAAATATTTAAACTTTTTCTAAATTCCAATAATAATCCAAAAATTCTTAAAAATTCAAACTTTTTCCAAAATTCTAAAAATATTGCAAAAATTATTACAAAATCAAAAATTGAAAATTTTTTCAAAATTCCAAAAATTACAATAAAATTAAAAATTTTTCAAAATTCTAAAAATATTCCAAAAATTCTTACGAAATCAAAAATTAAAACTTTTTCCGAAATTCTAAAAACATTGCAAAAATTATTACAAAATCAAAAATACAAACTTTTTCAAAATTCCAAAAATATTTCAAAAACTATAACAAATTCAAAAATTTCCATGTTCAATTTTTTTCAATTACATTTACGTCATAAAAACAGCTACATTTTTTTTTCCAAAAAATTGGCTAAAAAATAAATGAAATCATTTTTTGACACACTTGACAACATTTTTTTGACAAACTTATAATGCCATAATTCTCAATAATAATAATAAAATTTCATTTTAAACAAACAATTTATTTTTTCCAAAAAATTGGGTAAAAAATAAATAAAAATCTCTCTTTTGACATACTTGACAACATTTTTTTGACAAACTTATAATGCCATAATTCTCAATAATAATAATAAAATTTCATTTCAAACAAACAATTTTATTTTTTCCAAAAAATTGGGTAAAAAATAAATAAAAATCTCTCTTTTGACACACTTGACAACATTTTTTTGACAAACTTATAACGCCATAATTCTCAATAATAATAATAAAATTTGATTTCAAACAAACAGTTTTATTTTTTTCCAAAAAGTTGGGTAAAAAAATAAATAAAAATCTTTCTTTTGACACACTTGACAACATTTTTTTGACAAACTTATAATGCCATAATTCTCAATAATAATAATAAAACCGAAGTAATTTCATTTCAAACAAACAATTTTTTTTTCCAAAAAATTGGGTAAAAAAATAAGTAAAATCTTTCTTTTGACACACTTGACAACATTTTTTTGACAAACTTATAATGCCATAATTCTCAATAATAATAATAAAATTTCATTTCCAACAAACAATTAATTTTATTTTTTTTCCAAAAAATTAGGTAAAAAAAAAAATAAAAATCTTTCTTTTGATACACTTGACAACATTTTTTTGACAAACTTATAATGCAATAATCTAGTTTTTGATCTCACATACCAATCCCTACCATCAAGATTTCTCCAAATTTAATGTTCCTACTCGCAATCTCCAAATTAAATGTTCCTACTCGTTTTTTAAGCCAAAAATATGAAAATTTGCTATTTTTGACACACATAATGATTTTTCTGACACACTTCCGGTACAGTTATCGAACACAGCGTCCTTTCGGACCTGTCCCTTGAGTATACCTATTTTTAGAAAAATTTTTGAAATCCCTCCAGCGGTTTTCCCTGCAGCGTAGGTAATAACGGCCGGACGGACGGCCGGCAGACAGACATACATTTTTTCTTTGCTTTCTTAGAATCAGGATGTCCTAAAACGTCGAGAAATTTCAAAAAAGTGGGGGTAAAAATTTCACTTTGAGCTCATGAATGTAATACTTAGGTCTTTCAGACCGAAGTAATTCCATACACTGAAAAAAAACATGTTTTAGTTCCGATCGAAATGCAGTTGTCTCAACATCACCGTGCGTTCAGATATGGCGAATCGAACTACGAAATTGTTTCAACAACTGTACAGTTATAGAACGATGTAGTTGAGACAATCACGCGTAATATTTATGTGAAAATAAAATATGCATTGTTGAATCTCAAATACTTCAATTTTTTCATGGAGATTTTCAATTTTTTAATGGAAATAGTTATTAACTTTATTCAACTACTGGTTTATCGGGATACAACACTTTATATTTTAAATAAGCCTCATTCTGCTGTCAGGAAAATGTTATTGTGTTGTTGTCCCAATCACGGGGAAATTGTTTGCAAATATTTTTTCTTATAATAAACTGTCAACTTCGAGATGAGGTTGTCAATACTTCAAATTATTTATTCAGTGTAGAAAAAAATCAACCGGGGCTTATATTCGGTGAATATTTGTTTATGAAAAGGTAATTTTCATAATTATGTAGCACATTTGACACATTCAATGACCAACAGTATCAATAGGCATTGGTAAATAGATCCCCATGTAGTAGGAGCCGATCCAACATTGCCTCCAAATTTCGTTGATTAATTAAAATGCCGTGGTGCATGTCTATCACAATATAAAACGATATCAACCCCAAAACCCCAAAACATTTTTTCCATATCCAATCAACTTTGGAGCTAACAAAAATGCTTTAGGAAAAAAACGCCGTGGTTTTAACTTTTACTCCAATTGAATAATTATTCTTTCTTCTAGCAATGCATTAAAATATTTCACTCCTAAATATAAACTAAAATAGTTTTATTTATGGGGCATTCCACGTGAACGGTAACAAACAAAAAATGTTTTTTTCCAAACTTTAGAGATTTTTAGTACTCCATCAAAAACAATTTTGGAATTATTTTACTTTTTTTGGCCCAACACTTTGTCATTAGTGACTGTCACAAATTTAAATTTTTTTCTTAAACGACAAACGTTTTCATTTTGTATAAGTCAATTTAATGCGCAAAAAAATGTTTAAAAAAATATTAGTTCGTTAGCATTTTCCCGGAAAGTACGATAATAGTAGTTTATGTAACAAGTACGCAAAATATGGTTTTAGCGGACGAATCGTAATGTTTCCGGACGAGGCACTAGCCGAGTCTGTAATATGAAGATGAGTCTGCTAAAGCCATTTGCGTACGTGTTGCATACAACGTTTTTTTGTATTAGCTCTTAGGATTTTTTTTTCTAATTTATTGCTTAATTTGTATTCGTGCGTACCTAAAAATTTGATTTTTGAACAAAACTTATCTAAGCAATTGTGATTATAATTTGAAAATATGGAGGGGCTGAAATCTCACAGCTCTGAGATATCAAGACTTCGGTCTGGGTTAAAGATTTTGATATAGTTTTCGGCAAAAAACTTTTATGAGGACATGGGTTTTAGTTTTGGGCAGCGATGTATATCAAACATAACTCTTTGTTAAAGTACAAGTATTTTTAATCTCAGTTTAAAAATTTACTACACAACTAACTCGAAACATCAATACGTTGCCAGAAAATTATAATCAAAATTCCAAAAACATTGTAAAAATTAAATAAAGTCAAACTTTTTCAAAACTCCAAAAATATTCCAAAAATTAGAAAAAAATCAAATATTTAAATTTTTTCTAAATTCCAACATTTCAAAAATTCTTAAAAATTCAAACTTTTTCCAAAATTCTAAAAATATTGCAAAAATTATTACAATATCACAAATTGAAAGTTTTTTCAAAATTCCCAAAATTATAATAATATCAAAAATTTAAAATTTTTCAAAATTCTAAAAATATTCCAAAAATTCTTACAAAATCACAAATTAAAACTTTTGCCGATATTCTAAAAATATTGCAAAAATTATTACAAAATCAAAAATACAAACTTTTTCAAAATTCCAAAAATATTTCAAAAACTATAACAAATTCAAAAATTTCCATGTCCAATTTCATTTTCAATTACATTTACGTCATAAAAACAGCTACATTTTTTTTCCAAAAAATTGGCTAAAAAAATAAATGAAATCATTTTTTGACACACTTGACAACATTTTTTTGACAAACTTATAATGCCATAATTCTTTATAATAATAATAAAATATCATGTCATACAAACTATTAATTTTATTATTTTCTAAAAAAATAGGGTAAAAAATAAATAAAAATCTTTCTTTTGACACACTTGACAACATTTTTTGACAAACTTATAATCCATAATTCTCTATAATAATAATAAAATTTCACATCAAAGAAACAATTTTATTTTTTTCCAAAAAATTGGGTAAAAAACTAAATAAAAATCTTTTGACACACTTGACAACATTTTTTTGACAAACTTATAATGCCATAATTCTCAATAATAATAATAAAACTTCATTTCAAACAAACAATTAATTTTATTTTTTTTTTCCAAAAAATTAGGTAAAAAAATAAATAAAAATCTTTCTTTTGACACACTTGACAACATATTTTTGACAAACTTATAATGCAATAATATAGTTTTTGATCTCACATACCAATCCCAACCATCAAGATTTCTCCAAATTTAATGTTCCTACTCGTAATCACTTAAAATGAACGTTTTTTAAGCCAAAAATATGATAATTTGCTATTTTTGACACACATAATGATTTTTTTGACACACTTCCGGTACAGTTATCGAACACAGCGTCCTTTCGGACCTGTCCCTTGTGAATACCTATTTTTAGAAAAAAAAATTTTTGAAATCCCTCCAGCGGTTTTCCCTGCAGCGTAGGTAATGACGGCGGCCGGACGGACGGCCGGCCGGCCGGCCGGCCGGCAGACAGACATACATTTTTTTTTTTTTTGCTTTTTTAGAATCAGGAGGTCCTAAAACGTCGAGAAATGTCAAAAAAAGTGGGGGTAAGAATTTCACTTTGAGCTCATGAATATAATACTTAGGTCTTTCAGACCGAAGTAATAATTATAATATAAAATGAAAACAAATTTTGAATACGCTAAAGTGTTGTCATAACGACTTAAAGTACTAGGCCGCTAAAATACAATTTTGCGGACTCTGAACAGAGTCCTTCTAAAAGTAATCATTTTTCGGAGCTACTACTAAAAAAATATTTAAAAAATGTTTGAGGGTAGTTTTCTCCCTTATTTTAAAGTTTTAAAGTTTAAAATCAATGTTTCAAAATGTATGACACGTTCTTAGAGTATGCACTTTCAAATAATCTTATCACATGGTAAAAGTAGTATCGATGTGAGGGTTAGAGGGCGCTGAAGGTAAGAAATAGCACTATTTAGGAAAATTTTGCTCATGACAGTTTTGCCCTAAAATTTTACGTAGATTGCGAATATATTTCTAGATATGCAGAACTCTTCAATTTAAAAAATATTGGCCGCCACATTTTTAATAATTTGACACCAGATTTGGATTTAATGGCCGTGATTATCTTATAACACATTCTTTGAACTTTATTTCCCGTTTTACAGCACAAGATATAACGTGAAAACCGGCTTTGGAGATGGTTTTTGACCACCAGCGTCCTCTAGTGCTCACATCGATACTACTTGCATCACGCTACATTTAATTTAGTTTATTAGCATCGGCTAGAAGCGGTTTAAAACGACGCTACGAACACCTCCCAACGTTGGACGCATGATGGTTGGACACATCGTGTGGCCGATGCTCGAATGTTAAGCGTCCAATGTCATGCGTCCAACGTTAGGGTTTGGACACGTTTGGGACATATTCGGCGTTTTGACACAAGCCAAAGAGATTTTTTTGGCAAATTGCTTTTGTTTTACAATTTGTAACATTGCTACACGATGCGTCAAACGATTGAAATTGGCTATTATTTTGAAAACGTACATCGAAAAAAATCGACTATTTTAAAAAAATCTGAAATTTTGATATATTGACGAAAGAAAAAAAGTTATTTCTGGTTTTAGTTTTTGAGTACTCTGAATCGGAGTTATGCGCGGTTGAATTTTTGAGGCTTTTTCACGTAGTTTTGGTAATGGAATCAATGTTTCGTTAAAAGGTCCCATAAATTTCATGCGATTTACGTATATTTTTGCAACTAAAGAGAAAAATGGTTGAATAATCGAAATGTGTACGTTGGAAATTAATAACTTTTATCTTTTCCGCTAGGCGACGCGTTAAACCTTAGTTTACTTCAAAGCTCATATCTCAAAAATCGTCCTTTTTTTGTTTTGTTTTCAACAAATTTTAAAGTAAACACATGCAGCTATGAAATTAAAAGTGATAAGTGAAAATAAAAAGTGATATGGAATCTGGATTTTTTAAAGTTTAGTATATGAAAAATTCACATGTGTTTTTACATCAAATTAATTATCCTTTACTAAATGTGAATATAATATATTGAAAATTTTATATTTTAACATCTGTACTAAATTTGAAACATATTCTGTGCATTACTCATTGGAAAACAGGTTTTTATTGAGAATAAGAAGTGGAGATTCCTACGATCGAAGATTGTGATTTACTTTCAACATCTTAACACTGACATAGGCATGAGGCTATTTTTAATAAATTTTTTTTCTATAAAAATCATAATTTAATGAAACAATAATAATACTACAAACAAATACATAAAAAAATTAATTTATATATTTTTTTGCCTCTAAATTGAAATATTTCTGATTATCGGAAAAGGAAAACACTTTGCCCAATATTTTATCGCATGTAGTGTTATCCGGTAAAAACCCAAGCAGAGTTTGCCAGACTTTGAAATATGGCCAAGCACTGGCCCATTAATGGTTAACAGTACATGGCTATTGTTATTGGGCCAGCACTAGAACCATTCATCGGCCAGTATACAGTTACCTTTAAATGGCCAAGCATTGGCCTTAACAGTACTTGGCTATTTTTATTGGGCCATTACTGTAACCATAAATCGACTGATCTACGATTTATAGAAAATAGCCAGTACACTTTACTTTATATGGTCTATCAATGGCACGTTAATGTTTAGCATTAATTGAATATTGTTTTGTTATTGTACAGTACTGCAACCATGAATTGCCCGATCTATGTCATTCGGTTAAATACACTAGAGTAATATCCATTTTAGAAACAAATAGTTTGAAAAATTTTACCTATAGTTTAGTTATCGTTTCTTAGCTGAAAGACTATGATATTATTGATAATGCTGGTATGAGCTTGAAATTTTTTTCATTAGACATTTTATTTTTATTTTAATTATTTTGTATTTGATTTATTTAAATTTACATATAATAATATTTTATATGCTTTTTAATGGTCCAGTCGTGGTTGCCAGTATTCGGCCATTGTTGCAATACTGGTAGTTATTATTGGTCCGTTTTAAGTGTTAAAATACTTTTATATTTAACGCATGGCTCAGAAACTCAATATAAAAATAAGAAGAATTTTATAAATCTTTGCAAACATATTGTTGATTTTAAAATACCTGCAGCATGGCATTTCTTTGCAACTGCACATGGAAAGGGTCCATTGGATCGGAAGTACACTTAAAAGAGAAGCCCTGAGAGCATCGCTTAAAGGATAGAAAATATCAACAGCAAGGGAATCATTTGAAATGACAGAAATTTGGTCGAAAAAAATCAACCACGTATGAAATTTTTATATGTGTCTTCAGAAGATATCGAACTACAGGAGCAATTTCTTTCATGGTTTTCGAACATTAAAACAATTAGTGAACCTCAAGGATCTCAGTATTTTTTAGGGGTTAACACTACACGCGATAAAATAACTGCAAAAATGTTTCCCTTTTCCGATAATCAAAAATATTTCAATTTAGAGGCAAAAAAAATATATAAATTAATTTTTTAATATATTTGTTTGTAGTATTATTATTGTTACATTAAATTGTGATTTTTATAGAAAAAAAAAATTTATTAATAATCGACTTATGCTTATGTTATTGTTAAGATGATGAAAGTAAATCACAATCTTCGATCATTGGAATCTTCGATCATTGGAATCTCCAATCCTTATTCTCAATAAAAACCTGTTTTTCAATGAGTAATGAATGCACAGAATATGTTTAAAATTTAGTACAGATGTTAAAATATAAAATTTTCAATATATTATATTCACATTTAGTAAAGAATAATTAATTTGATGTAAAAACACATGTGAATTGTTCATATACTAAACTTTAAAAAATCGTAGAAAAAAATCCAGATTCCATATCACTTTTTATTTTTTAATTTCATAGCTGCATGTGTTTACTTTAAAATTTGTTGAAAACAAAACAAAAAAGGATTTTTGAGATATGAGCTTTGAAGTAAACTAAAGGTTTAACGTGCCGCCTAGCGGAAAAGATAAAAGTTATTAATTTCCAACTTACACATTTCGATTATTCAACCATTTTTCTCTTTAGTTGCAAAAATATACGTAAATCGCATGAAATTTATGGGATCTATTAACAAAACATTGATTCCATTGCCAAAACTATGTGAAAAAGCCTCAAAAATTCAACCGCGCATAACTCCGATTCAGAGTATTCAAAAAATAAAACCAGAAATAACTTTTTTTCTTTCGTCAATACCAACAATATATCAAAATTTCAGATTTTTTAAAAATAGTCGATTTTTTTTCGATGTACGTTTTCAAAATAATAGCCCAATTCATCAAACGTTTGACGCATCGTGTAGCAATGTTACAAATTGTAAAACAAAAGCAATTTGCCGAATAATAGCCGAATATTAAATTTTGAAAATTTTTGTGTTAATTAATTTAAAGGATCAATATTTTATTAAATTGTGTGTTAAGTTAATAAGAGATGTGTTTTGTAATATATTTTTTGTAACACAAGCATAAAAAATATGTAATTTTGTACTAGAATAAAATACAAGAAAAAACTACTTTTCCGCACATATGACCACAAAATATTTTGTGCACGGGCTAGCACGCCGCCTGCATGTGTGATTTGTAGTTAAATCTAATCTATCCATATATTAATCTATATATAATATTTTTATAGCACTAAAATATCAAAATAATAATTTAAATAACTTACCATATAGTAAAAACAACTTAAACACATTGCATCATTTGAATTGCAAGAAAAAACAATTCATTTAGGTTTTCAAAGTTCACAATTTTGACAGCTCAGTTGGATTACTATGTGTTTATTTTGTTGGATTCTTATGTTTATTTTTTTGAGCTAGTATAATTTACAACTATTACAACGAAGATGGCGCACTTTAATTATTTAAAAATCTTAAATTTGTTTATAACTTTGTTAAATAAATGATTAAATGAACAATTAAATAAATATTTATAAATTTTATGCACTTGTTACCAAAAATAGTGTGTATTACTAGTGCGAATGCGTTTTCCAAACGCGAGTTATTTGCCGCACGACCGCAGGGAGCGAACTAACTCTAGGGAACTAACTCTTGTTTGGAAAACGCATTCGCACTAGTAATACAATCTATACTATTTGAGTTATTATTTTGAAATTTTTGTCAATTTTTTTCGATTTTTTATTCTGAAAATTTGATGTTATTAGTATTGATGCAAGAAGAAAACAGTTTTAAAATAGTGTGTGGGTGGTTTGGTATGGTTGGAGTCAGTATTTTGCTAATAAGTCTCACACATTTTATTGGATTGATATAATGCTGCATGAACTTAGATTCTGATCATAAGAGAAAACAATTAAAAACATTTTCGAAAACGATTCGGTAGGTCAAGGTGATGTGATGATTTAGTGATACCCAACATTTTGTTGCGCATCTCATGAACTACTATCGACATATGTAGATGATTTTAGTAAATAAATATGTTTCAAATCATTAAAATATTAATTTCTCTGCACACAGTATAATAATTTTGTTTGTAACTTTTCATATAGTAATGATAAATTATTTAAAAAAGAATAGGTTCTGTGTTTCATTGATGGTTTTTTTATGTGTGTTTACCGATTCCTCGAAAATGGCTCATTAGATTTGGATGACTTAAATTTTATTGTATTAAGGTAGGTCCGCGGTATCATATTTTTTTTATAACGTGAAAAATACTGTTTTTCATAAACTTGGAGAAAAATATATTTTTATGTATTTTCGCCGGTTTCTTTGAAACTGCTTTATCTATTTGGGTGGTTTGTGTTGTATTATAATGCTATAGATGATGAGGTGAACCTATATACTTTCTATGACTGGAAATATGCCGTTTTTTTTTTCAAAATCTCGGAAAGCCATGATTCCTAAATTGTCATTGATGAATGCTTGTCGTGATTTTAAGTTATTAACTCAAACATGCTTTCTTAGCCGGCATTAGCTTTTATATGACTACACTAAAAAAGACAAAATGAATAAACTTTTTTAAAAAAATAAAACGTTAACTCAAATATCACTAGACATATCAATGAACTGGAGTACTTGGGGTTATCACACCCGTAAAACAAGAATTACAAAAATTACAAATCATTAACAACTTATCCTTTAATAAGACTATATGTGTTATTATGGTTTTCCATATTATTCACTGTTTGTGTGCTTTTGTCACGTTTGAATTAAAATGCAATATTTAAAAATATACTTTTTACTCTTTATTTTTAATTTTTTATTAATTAATAATAATATAAACTTCTTTATAGTAACAATTTGAATTTGATTTATTTTATTGAATATCAATTTCGACTTACGTCATCCTCAGTTCTTAAATTATTATTACAATTTTTGCTTAAACTATTACTTATATACTATTCCAACTTCTTCACAACATAAAATACATAGCCAGCTAAAACGGATATAAAAACGAAATAATTGACACATTAAATAGAAAACATAAAAACAAGAAAAATTTGCAAACCCTTACAACATTGAAGAATGAAGAAAACTTAGCAGGCAAAAAATACATAAGCGTAACATATAATAAAACAACATTCAAAATAATGCAAAAAACTTTAGCAAAATATGGATATATTGCAGCTTACAAAAACAAAAATAAAATAGAAAATTACCTAAAAACCAAAAAAACCCAAACCTTAGACACAGGTGTTTATAAAATTACCTGTGATGACTGCAGTAAATTTTATATAGGTCAAACAGTGTGGTCCTTCACAAAAAGATTTATGGAACACACCAGTGAAATTAATAAGAGCGATCCAAAATCCAGATATGCCCAACATTTAAAAATATAAAAACACAAATACACCAATATCAACACAAATTTAACCATATTACATAAAAAAAGAAAAGAACAACATCAAGATAGATTGGAAGAAATAGAAATATATAAACATAAAAACAATAGCAACATTTTATATGATAAAATCAACACTAAAACTAACAAAATATATGAGATAATAATAAAAAATTGAAGTTGAAATAGTATATAAGTAATAGTTTAAGCAAAAATTGTAATAATAATTTAAGAACTGAGGATGACGTAAGTCGAAATCGATATTGAATAAAATAAATCAAATTCAAATTGTTACTTTAAGGAAGTTTATATTATTATTAATAAAATAAAAAAATTAAAAATAAACAGTAAAAAGAATATTTTTAAATATTGCACTTTAATAAGAGTCTTTGAAATATCTATTTCAATGCGCATTAAAAACCGTGATAAACGGCCAAAAATTCATACCTCCATTTCAGAGCATTAATGCTCTGAAATGGAGGTATGAATTTTTGGCCGTTTATCACGGTTTTTGATGCGCATTGAAATACATATTTCAAAGACTCTTATTAAAGTGCAATATTTAAAAATATTCTTTTTACTGTTTATTTTTAATTTTT
The DNA here is from genome assembly GCA_963693315.1 of Diogma glabrata. NCBI lineage: Eukaryota > Metazoa > Arthropoda > Insecta > Diptera > Cylindrotomidae > Diogma > Diogma glabrata. Next base: position 179,958,137 of record OY856186.1, read on the forward strand.
TTATTTTATTAATAATAATATAAACTTCCTTAAAGTAACAATTTGAATTTGATTTATTTTATTCAATATCGATTTCGACTTACGTCATCCTCAGTTCTTAAATTATTATTACAATTTTTGCTTAAACTATTACTTATATACTATTTCAACTTCAATTTTTTATTATTATCTCATATATTTTGTTAGTTTTAGTGTTGATTTTATCATATAAAATGTTGCTATTGTTTTTATGTTTATATATTTCTATTTCTTCCAATCTATCTTGATGTTGTTCTTTTCTTTTTTTATGTAATATGGTTAAATTTGTGTTGATATTGGTGTATTTGTGTTTTTATATTTTTAAATGTTGAGCATATCTGGATTTTGGATCGCTCTTATTAATTTCACTGGTGTGTTCCATAAATCTTTTTGTGAAGGACCACACTGTTTGACCTATATAAAATTTACTGCAGTCATCACAGGTAATTTTATAAACACCTGTGTCTAAGGTTTGGGTTTTTTGGTTTTAAGGGTTTTTAGGGTTTTGGTTTCAGAGCAAAAGCCTGAATTTAGGTTTTTAACATATCAATTTTTTTTTAAATAATGGTCGAAGAAATTATTATACACTTTCAAAAGAATGAACCCTTTAGTTTTTGAAATTATGATATGTAGTTTAATTAGGCAAAATATTTTAAGGTAATATTAATATGTATTTCAGAATTTTTCTTTCATCACATTAATAATTTTATATTATTTATTTTCTGTGAATATTCTGTCGCAGCGCAGTGGACTTTTAACACACCAATTATAATTGAAATATATATAAAATTCGGCTGTGTTCCAAAACGAATCTAAATCAGAGAAATTTCTTATAAAACAATATATTAACCAAAAATAAATCAAGGTTGAATATAAAAGAAAATAATTTAATAAGAAACAAACAAAAATTATAAAAATCAAAATCAAAAGCTTACGTTAATAAGTAATCTATATATGATGATCCACTTCAAAGTTCAAATCGTTGTAATTGTTAGAACATTAGCCAAGTCAATCGTCGATTGTTTGGTTTAACTCAAACGTTGGAGGCAAACATTTGAATCAAACGTTCACCGCATCGTGTAGATCCGGCTTTAAATAATAAAACATCGTTTAAAATAATCTGAAAAAGTTGTATGGAAATTATGCTTTTCTTTTCCATTAAAAGTTTATATTTGTAATTCGGAAGTTTCATATTTGTTAAATTTGATTAATTGGATAACAGCATTCGATTATTTATTATTAAGGACTAGTTTGTACTAAATATATTATGTTACTGCTACGTAAATAATTTCATCAAAACGTTAAAAAGAGCTGTAGCATAATTATTTTCTTGTTTATTTGTAGAAAAACAATCAAACAATAATTTTCATTGTAAACGGATATTTAATCCAAATTTCATTGAACTCAGGTTATAAGCAATTACAATATTCACAGTTATTTTATTCTAGCATCGATTTTTTATTCTAGCTTTATCAAGTAACGCATACCACAAAATTGTAAAAAAATCAAATAAAGTTAAGATTATGTACATATTTTAAACGGATAAAATTAGATAAATAATTTACTGTAAATCTTTTGTGAATATGTTATTCAATAAATAATCGCCATTTGTATTTTCGAAATTGTTTACTTATAGAACCATATCAAACTGGATGTTTAGTTTAAACTTGCTTAAAAAAAATTTACCAACCAATCTATCTAGTCTAAAAATAAATCGTCTGCAATAGCCTTTCTCTACATTAATAAATTTATCAATTAATTTAATCTCAATAATTCATAACATTACATAATTGAAAAATAATTAAATTTCTCAATCCTAGAATGCCAATTTTTAATTTTGTTTTCTATTTTTCTCCCAAATAATTTTCAGGTAAACGAGGGGTCGTTTGTTGGTAGAGTACCCAAAAATTTAATGTATTAGATTTAGATAACTTAAGTTAACAGGTTGGAGTCCCATAGTGTTGGTCGTTCGTAATTTTTAACTCAATTAGCTTTATATAACCCAAATAACAAATATTTCATGGTTTCTGTGGCTTTTAATTTTAAATCTACATAGCTTTAACTTAAAAACTGATCCATTTATTTCAAACGCATTTATGAAAATTTTTGGGTGGTAAAACGATGAATTGATTTAGTACTTTTTGCACTAGATACACAAATGTTTTATGATTTCATCGAATTATCAAAAAATATTATAATGTGTGGTGAAATTTATATATTTAAAATAATAATATACAAATAATAAATTATACTAATAGACTACATATAAATAAAACTGCAAAATACAAGAAATACAAATCGCTAAAATTCGTATGGGCAAAAAAGAAATCTTTTTTAAAGCCTTTGTGATGAACAAAAGTTGTATTTTACAATCAACTATGCAATGTTTGTTAATATTTGGATTCTGGGTGCTTGGCGACATGTTGTGGAAAATGTTTTTTTCTCAAAACTTTGACTAAAAAATCGATTAAAAAATTTAGTAAGTGAAATGATTGAGTTTCATAGTTTGAAAAACTTAAACAAACGGTTATTTGTGAGTTTTTAAGAATATCTATTATTTACAGTTTAATAAAAAAATACAACAAAAGGAAAGAAGTAAATGAATCGTTACAAAACATATAGGCAATCAATACGATCATAAATGATTTCGTCAAGTATCTAACAAGCAGCAATTGATATTTTCAATTTGACATTTCCACTCTTACCACTCTTACCTTAGTACCACACACTTATGCAATTTATAATTGATTCAGCAAAAACCGATCTTTCTATTTGTAGAATGTGGAAATTATAAAAGAAAATTTTTAAATCATGATAAGATGTTGCTCATTTCGTAATGTTTTTTTGTTGTCTTTGCTGTTGTCTCACATTGAAAAAACAAAAGAAAATTAAATAATAATTTTATTGAAGGGAGTATTCTAAAGTGGAAAAATCTTCGTGATAAATTTATATTAAATAGTAACATATTTTATTTTATTCATTTGTTTCGAACGTAGGAATATAAAAAAAGGAAATTAATTTTGTGACAAACGGTAATTAATCAAATAGACAACTTTAGTATGATATCATTTTTTGTGCTTTTCTTTTTGATTTTCTTTTGAATTTAAAATTAAAACAAGATAATATACATACCTTAAGAGTTTTTGAATCGAAAAATGTTTCAATGATTTTTAGATTGAACTAAAATAATTTTAAATCTTTTTTTTGCTTATCTTGTGATTTGTATGTTATTGTATTGTATGCGAACATTTATTGTTAGAATAAAGATATTAAGAAAGTTAAAAGTTTGGAGTATGTACTTTTGTAATTATAACTAATTATAAGATAACAACTCATGGCTTTTCGGTGGTCTGTTATCTAAGGGAAATAAAGTTCTACCATTTTCCCCGAAATCGAAAATATCCGAATAAATAAATCGTTAAAAACAATTATGCTTATTATAAATCAGGTATAGGAAATTTTTAAAACAGTTTTCCGTTTATGTATATTAAACGGGAAAAATTGTTTTACATAAAAAACTAATGAAATATATGTAATAGATGTTGCAATTCAACTAAAATATGAACCCGACCATTGATGTATTATAAAAATACACATATAAATAATTTAATATTATAATGATACGTGTTCGACTCGCGAGTTGCAAATTGTCTCTCTGAAGATGATACGAAACTAGTAAGATATATATGAGCAATTTCACGAAGGTTCAACATCGTTTTGACTTGACCCCTTTTAATTTTGATTATTTTTTGTTTATAGATAGTCTTTGATAAATAAAAAATACAAGTTCTCTTAGAATTTTTTTTTCGACCAGGGGTCTTCACAGGGTGCCCCTCAATTTTTTGTTGTTTTGTGATGTGAGTGCATTTTGACGAGCGATTGTAGAAAAACTACTCAATCGATTTTCATAAATGATATGTCGTTGAATAGGTATTAGAACAAAGTTTTTAAAAATGTACACTGTTAATTTTTTGAAATAATTTTTAACGGTGTAACATAAGAAAAAAACGGTGTAATTGAAAAAAAGATGGCATAGCCTTTTTTTTTTTTTTAACTAAATTGAAGCTTATTTTATATCTAACCACTTGCGAAAGTTTCGGACACGCGTTATTTTTTGTTTGTAAGATAAAATTCGTTGTGCATATGACTGTCGGGAATCAGTTTTTTTGTGGTCTGAAGGAAAATTATAAAAATGGCGTTATAAATGGCGTTTATTTGTCACTTTTAGTAATCACTTGTCACTCTTATAAAAAATAATTTGACAGTCTCGACTGCAAACAAAAAAGCCGTATAAATAACTAAATCTATTTAGGAACTTTTGACTGGAGAAGTATTATGTTCGTATTATGTTATTATGGTCATAAAGTAAAAGATTGTATTTTAACATTAAATTACAAATATTTAATTATTGAATAAACTATTTAAAGTATCATACAAATTATATATGTAGGTTAAAGAAAATAAATATAGTTATTAAAAATTATTTACTTATTTTACATTTAAAAGTTTCTTTTGAGTTGGAAAACATTTTTGCATTTATTGTCTTAGTATCTAATGGTACAAAAGAATGAAATTTTTGAGTTCCACTTATAGTAATCCCATTTTTATATCGATTTTGTAATTTTTTTTTGTTAATTGATATTCATTTTTATCGGCGTATCCAAAGTTCATGGTAGATTCCCATTTTAAAGCCCATTCGAAAAGTTTTTTTGGTGTATCAATAATACACTCGATTTTGGCAATATCTAAAAAACTAAGCAGTCGAAAAATCAATGAAATTTTATTTTGAAATATTTTGATTTTTCTAAACCAAACTCGATTCCTTTCAAAAAATTTTTGTTATACTATTTCCTTATCTATGTTCATGAAATATAGATGACAACAAATATTTGAATTCTTTTTTTGTTATCAGTAGGCGTGGAAAAACACATTTAAAAACTTTAGAAAATTTCTCAAATTGATAGCACTTATAGTTTGTGAGTAAATCAATTAGGTAGAAATTCGGATGGACACCGAAGTCTCACCAATAGGGTTACGTTTTTACTTTTTTAAAGTACGAAACCCTAAAAACACATTAAATAATTATCAACATTTAGGCAAAACCATAAGAAAATTAAGAGAAAAATCTCTCTTTTGTATGGAGAATTTCATGATTTATATGGGTAATTCTTTTATAAACCGAACAAATTTGGACAAAATCTGACCGACCGAATTTTTGATTTGGCTGAAATTTTTTTTGCAGGTTATATCGAAAAAAAAGATGTACGTGTTCGAGGGTTTTTTTTTGGAAAATATAGCGGTTCTAATTTCGTGATTTTTGGCTTGACGAGTTTTTTTCAAATATTCGTAACTTCGGTTTTATTAAAGATAGAAACCTCTAGTTTGTTTTATTTTAAAGTTAAAAAATGGTAGTTTACAAAAAAAATTAAAATTAATAAAAGTTATTAACAATTTGCTATTGTTATAAACAAATAAAATGTTCAAATCGATCTGTAGTCATTGCCCCACCCACGAAATGAGTTTTTAGTATGATCATCGTATTTTACGTTTCATTTCCTATCAAAAAAGTATTTTTAATTAATGAAGAAATAATTTCTACTGTTAGAAATAAATAAATTTATCGAGCGCGGAACGACAAAAAATTCCATATATGGGTTATTCTTTTACATACCGAACAGATTAGGATAAAATATGACTAAAACAATTTTGATTCAGCTGAAAATTTTTTTGCGGGTTCTATATAAACATAACGATATACTAGTTCGAGGATTTTCTCTTTTTGTTTTTTTAGGGAAAATAGAGCAGATTTAAATTTCGAGAATTTTGTGATTTTTGGCTTGAAGACTTATTTTCAAAGATTCATAGCTTCGGTTCTGGTAGGCACTTTTTGTCTGTTTTGTTTTAAAGAATTAAGATGGAATTTAAAAAAAATTTAAAATTAATAAAAGTTATTTACAATTTGCTATTGTTATGCAAATCGTTAATAATTTTTATTAATTTTAATTGTTTTTGTAAACTACCATCTTTTAACTTTAAAATAAAACAAACTAGAGGTTTCTATCTTTAATAAAACAGAAGTTATGAATATTTGAAAATAACTCGTCAAGCCAATAATCACGAAATTCTCGAAATTTGTCGGTCAGAAACGTGTTCGGTTTGTAAAAGAATTACCCATATATGCACTATAATGTTTCTGCATTTTTTTTCGAGCCATTGTTTTAGAACGTTAAAATACCTTGGTTTAAAAAATATCGAAAAAGGCGTCTGATAAAGTAGTTAATGTAGTAGTTAATAGCAGTTGTTAATGTTCCGTACTATTATTATTTTAAATTAAAATTAATCTGTTTAAACAAATTCATTAATACTTAAGCCGCAATTAGACTATTGCAGAACTCTGCAATATTTCTGCAATAGCCGTGCAATGGTAGTGTGTAAAATATTCATTACAGAAAAGATTGGCAAAGAACTCATTGCAAAACATTGCAATGAGTCAATGCAATGTTTTGCAATGAGTTCATTGCCAAACTTTTCTGCAATTAACATTTTACAATATACCATTGCAGAAATATTGCTGAGTTCTGCAATAGTCTAATTGCGGCTTTACACATTTTTTATTTATTATTTGTAGTAATTTTATGCTGTGTATTCGTTTTTCGTTTACTTTGAAATGTATAAATATATAAGTTCATAATATCGTAGATAGAGGGTAGTGAAAAAAGAGGAAGAGAAATAGTTTAAAATAACTTAATGGTAAGTGACAACCACTAGTCTAGAGTTTGCACGGTTCGGTTAACGAAAAACCGAAACCGCGGTTTTCGGCTTATCAAATTGTAACCGTAAACCGCTGCTAAAAATCGCGGTTTATGGGTTTCAACAAATTTTAAATTTTAATTGTCATCGAAAATTTATTTTCTATATTTTCTGTCTAAATTTAATTTATGTGTTGTCTACTGATTCAAAGAGGATGCTAGCAGTAATTGGTTTAAGGGTTAAGCTGTAACAACTAAGTAATAATTTATAATAGCTACTTTAATTCTGAATCAAAGTAGTAATTCATTTGTGATCTTCATTTCGTTTCATATTGAGCCAAACACAAAATCAACAAAAAAAAATAACTATTATCGCTAAATTTGAATTTGTTGATTGGGTTGACTAATAATATAAGTATAAGTAATATACTGTAAAAATAATAGGTAATAAATAAACTGTTGTTAATAATAACGAAAAAATATTAAATAATTTGCTTTTACACTTCACACTATCCGCAGTTGAAATTGCAAAGCAACAATATTCAAAATAAAAAAATATGTCATCATCATCAACAGCAGTTTGGGAATATTTTACAAAAATCTCATCTACGAACAATGCCAACAATAGAGCTAAATGTAAGAAAAGTGGATCAGATGCGTGAACAATTCTAAGGGTTCTTCGTCTACAATGATCAACCACATGCAAAATGATCATAAAATTTCTTGTAAAAGACCACACGATTCTGACACAAATGTTGCTTCAACAAATCTAATTAGAAACTCACACAAAAAATATTAGTTTATTTTATGAACAAAGCTTCTCTAAATTGTTGGAGAATTGGCCACAAAAGACGGTTTTTCTATTAGAGATATTACAAGGTCAAATTTTACAAGACAGGCAATTTTTGAAAAAGGCGTAATACCCCCACCGTAGCTGAACGCGTTTTTTCGGTTTCAGATAATTTTAGTCGTAAATTAAGATCTCGCCTTAGCGATCATTCACTTAAAACTAATCTTATTTGATACAAGAAGAAATATATTAACTCAAGTAAATATCTTTGCATTGAATTGAGCACAGCGCTGTCGAAGTTACTACTTTCGGAGTTTTTTGCTACTTTTCTAAGTTTGATACTACTTTGCTCCGCTAATCAAGTTTATACTCCGCTGTTATGTATAAATTTAACTAATATAATTTTATCCTTTTAGATTATACGTTTAACATAATATAAAGTGCACTAAAAATTAAACCAACTTAAATTTGTCCAAAATTAATGAAAAAAAAATCAATTAGATTCGTTTTTTTTCAATGATTATTTTTTCTGCAACTTTTTTATAAACAAACTAATAACAATATTTTTGATATTTTTTTAGGCAATTTGCCAACGTTAAATTTAATATGTCCTCTAAATCTAATATTCCAATTCCAAAATGAATAAGTTTAAAATTAAATACAAACCGCTGTTTTCATTTTTTGTAGCAAAATATACTATTTGCGTGTTTTTTTTTTAATATTCCGTTTTTACTTAAAATACTCCGCTGACGCAGTCAAATATACTACTTAAATTTTTTTAAAACGACAGCGCTGATTGAGCACATTATAATAAAAACCAAAAACCGAACCTGAAACCGCGGTTTATAAAAATCCGGTTTTTTTTGCAAACTCTAACCACTACAGATTTAAAAAAAACTTATTATTTTGTAGTTAATAATAATAACACACTAAAATATACAGCATAATATGGATAAAATCAAAAAATAATACACGAGAAATAAAAAAAGCAAATCCTAGTGCATCTGCAAAACTGTAGCATTAAACAACGTTTTAAATAAAAACACGGCACCATCTATTAACTGACCCAACTTATAGGGCGTATATTACACTGTCAAATATAGTGGTCAAAGAAAAAAATTGACATGAAATTGGAGACTGTAAAAGTTGTAAAATAAACTCCGCTATTTTCTTGGTTGTTTAGAAATAGTTTAGAAATAGTTTTTCATCCAGTTTTGATGACAATTTTTTTTACTTCTAACGGAATCGTTCTATTTTAATTAGCAATACAAATAAGAGTGTTTTTCAATTTGATATTGATTTTTGTAAATTAAAATTGAAGATCCATGAAAAATTTAAAAAAATAAATAAATAAATTTAAATAAATTTTTTTTTAATTTTTTCCCTTATTTTTATTCAAACTTTATAAAAAGGAAAATAAATTTATTTTTATGCAGGTTTTCTATAATTTCTAACACTTTTAATTAATATAACCTCCACTAAATCTTCAAAAATAGTTGGTAACATATTTGACTTAGTATAATATGCTTTTCGGCTGTCATCAAATAAACAACGACTTTCTATCGACTTTCTTCGACTAAAACATATTTGATAGTCTAACAATGGTCTTATAAGATATTGAAGATTATTGTCAAATGAATGAACTGACTTAAGCCGCCATCTGTTTGTGGTTTATGAAATTTCCCAATTATACATTTAATTCGCAATTAAAAAAGTATTCAGATTATTAATGAAGATAAAAACTATCCTATCTCTGAAGTTGAACCAAATTACACACAATGTACATTTTATCCAGATCGATTACGTGGTTGCGGAGTTCATCGCGGACAAACATCGTGATACGTGATTTTTATTTATATAAAGATTAAAATAAATTAAATTAAATGACACTAACAAATGTAGAAAAAGTCCAAGCGGCA
>OY856186.1:179967812-180076913 GCA_963693315.1 Diogma glabrata
AGATTGTTTTTCAACATTAAATTACAAATATTTTATTATTGAATAAACTTTTTAAAATATCATACAAATTATATATGTGAAAATAAATATAGTTATTAAAAATTATTTACTTATTTTACATTCAAAAGTTTCTTTTGAGTTGGAAAACATTTTTGCATTTATTGTCTTAGTATCTACTGGTACAAAAGAATGAAATTTTTGAGTTCCACTTATAGTAATCGCATTTTTATATCGATTTTGTAATTTTTCTTTTGTTAATTGATATTCATTTTTATCGGCGTATCCAAAGTTCATGGTAGATTCCCATTTTAAAGCCCATTCGAAAAGTTTTTTTGGTGTATCAATAATATTATCTTCGCTCGCCATACTATAACGGTGTGCAGCACGCTTCAGTGTACCACCAATTCCATCACAAGGTCCCTTTCCATGGCTGGTAGCATGAAAATGCCATTCAGCGTCAACCTTAAAGTCTTCTTTATGGTGGCATAAGTTAATTAGTTAATTTAAGGTTGACGCTGAATGGCATTTTCATGCTACCAGCCATGGAAAGGGACCTTGTGATGGAATTGGTGGTACACTGAAGCGTGCTGCACACCGTTATAGTATGGCGAGCGAAGATAATATTATTGATACACCAAAAATACTTTTCGAATGGGCTTTAAAATGGGAATCTACCATGAACTTTGGATACGCCGATAAAAATGAATATCAATTAACAAAAGAAAAATTACAAAATCGATATAAAAATGCGATTACTATAAGTGGAACTCAAAAATTTCATTCTTTTGTACCAGTAGATACTAAGACAATAAATGCAAAAATGTTTTCCAACTCAAAAGAAACTTTTGAATGTAAAATAAGTAAATAATTTTTAATAACTATATTTATTTTCACATATATAATTTGTATGATATTTTAAAAAGTTTATTCAATAATAAAATATTTGTAATTTAATGTTGAAAAACAATCTTTTACTTTATGATTCCATAATAACATAATACGAACATAATACTTCTCCAGTCAAAAGTTCCTAAATAGATTTAGTTGTTTATACGGCTTTTTTGTTTGCAGTCAAGACTGTCAAATTATTTTTTATAAGAGTGACAAGTGATTACTAAAAGTGATAAATAAACATTTCATTTTTTATGCCATCTAATACAAAGAAAATAATTGCAGAAGTGCTTTCCTATTCAAAAGAAACTTCTGTTTGTAAAATAAGTAAATCATTTTTAACAATTGTATTTATTTTATTTATTGTACTACATATATAATTTTTATAATATTTTAAAAAGTTCATCTAATAATAAAATATTTGATATTTAACATAAAAAAATATCTCTTAGTTTATAACGCCATTTTTATAATTTTCCTTCAGAACAAAAAAAAACTGATTCCCGGCAGTCATATGCATAACGAATTGTATCTTTAAAACAAAAAATAACGCGTGTCCTCAACTTTCACAAGTGGTTAGATATAAAATAAGCTTCAATTTAGTTTAAAAAAAAAAAAAAAAAAGAGACTATGCCATCTTTTTTTCAATTACACCGTTTTTTTCTTATGTTACACCGTTAAAAATTATTTCAAAAAATTAACAGTGTACATTTTTAAAAACTTTGTTCTAATACCTATTCAACGACATATCATTTATGAAAATCGATTCAGTAGTTTTTCTACAATCGCTCGTCAAAATGCACTCACATCACAAAATAACAAAAAATTGAGGGGCACCCTGTGAAGACCCCTGGTCGAAAAAAAAAATTCTAAGAGAACTTGTATTTTTTATTTATCAAAGACTATCTATAAACAAAAAATAATCAAAATTAAAAGGGGTCAACTCAAAACGTTGTTGAATCTTCGTGAAATTGCTCATATATATATATATGTATATATATATATATATATATATATATATATATATATATATATATATATATATATATATATATATATATATATATATATATATGTATATATATATATATATATATATATATATATATATATATATATATATATATATATATATATATATATATATATATATATATATATATATATATATATATATATATATATATATATATATATATATATATATATATATATATATATATATATATATATATATATATATATATATATATATATATATATATATAAAAGTTTGTATTTTTGATTTTGTTATAATTTTTGCAATATTTTTAGAATTTTGGAAAAAGTTTTAATTTTTGATTTTGTAAGAATTTTTGGAATATTTTTAGAATTTTGAAAAAAGTTTGATTTTATTTAATTTTTACAATATTTTTGGAGTTGGGAAAGAAATATGAATTTGTGATTAATATTTTCTCGAAACGCTAAATGGAGGAGAGGTTTTTGAGTAGTTTGCTGGATGTATCATCTTTTCACTAAATTATGTTAATTTATGATCTGTTATAATTTTCCGGCAACGTATTGATGGTTCGTGTTAGTTTTGTAATACATATCTAAACAGAAATAAGAAAATATTTGTACTTTAACAAAGAGTTTTGTTTGATATTTATCGCTGCCCAAAACTAAAAACCATGTCCTCATAAAAGTTTTTTGCCGAAAACTATATACAAATCCTTAACCCAGACCGAAGTCTTGATATCTCAGAGCTGTGAGATTTCAGCCCCTCCATATTTTATAATTTATATTTAAGGAAAAGTTTATAATGCGAGTGAGCATTTAGATTTTAGAGTGTTACCATTCAATTATACTTATGGCAGGAACTCTTATTGTGTTAGATATGACTTTTCAATAAATGTTGTAAAAAGTCTTCGGAGTATTCTATATATCGAAGTCATGACTTTCGTTGTTATAACAATACTAGAGGTATCCATCAGGACAGCCACCTCCTCCAGTAGCATCCTCAAATTTAAATGCCGTAAAACGAAAGGAATAATTCTTACGTTATTTAAAAACATAATAAAAAAAAAGAAACGGCCGGGATTAAACCCTAGCCTCGTCACAGTCCAAGTCGCTGACCACTACGCAATTTTGTACTGAATAATTTCATTTTATTAATTGTATTTAAATTTTAAAATATTGTTAACGCAGAAGAGGGATAGAATACTGCTATATTATATTATAGAAAATAGATTGTTTATTATTACATTCTAGTGCGTAACAAATATATTAAATTACTGCTACATTAGAGATTTTATCATAAAAAATTATGAAGGGTCTGTGTTAAGGGTTTTTATATAGTTTTCGGCAAAAGGCTTTTATGAGGATATTGTTTTTAGTTTTTGGCAGCGATGTATAAAATTCTTTGTTAAAGGACAGGTAAAAGTACAAGTACAACTTTTTCAAAATTCTAAAAATATTTCAAAAATTATTACAAAATCAAAAATTAAAAATATTTTCAAAATTCCAAAAATAATGCAAAAATTATAACAAAATCAAAAATTCAAACTTTTTCCAAAATTCTTAAAATATTGCAATAATTATTACAAAATCAACATTCAGACCTAGAGGACAAATCGTTTACCTATAGGACCTACCTTTCGATTTCCTAGGACAAATTACTTCGCGTTGGAGGAATTGAGTAAATTAAAGATTTCTCAGGCTAGTAGCAAAAAAATATTTTTAATAAAATTTTCTAATTCTTTGGTAAAATACCATAACGTTTGTTTTTGCGTGCATGCTTATATAGGAGCTTTGACGAACTAAACAGCTTCGAACATTCACCAAGGTGATTCGCCAAAAGTGGTATAATTAACATTTGCCAATTTGTTAAAGTTATTTATTACGTCCGTGTGCATTCAACCTATAATATCGGAAGCATCAGGAAGGTGATTGAAATACAGTTTGCTATAAAACATATAAATATGATTCGTCATTTTTTGTAAGGGTTCACGGTTGTGATCCATACATTACCGCCAGTTTAATCAAAACCTTATATAACTTGAGTTTAATGTTTGTTTACACATAGGGTGATCGAAGAAAACGTTTCTTTATGTTTGTAAGTATGGTGTTGTTGTTTCGCAAGTATTATGTTGTTTCATCGCCGCACACAATGTTTTTTCTCAGTCTCTCTTGAAATAATCATATTGTTACGATTACAGAAAAATCCAGACGATTACAGTCACTTCCAGAAAAATCAAATCAACAAAACACAATAACAAATTAATTAAATGAATAGTGTTGTGGTTGTATTCTTATTTCTTAGAATTTGGGTCAACATAAAATTACTTTATGAATCAAATCATGATAACGTAAAATAATCGAATATTCTAGTGTTTTTTCAAGGTTTCCAAAAAGTGACCTCGAATTATCTAGAAGTTTGCAGAATCGTATATAAGCACTTTGCCTCTTGTGGAATGGATTAGTTTCATTTTAAACGTGTGACAGTAAAGTTAAAATTATAAAAGTGATTTTTAAATTAGATTTTGTGAATAAAGATTTAAGCGTTATTGAGTAGAAATATTTTGTATATTATTTTGAATATTATTCCAGTTGTGCATTATTCCAGTACGTGGTGTACTGGAAATTTCTACAATCAACCGTTGGAGTTTCTGAAGCTGTTAAAAGAAATTCTAGTCAGGAATATTGTTTGCTGTATTGTTTTCCTGTTGTTGTGGAACAATTAAGGTGTTGAATACTTAATAAAACCTGGTGTGTTTGCTTACTAATCAGTGATTGAATCCAGAAAGTGATTTGGGAATTGCGTTTGTCGAATTGTGAGTTAAGCCAATTCGAAGGAAGGCTAGAAAAACGTAACAAAATGTTTGTTTTTTCATAATTAGACCAATTTGTCTAGTTCCACTATCATGCGACTTAAGAGTCTCACTTGTTGCAGCTCAACTTCGAATGAGGATACGCGTACACGATCATCTGTACTGAGTTAATTTATAAGTATAATTGATAAGTAATTGATAAATATAGTTAATTGATAAGTATAGTGAAGATAGTATTGTTGTAAGTCGATAGTTGTTTTTGACGGCATACATTCCTAGGCCACATTAAAAAGTTTCGTCACGGGTTAGTGCAAAATGTTTTAATTTTAAATGACTTTCAAATTAAAAAGGATCAGATTTTATGCATTGTAACAGATAATGCTTCGGATATGTTAAAAATGACTGAAAAAATGAATATGATGATTTTTTTTTTTCAAAATAACCCGAAGCGATGTTCTGTGCATACCTTGCAATTGGTAATTCGAGATGGTCTTAAAGAAAATATGATGCAGCGACCCTAATTGAAAAATTAAGAAAAGTAATCACTGTTGCCAGAACTCCTAAAATAGAAGACTTTTTAAAAAAATGAGCTAAAAATACTAGACCAAGCAACGTGCTGGGGAAGCACGCATTTATTAATGATTAAGCATTTAGTTGATTTGAGAATCTATGTAGTCGACATAGGTACTTCAAACGTTTTCCTTACTCAAAACCAGTGGAAACAAGCAGAAAACTGGAAAGCGTTTTATTGCACTGCACCCTTACATTGTAACTAAGAAGCTACAAGCTGATGATTTTTGACGCCTGGTAGTTTCATTCTTTCAGAATGAAGAGGCTTGATAACATTAAAACTTTTCTAGTCACTGCAATTGTAATGTCAATGAAACAAGGAAGGATCTGCTATAACAAACCGAAATTCTATAAGCTGGTATGTAGATCATATGAATATCGAATTTCATTAAGTAGTGATCAAATTGCAAAAGAAACGATTTACATAGAAATATAGAAATCCACATTAAAAATTTACAAGTACCTGAAAACCGAAGTAGACGATAAACCGTAAACTTAATTAGCTGCTCAGACTCATCTTCAAATGAAAAAGCTTCAACGCATACTTAATCCAATTAGAACGTTTACCTACAAAGCGAAGACGTTTAGATTCAGAAAAATACAAGAAACTATATCCTTAGTAGGAAACTATTAAATTTCGTAATGAATTTTTAAATTTATTAAACGAAATTTAAAAATACGATCGTTTATCTTGATTGGATAAAAAAAGTCATCAATATGTATCTAGAAAATTATTCGAGATTTTTTATTTTATTCAAGCTAGTGTTGAAAAGTTCTTTTCTGCACTAAAAATTATTAAAAGTGATTTAAGAGAATCTATAAAAGAGGACACTTGCTTCTTGAATGTGTTCAGACAAACCTTAAATGGGGTAATCTAGGAAGCGGGAAAAACAAGTCTTGAAAAAATTGAAATTAGTTCATTAATTAAAGTTTTGACAAACAAAACGATAGTGAATAAATAATTAATTGCCTTTAGATTTTAAATTTACAAAATTTTTAAAATAAAATTAGGAATAAAACAAAAAAAAATTTAACTTTATAAAATATTACAAAAGAAATATTTTTTTTTTACTACAAAACTGAGAAATCGATTATTTACTCAATTGTTCTAATGAGAAGTCATTTTTCTCACCCGAGGTCAATAATAATAATAAAAAAATACCTGGGTGAATAGTGACAAATGTTCTCTTATTTTTAACTAGCAGGTACCCACCCACAGCGATGCTCGTGCCTTCCAAATAAGTGGTTAAAAACTGTTTTTTGCTGCATTAGCTTTTTACATTAAAACATTCAAATAATATAAATAGTTTAATAATTTTAGGTTGATTTCATATAAAAATCTACCTATTACAGCGTGCTTCATGTCGGAATTTCGGAAAAATTTTGGTGCCAAACGACTATATATGATAAGCGGAGACGGAAAATCAAAATGAAAAAAAAATTTATATATATATATATATATATATATATATATATATATATATATATATATATATATATATATATATATATATATATATATATATATATATATATATATATATATATATATATATATATATATATATATATATATATATATATATATATATATATATATATATATATATATATATATATATATATATATAAATTTTTTTTTCATTTTGATTTTCCGTCTCCGCTTATCATATATAGTCGTTTGGCACCAAAATTTTTCCGAAATTCCGACATGAAGCACGCTGTAATAGGTAGATTTTTATATGAAATCAACCTAAAATTATTAAACTATTTATATTATTTGAATGTTTTAATGTAAAAAGCTAATGCAGCAAAAAACAGTTTTTAACCACTTATTTGGAAGGCACGAGCATCGCTGTGGGTGGGTACCTGCTAGTTAAAAATAAGAGAACATTTGTCACTATTCACCCAGGTATTTTTTTATTATTATTATTGACCTCGGGTGAGAAAAATGACTTCTCATTAGAACAATTGAGTAAATAATCGATTTCTCAGTTTTGTAGTAAAAAAAAATATCTCTTTTGTAATATTTTATAAAGTTAAATTTTTTTTTGTTTTATTCCTAATTTTATTTTAAAAATTTTGTAAATTTAAAATCTAAAGGCAATTAATTATTTATTCACTATCGTTTTGTTTGTCAAAACTTTAATTAATGAACTAATTTCAATTTTTTCAAGACTTGTTTTTCCCGCTTCCTAGATTACCACATTTAAGGTTTGTCTGAACACATTCAAGAAGCAAGTGTCCTCTTTTATAGATTCTCTTAAATCACTTTTAATAATTTTTAGTGCAGAAATAGTATATTAAGAAACTAGTTTCATAATCGACGATTTTATCGCACGCAATCTGTTTAGAAAACGACCCGCGCAGCGGGGAGTTTTCTATAGGATAAGTGCGATAAAACGTCTTATGAAACGAGTTTTTTATACTATTTTTTCTATTTTGCATTTTTTGTCTTGAAATTTTAAAACATATTTTTTATGTTTTAATGTTTTAAAGAAAATTTCTAAAAATTTCAATTCAAAATAGTAAGCTCTGCGTTTCATCATATTTCTATATATTTTTTTGTTGCAAAACTAGCTTTCATAAAATGTGTATTTTATTAAAATATAGTCAATTTAATATTTTGTTATTATTACTAATTATATTAATTAATTAAAATATTTAACACTAATTTAGATTATTTTTTAATAATAAGATTAATTAATAAGAATAATTTTATTTATATAATTATTCGTTTTAACTTTCACTGACGTTTGTATGACCAATGTGACCAACTTTGAAAAACAAAACTTTGCGTATCTTAATGAAGGCCATTTCGATACGCATTTGGGTATCGAAATGACTTTATTTTAGACGCAAAATAGAAAAAGAACTTTTCAACACTAGCTTGAATAAAATAAAAAATCTCGAATAATTTTCTAGATACATATTGATGACTTTTTTTATCCAATCAAGATAAACGATCGTATTTTTAAATTTCGTTTAATAAATTTAAAAATTCATTACGAAATTTAATAGTTTCCTACTAAGGATATAGTTTCTTGTATTTTTCTGAATCTAAACGTCTTCGCTTTGTAGGTAAACGTTCTAATTGGATTAAGTATGCGTTGAAGCTTTTTCATTTGAAGATGAGTCTGAGCAGCTAATTAAGTTTACGGTTTATCGTCTACTTCGGTTTTCAGGTACTTGTAAATTTTTAATGTGGATTTCTATATTTCTATGTAAATCGTTTCTTTTGCAATTTGATCACTACTTAATGAAATTCGATATTCATATGATCTACATACCAGCTTATAGAATTTCGGTTTGTTATAGCAGAACCTGCCTTGTTTCATTGACATTACAATTGCAGTGACTAGAAAAGTTTTAATGTTATCAAGCCTCTTCATTCTGAAAGAATGAAACTACCAGGCGTCAAATCATCAGCTTGTAGCTTCTTAGTTACAATGTAAGGGTGCAGTGCAATAAAACGCTTTCCAGTTTTCTGCTTGTTTCCACTGGTTTTGAGTAAGGAAAACGTTTGAAGTACCTATGTCGACTACATAGATTCTCAAATCAACTAAATGCTTAATCATTAATAAATGCGTGCTTCCCCAGTACGTTGCTTGGTCTAGTATTTTTAGCTCATTTTTTTAAAAAGTCTTCTATTTTAGGAGTTCTGGCAACAGTGATTACTTTTCTTAATTTTTCAATTAGGGTCGCTGCATCATATTTTCTTTAAGACCATCTCGAATTACCAATTGCAAGGTATGCACAGAACATCGCTTCGGGTTATTTTGAAAAAAAAAAATCATCATATTCATTTTTTCAGTCATTTTTAACATATCCGAAGCATTATCTGTTACAATGCATAAAATCTGATCCTTTTTAATTTGAAAGTCATTTAAAATTAAAACATTTTGCACTAACCCGTGACGAAACTTTTTAATATGGCCTAGGAATGTATGCCGTCAAAAACAACTATCGACTTACAACAATACTATCTTCACTGTACTTATCAATTAACTATATTTATCAATTACTTATCAATTATACTTATAAATTAACTCAGTACAGATGATCGTGTACGCGTATCCTCATTCGAAGTTGAGCTGCAACAAGTGAGACTCTTAAGTCGCATGATAGTGGAACTAGACAAATTGGTCTAATTATGAAAAAACAAACATTTTGTTACGTTTTTCTAGCCTTCCTTCGAATTGGCTTAACTCACAATTCGACAAACGCAATTCCCAAATCACTTTCTGGATTCAATCACTGATTAGTAAGCAAACACACCAGGTTTTATTAAGTATTCAACACCTTAATTGTTCCACAACAACAGGAAAACAATACAGCAAACAATATTCCTGACTAGAATTTCTTTTAACAGCTTCAGAAACTCCAACGGTTGATTGTAGAAATTTCCAGTACACCACGTACTGGAATAATGCATAACTGGAATAATATTCAAAATAATATACAAAATATTTCTACTCAATAACGCTTAAATCTTTATTCACAAAATCTAATTTAAAAATCACTTTTATAATTTTAACTTTACTGTCACACGTTTAAAATAAAACTAATCCATTCCACAAGAGGCAAAGTGCTTATATACGATTCTGCAAACTTCTAGATAATTCGAGGTCACTTTTTGGAAACCTTGAAAAAACACTAGAATATTCGATTATTTTACGTTATCATGATTTGATTCATAAAGTAATTTTATGTTGACCCAAATTCTAAGAAATAAGAATACAACCACAACACTATTCATTTAATTAATTTGTTATTGTGTTTTGTTGATTTGATTTTTCTGGAAGTGACTGTAATCGTCTGGATTTTTCTGTAATCGTAACAATATGATTATTTCAAGAGAGACTGAGAAAAAACATTGTGTGCGGCGATGAAACAACATAATACTTGCGAAACAACAACACCATACTTACAAACATAAAGAAACGTTTTCTTCGATCACCCTATGTGTAAACAAACATTAAACTCAAGTTATATAAGGTTTTGATTAAACTGGCGGTAATGTATGGATCACAACCGTGAACCCTTACAAAAAATGACGAATCATATTTATATGTTTTATAGCAAACTGTATTTCAATCACCTTCGTGATGCTTCCGATATTATAGGTTGAATGCACACGGACGTAATAAATAACTTTAACAAATTGGCAAATGTTAATTATACCACTTTTGGCGAATCACCTTGGTGAATGTTCGAAGCTGTTTAGTTCGTCAAAGCTCCTATATAAGCATGCACGCAAAAACAAACGTTATGGTATTTTACCAAAGAATTAGAAAATTTTATTAAAAATATTTTTTTGCTACTAGCCTGAGAAATCTTTAATTTACTCAATTCCTCCAACGCGAAGTAATTTGTCCTAGGAAATCGAAAGGTAGGTCCTATAGGTAAACGATTTGTCCTCTAGGTCTGAATGTTGATTTTGTAATAATTATTGCAATATTTTAAGAATTTTGGAAAAAGTTTGAATTTTTGATTTTGTTATAATTTTTGCATTATTTTTGGAATTTTGAAAATATTTTTAATTTTTGATTTTGTAATAATTTTTGAAATATTTTTAGAATTTTGAAAAAGTTGTACTTGTACTTTTACCTGTCCTTTAACAAAGAATTTTATACATCGCTGCCAAAAACTAAAAACAATATCCTCATAAAAGCCTTTTGCCAAAAACTATATAAAAACCCTTAACACAGACCCTTCATAATTTTTTATGATAAAATCTCTAATGTAGCAGTAATTTAATATATTTGTTACGCACTAGAATGTAATAATAAACAATCTATTTTCTATAATATAATATAGCAGTATTCTATCCCTCTTCTGCGTTAACAATATTTTAAAATTTAAATTTTGAAATTTAAATTTTAAAATAAAAAATTTTGAAATCCGTCCAGCGGTTTCCTAGATTTCGTCGGTTGTGACGGCCGGACGGACGGCCGACAGACAGACACACATTTTTTTTTTTTTTGCTTTTTTAGAATCAGTAGGTCCTAAAACGTCGAGAAATGCCAAAAAAAGTGGGGGTAAGAATTTCACTTTGAGCTCATGAATGTAATACTTAGGTCTTTCAGACCGAAATAATTGGCTCATTAAATAACTAAGCATTAATATACTATTAGTTTAATAAATAAAAAAGAAAAATAACAAAAAGAAAAAAATGATGGATAATTACAAACAAAGGAAAAATACAACCAAAAAAATATGAGTGAAAACGATAATGAAATGTTTTTTTTTTTTGGTCTTTTGGGTATTTTTATTTTCTTGTCGTTTTGTTTGAATAGTTGAAATTAAGTGATTATAACTTGTTAATTTTGTTCTTTTATTTTTCGGTTATTTGTAATTATTTTAATTTAGTTTATTTAATTAAAACCTATGAATAAAAAATTATAAAACCAGGCGTGAGGGTGGTTTTATTGTCATCGTTATGACGGTCAAACCTTATTAGTACGATGTAAAGAGGAACTGTTTTTTTTATAAAAACAAACTTTGTTGCATTGTTTGGAGAATGTAGATCAATATTTTTGTTTATCTGGCGAAAAAATTGACGAAAACATTTAGAGTAAAACTATTGCGACAATCTTTGTTCAAATTAAATAATTAGGTCAAAGGGCCTTAACCGGAAGTCTGACTTAATCTGGTCTACTAGTTTGGTATGGTTTATGAGAAAACTTCATTAATATGATATAGTTATAGATTAATCGATTTGTATACACGGACTACATATTTATTTTATTTTGGTAAATTTTATGTTAATTATTTCTTGTCCAAAAATTTAATCTTTATTTTATTGTTTAAAGATCCCTCAAAGTTTCTGCTTGATTTAATATACAGTCAGCGTCAAAAAAAAGTGTACAGCTAATAGTTCAACATTTACGGACTAATATATCTTAAAAGAAGAATGGAAAAATAAAATACATTTTATTTTTAAAAAGTGTATTAAGTATTAGTTTATTTTAGCAAAAACAAAAATTCAATTATTTGTTGTTATCCTTGTAATTTTAAAAAAATTGCAAAATGCTCTGATTTTACGCGTCAAAAAAAAGTGTACACTCTCATATTGTTTAATTGTTTTTTGTTATAACGAGATTTCCGATTTTTTCAACTAATTTTATTTTGTTTTGTTGCATTGTCGATACCTTCGTGTCAAAGATCCGTGCAGTTATTATTATCCCAATAATAATAATTTAATATTATTCAACATGGCCAAACAAACTACTATAGAAACACGTAATTTGGTGGTCAAATTAGCATCTCAAGGCAAATCTCTGTGGGAAATTGCTAGTATTATCGACAGAAGTCATAATATTGTGGAAAAAATACTATTCGAATTCAAACATTTGAGAAGTGTAGAAGATCTTCCCCGTTCTGGCAGGCCGCCAATTTTGTCAGTTGTGGACAAAAGAGCGATAGCACGAAGGTCTAGGGCTAATCCTTCTGAAAGTGCAGTCAAAATAGCTGAGAAACTCACAGAAATATTAGGAGCAGGAATAAGTGCCAGTACCGTTTGCCGTGCTCTGCATGAAAATGGGTTACATGGTAGAACTCCGAGGAAAAAATCAGTTAATTCTAAGAAAAACCAAAAAAGCGTCTCGAATACGCAAAAAAGCATATATTTGAAGACATTACTATTTGGAATAAGTGCTTATTCAGTGACGAGTGTAAAATAGACATTTTGTAAAATAAAAAAATTCTTTTTTGCATATTCGAGACGCTTTTTTCGGTTGTTCTTAGAATTAATTGATTTTTTTCTCGGAGTTCTACCATGTAACCCATTTTCATGCAGAGCACGGCAAACGGTACTGGCACTTATTCCTGCTCCTAATGTTTCTGTGAGTTTCTCAGCTATTCTGACTGCACTTTCAGAGGGATTAGCCCTAGCCCTTCGCGCTATCGCTCTTTTGTCCACAACTGACAAAATTGGCGGCCTGCCAGAACGGGGAAGATCTTCTACACTTCTCAAATGTTTGAATTTGAATAGTATTTTTTTCACAATATTATGACTTCTATCGATAATACTAGTAATTTCCCTCAGAGATTTGCCTTGAGATGCTAATTTTACCACTAAATTACGTGTTTCTATAGTAGTTTGTTTGGCCATGTTGAATAATATTAAATTATTATTATTGGGATAATAATAACTGCACGGATCTTTGACACGAAGGTATCGACAATGCAACAAAACAAAATAAAATTAGTTGAAAAAATCGGAAATCTCGTTATAACAAAAAACAATCAAACAATGTGAGAGTGTACACTTTTTTTTGACGCGTAAAATCAGAGCATTTTGCAATTTTTTTAAAATTACAAGGATAACAACAAATAATTGAATTTTTGCTTTTGCTAAAATAAACTAATACTTAATACACTCTTTAAAAATGAAATGTATTTTATTTTTCCATTCTTCTTTTAAGATATATTAGTCCGTAAATGTTGAACTATTAGCTGTACACTTTTTTTTGACGCTGACTGTATAACAAAACCGCATGGTTTTTAAATTAAAGGTTGCAACGGTTTCACGGTTTTTATGATATTTTTCAACGAATTTCGATGAATTCTTCCACTTTCCATTAAATTTTTCTCACAAACCATTGATATTTCCCCACTATTAAAAGTTTAAAAAGGAGAGTTAATAATACCAAAACCAAAACTATAATTAATAATTTATTCATTCACTTTTCATTCCTATCGTCATCATTCTAGTTTTTATTTTGTGTTATCACATTTAGACACACAAACCTAATTAACAAAATAAATCTTTTTGTTCGTTTGTTATTTAATGGCGATTTTTCTTCTTCTCTTACACTAGAAATTATAAAAAGAAATTATTTTGTGGGCTTTGTTATCTATATAAAATCTTTATTTTTTTTCTCTTATTCCATCGTCTATCGTCGTCATATCTTTATGCTATTTTTGCTGTTTTTTTCTGTCTTATAATCTAACAGAAATGTACATAATTCACCCTACGGATGTTATTGCGATATAGTTTTTTTTTATTTTAGAATTTTCGTTATCAGTAACCAAACATTCAGTGTACGTTACTAAGGATATAATCATTTGAAAAAATCAAGCAGCGAAATAAGAACGTAGACGTGTCGACGATGTATTATAAAATAAAAAAATCTATTTTTCTTTTGGTTTGGTAAATATGGTAAAAATTAATGATGTAGATTTACCTCAATTTAGGGCATTTTTCAAATTTTCATGGAACTTTTATAGGGAAATGGATGCAAAAGAATTATGAACCGAAAGGTTGATTGATATTTTCATCCTACGGCTTTTACAATTATGGACAAGAATAGTTGATGTTGAAGAGGTGCTCTACGGCACGCTTTAACTTACCAAAAAGTTCGAGTAAACTAAATCTGTAAACTCAGAAAAGCGAGCTTATTCCGATTCAACAAGCATAATCAGCCTAACCAAACAGACTCAAATAATCAGGTCGGATTACTAAGGTGAGGTTGACTAAGGTGGGGTCTTGAATCATCCGGACCGCATAAATAACCGAAGGTTGTGCTATTTTGTCGGTTTTGCTCCAAAACTATTCTTTCATATCTCATAATAGATCTTTAGTCCGCAGAGTTACTAAAATTGTCTGACTGGAGAGCGTACAACAACAAAGCTGAAAGATTAAGGAAAATAGAATCAAAATAAAAAAACACGCAAAATAAAGAAATTCAAATACACACAAATTTAATAAATCTCTATGAGACAAGCACAGGATTGAGTCAATTGCACCATGAACAATTTAGTACATTCTTTTAACAAGTATGATAATGTTGAAATAAAATAATCAAAAGCCATACAACCAAACTAGATCATCACACACTAATAAACCAACCATCAAAAAATAATATTCTCTTATCTCGAAAAACCAACCTCTTATCATATTCGTCCGATCAAATATAGGAAAACATTTATTTTCGCTCTACCAACTACTAACTCCTTCTTCTTTGTTCACCGTTTTTCTTAAACATTCTTTCCTTGGTTATATGATTTATGTTTATAACGCGCACAAAACAATGTGAAAGAGTACTTAAACGTTATCTGGGAAGGTTGGATAAATATTTTGATAAATTTTTTTACATTACTATTTGATTGGAAAATCTAAGAGAAAAATAATGTTATTGATTTGGTAAACGTCAAATTTCATATCGAAGTTTTACATTCTTCATACAAACAACAAAATGCACACACTTATACATATATATATATATATATATATATATATATATATATATATATATATATATATATATATATATATATATATATATATATATATATATATATATATATATAAATATATACATGTATATATATATATATATATATATATATATATATATATATATATATATATATATATATATAGACTGGTCGTTAAAAACTAAATTTTGCGAGACGCCCCCTAGAAAAATTCTTTGTGGTCAAAAAACCAACGGCATTATTTTTTTTTTTTTTAAGTCAAAAGAACACGTGCCGCAAAATCATCGAAGTTTATTTTTTGATAAAATTGTTAATATCTCATAAAATATGCAGATGTCAAAAAAAATCACTTAATCATTTTTGCAGGAAATTTAATTCCCTACAAAAAAGGTCCAAGTCATTTTTTCCCTAAAACCTATATTTCTGATGATATTTTGAAATAAAGTTTGAAATTCTTCGAAACTCGTATAACCAAATGATGAAAATTTCGACGAAAAAGTACTAATTTTGATTTTTTTTGTCACGCTTATTTTTTTTTACATTTCATTCTATAGCACAAGAAGAAAATTAGGACTTTTTCGTCATCTTTATTTTTTATGTTTTTTAAAAATTACGAAAACTTACAAGTTTATTTTCAAAATATTATGAGAACTATACGTTTTCGGGAAAAAATGACTTGGACCTTTTTTGTAGAAAATTAAATTTCCTACAAAAATGGTTATGTAATTTTTTTTGACATCTGCATATTTTATGAGATATTTGAAAAAATCTATGAATTTTTCAAAAAATCAACTTCGACGATTTTGCGGCACGTGTTCTTTTGATTTAAAAAAAAAAAAAATAATGCCGTTGTGGTTTTTTGACCACAAAGAATTTTTCTAGGGGGCGTCTCGGAAAATTTAGTTTTTAACGACCAGTCTAAATATATATATATATATATATATATATATATATATATATATATATATATATATATATGTATATATATATATATATATATATATATATATATATATATATATATATATATATATATATATATATATATATACAGTTGAACTTCGCTTAACAGGACCTCTCCTAAATAGAAATTCGCATAACGACAAAACAAATTGTAAACGAGCGACGTTTCGTATTACGAGTGGTAGAAGTCCCAGATTGCAAACAGATTAACGTATCATAAAAATATGAAACTTTTGGAACATGGAAGATCAGAACATTTTTTATTTCTAATTAAAATAAAAAATTATAAGAGGTCTCTCGAACAATTGTTTATTGGAAACTTCAATAAATTCAATAAATAATGATTCTATAGTAATATATTTTGTTGAAACCTGGTTTATGAGGGGTTTCTAATGTTTCTAATAAACCTGCATACCTACTTGTTTTTGTAACTGCCGGGTTAATTTTGTTTTGTATTGTTTATCCATTCTAAAGCCTACACATAGGATTTGATTTTGATGTCTAAAGGTTTGTCTAAAGGTTTCAATCAATATGGGAAGAAATTGATTAGCTTTTGGGGTACATTGAATTAGGTATGTAAGATTCATCATAGGTTAGACTAGGCTAAGTTTCGACAGCACACTTAAACCAAAATAAGTACCAACTTAAACCCCTGTCGTTACTGGAACCATTTAGAGCTTCTGCTAAAGCTAAGTAATGTTCTGATTTTCGCGTTGCTTACATTGGTGCGTTTTTAATATATTCATTCTATATAAAATTGCCGTGTCTGAGTCAGTGGTGGACATGTTCATAAAAGATGAACAACTGTTTTCTCTCCTCGTCCAGTTTTTCGAGAACTTTTCAAGAGAAAAAAGGTAATTGGCTTGAAATTTTCTCTCCGCAGATCCTAACATGTTGCTTCGGCGCTATGATAGAACCAAATATTTTCTCACAATGTGAGGGACTGTAAATCAGCTATAGACGATAGCTATTTAGACCTGGAGACCGATTTTCTAGCGATAAAACTGTACTGTACTGTCTTTGAAAAGAATTTAGAGGTACTGTGTCATCAATTAGTATGGAAAAAATGTCAGATGTTCTTCCAAAATCCTCCATAGTGTTTGATGACTTTTCCAACAGCCCCTGGTAGTTCCAAAAAGTTCGAATCTTTTTGTAGCATAAGGAGATTCCATTCTTTCAAACTCATTCAGTAGAGGAAAACTAATAAAACGTGCAGACTAGATGTATGCGTTGTCCTGACAGCAATTATGCTTGCCTAAGCAAGCAAGTCTTTGTACTGGCAAGTTTTTAGTCGCATTCACATTGGTTTCAACATGAGCCACTTATTTAAGCCGCTTGTCAAGAGAATCACCAAGATAATTCCCACTCTTGGAGCAAGTTATGTGTTATTACCAATTAAAAGAAGAATGAAGATGTTTACTTTTCTTCTATTGGTAAACGCAATGAGGGTCTTAGAAACAGTGATCGACCATTCTTCTGGTTCCAACTGTTGGTAATGTTCAGAGCATTCTGCATAGATGTCTTACGTTGTCTCCTTTCTAAGAATACTATCATCGGGATATCCGTATGTGTTTATTAGCTCTTTATCATTAAGGTCATTTAGAAGCTCATTCACCATCATACACTACAGCAGAACGTTACCTAAGGTGTTTAACACCTACTTGGGTTGTGGTATTGTCTTTTGTGTGAATAAATAGACATTCGTCATCCAACGCCTGTTGTATCCAATATTGTAGTGTTTTATTCACCCCATACCCTTTCACTCCGTTAAGAGTGACTCGGAATTGGGTTTATCAAACGCCCCTTCTACACTGAAAAATTATATGTCTATTTTCAATTGAAATGCAGTTGTCTTAACCTCGTCGTGGGGCGGATATTGCCAATTGAACTCGGAAATTGATTCGGCGAACTCGGAATGATCCAGCTGTACATGTACTGACCTTTGTAGTTGAGACAACTGCTCGTAATGTTTATGATAAAATATAGTTCAATTAATTTCAAATACTTTTATTTTAAAATGAAAAAAATCGTGAGATGAGGCAAAGTAAATTTGTCTCATGGGAGTAGTTATTAACTTTATCCAACTACTATTATATTGTATTTATATTATATACTAACCGTTTAGGGTTTCCCTAACTAACTTCTGCTCAGGTTATTCTGTTCTCAGGAAAATGTTTACTTGTAATTCTCCCCATCACCGTAAAATTGTTTGCAAGTTCTTTGATTGAATACTTAACTGTTAACTTTGAAATGAGGTTGTCATTACTATTAAAAGGCTGGACAAGCAGGTCGTTGAGTTGGTCAACGGCTGATGTATAGCCTCTCCCTTAAATAGGCCTTTACTCGCCTATTCTTCCAGCGCTAAAAACTCTTTAGTGGATTCTGTTAGACTTAATTTTGCTCTGGGTTCTCCCCTACAAGAGAAAAAGGGATAAGGAGAATGTTTTCAAGAGGAACGGAGGAGGGTAAAGTGTTTGATGCTCAGCCGCTCAATGGTTATTTAAGGACTTCGCCGATAGCGAATGAAACGAACAAGTTTGTGCGCTATCTATAAGCCCTATACGTTCTCGCTTGGTAACAAACTCTCGAAGCCCTAGGTCCAAGCAATTGTGATATAATCTCCATTCAGCAAACAGTTCTGATTTTAAATCACAACATACTATAATATTTGTATGGCAAGGAAATAATATGTTTCTGAACGACGTTAGACAAATTAGTGTTGAGTTTGTCGAGGATCTGTTTATTTGAAATTTCAATAACGTTAAATCCCTCTAATTGATTGTAATTAAGCATAACGCCATAGTTTGAGTTCCAATAGTTCTGCATTCCAACTCCCGATATTTTACTTGCGGTAAAAAAATTTGTTTGCTCCACATCAAAATTTGACTATTTTGACACTACAGATTTTGTTCATAAATCCGTTTTGATGAAGGTAGGTGGTGATGTTATGTCGAGGAAGTGATTTAATTTCTTAGCGATATTGTAATGAACGATGTGCATTCCTGACAATGGAATCACTATCAGAAACTTTGTAAATTCGTATATGCTTTTCCTCAGCTCAATACAAATGTTGAATTGCACGCAAATGATGCAAAAGAAGACGGATTCAAAATAGTAAATAATAGGGAGTCTGACGACCCCAAAAGTCGAAGGAACCAAGACCACACCACTAAAATGTTTCACTCACCCCATTATTGGCCATAAATCCAACTCTTCATGCCTCACTAACTTAGCCAATTATAATGACTAAACTACAAATTAGAATATAACAACCAATCGTTGCGCCAATTGTCTCGGCGATTGTTGAATATGAATAATAATACAATACAATAATCAAAAGGTTGCGGCAATCCCGGCGATTGTTGAATAATAATAAAATCATTGGATCGTTGCACCTAAACGGGTGATTATTGAATGACGTAGTTAAATTAATTATTGTTGCTTACAATAGATGATAGTTGAATATATTATCCAGAAACAACATTTGTTGTTCTATTTTACTGTTTTAAATATACTATTGTTTTTTTCCATCATATCCAATTAATCGATCGATCATATAAAATACTTCATTAAAACTGTATCAGCTCATATCCAATTTTATATCCTTCAATAAAATAATTAAACAAAAATGCACAACGATAAAAACGAATGAAATTCATAACCAGAAAGTAAGCCACCAACGATTAATATCAAAACCTTAATTTTATTAAATATTATATTAATCCATACAGTTCGACGTAGAACGTAAAACTTAAGTTTACACCGTTTTTAACTAAAAACCAATTTTAGATTTTGAATTAAAATTAAATTTACATCAAATTATTTATATCAAAAGGAAAAAAAACTCTAATTAAATTCAAAGACAAATCAGAATTGCGAAACACTCGTATTATAATCGTTTCTTTTAAATAATCGAAAATAACCAAAAGTATTAAAACAAAAAAAAATTTATACTTTTCCTCACTATTACAAAATAGTATACTCTTCAACGATGCCGAAAAAAACATATTTTGAGGCGAGAGGACAGTTTATCAGACGAAGCGATAGCCGAGGTTGGTAATGGTCGCGAGATTCAAAATATGATTTTCGGCGAGTAGTACTGTACTTTTTCTACTACTTTTCTAAAAATTATTATTAATTATTAAACGTTTTTATTTATAATTACATACAATTCAAATTTTAAAACATACAAACATCCAAACAAAATCTTTAAATTTCTGCTATTAAAATATAGATGACTCAATATGAATAAATTATCCAATTTCTATGTCATAAACAAAACCATCTTTAGTTACAAGCCTGATTGTATTTTCGTACAAAAAACTCGTCAACTTTATACATATACATATTTTTATTCTATTTACATTACAAAATTCTATATTTTTATTTTATTTGGTCCAAAAAGTCCCTAATAGTACATTATGATGCTAGGACGTAAAGCTAAAGATCTTGGACGTATGTGGAATTTGCAAACCGAGGCGCTAGCCGAGATTTGCACCCACATTAAGTCCGAAATAGCTTACGTCCGTGCACTATATACTATTTTTTATTCGCCGAAGCAAAATATTTAAAAAAAATGCTTATTCAAAATTAAAATTATAAAATTGCATAAATTTTGTAAATAAAAATATGTGGAACAAGTTACCTTTGACAAAATATTTGTTATTTTTCTAAATTATTGTATAACTATGACAACAAATGATAACAACTTTTTTAATTGGATTATGAAATTTTGAATTTAAGGGTTGCTTTGATAAAAATTTCTATTCTTTATAGAATTTAAACAAATACAAATGTTTTTTACTTTTTTGGACGTAGCTATGACAACAAAATGTATGGTTAAAAAATGACACTTTAAGGCCGCAAATCACAGTAATAAAGTAACATTTTAATTTATAGGCGAATAAAAAATCATTAAATTACACATCTTTAAAGGTTTATTGTTTTTTGGATTTCGCGTCTAGTAGGCTTATAACTAAAGACGGTTTTGTAATAAACAAAATCAAATTTAAAAATTTTATTCTTATTTCTAAAATAAAAACAACAGTTTTGATTTACTTTTTGTATGGGGATGACGTTACGTAAATTCCTGATATATTTTAAAACAACGTAAATTATTTTATGTAAATAAATATTTTTATTTCGTTTTGCTTAAATAAATAGGTGAAATAATTTTTTTTTAAATATCTTAACACCAACTGTCTGTTACCGTACTAGTTAAAAAGAATATATCAATATTACATATATAGTTAACTATTATTATTTTTACATTTTTAATGTAAATTGTCCGTAAATAATTCTAAAATTAATTAACCTCATCTTCCCAAGAGAGACAAATTAACACTTACAAAATTATTTCATTCAATCAATTGATTATCTTAACGGGTGTTCTAGGATGGTTTATTCTAGTTAAGAAATTAGAAAATAGATGGCTTTTAAAAAATTACTTTCATCACTAGGTACGAAAGTAATTTGCATAGGTTTTTTTATCATTGGTGACGAAAAAGAAATTTTCGATGCAATGAACAAACATCGAAAGTAGATTTTTTTAATTTGGGTCGTAAAAAAAAGTTATTTTCTTTTCACTATTCATGCATCAACGGCAACCATATAAAAAATTATTAATATAATGACCTCAAAATCAATTATTTGTGTAATCAATTATACAACTGTAAATGTAGAGAAATCGCACTTGACAACGTTTGAAAAATGTCCCATCTAATATACTTATTATTTCAACTTGACATCGACTAATGTTTACATGCAAAAAAATTAAAACACACGGACTTGTCATCATTTTGATTAAAAAAGAATTAAATTAACTAAGGAAAAATACAAACAATACAAAACAAACACCGTAAATTCTTTTCAATAATAAAATTAATAGAAATTTTATTCGCAGATTGTATATAGAAAAAATTACCGTTGAGCAGAAACTATCTTATTTTATTTTTATCAAATTTGTATTTCCGATTTAACTAACTTATATTCGTGATCACACGCAAAAAACAGTCCACGGTCTTTCACGTGACAAAGACGATCATTATCCAAATTACGGCTACCATTTTTACTTTTAAATCCTTTTTATTTTAATTTAAATTATACATATTTCTTTTAATGATTCATAACCATTTTTATATTTTCACGAAATGTTACTATACGTATACTCGTCCAAGTATCTCGGTCAAAACTCAACGAAAGACAACAAGAAAAATGAAAGAAAAAGAACTACTGAATTTATTATTTCGCATGGATATAACGAACGATGAGAATTAAATCGACTGCGTGGAAACGGGAAATACCCTTTAAACGCTGATGAACATATTTCAGGAACAACAGCTGCGTAACAATATTGGAAAAAGTGGTAGGGCGTCTTCTAAAAATGTATCTATTTGAAACATCAATAACTCTAACATCTGATAAGCGATTTTGAAGACACTTTTTATGTAAGTTCTTGACATGAATCAAAACAGTTCTATAAACCGTTTTTCATTATCAGGTTTGTCACTTCACTTTGTGTCTTTGTCACTTCTATACACAGGAAGCATAAATTCGCAAATAACTATAAAAGAAATCAATTTCCGGCTCCATGAGTATGGTTTGGCGAACTTAGGGTTCAAATAAATCGAATATAATTTTTAATAGAATTATTTAAATCGTTCAGATTAATTTTGTATTGTTACCTAAATATAATGACATGTACCACCAAACTACACTACACTAACTTTTTCGTGTATTATTTATTACGGTTAATGGTACAGAAAATTTAAATACCAGATCGAATAAGTTTATAATCTTAAAATGCTCATGTGTTAGCAAATGTAAAATAAGAACACGCCTTATATGGAAAAGTGAGCGATAGTACTCTGTCCTTATATGTTAATTATTGAAATCATCACATGATTCACCGATGGATAAATTTAGCACTTATCTGTATGATATGTAAAAAACTTCTAAAAAACGAAAAGAGTTTGTTCTACATTCCGTCTCATCCTTAAAAATAAACATAAATATATAACTGTAATCGCATATACACGAATATAAAACAAGAAAAACCAATTTTTCTTCTCATTCTCCTATACCTTTATTTTTCACGAAAATTTTATATTTTTTTAAGTCCATTCGAGCGATATTGTGTACAGTACAGAATGATAGTAATAATAGATTAGGCAAATTTAACGAAAGAGATATAGATAGTCGTAGAAAATATAAAAGCGCGGCCCTTATCAGGAAATTTTATTTTTCTTCTTATTTGTATTTTTATTCTGATTGATGAAAACTGATAAAAGCATTTGAAACCAACATTAGTGAGTTCATATTACTTGGGGGGCTGATTGATAAGAAATAAAATACACAACTGTAAAATTGTATGTTCGTTAGTTTTCGCCGTTTTGTTTATGGTAAGTTATTTGTGGTTTTCGTCCGTCTTACTTTTTGCGTAATTGTATTTACATATATCAATACTGAGGTTGCTGTTTTATTATTATATTGAAATAGTAAAAAGAATCTGTAAACCCAATGCATTAATCCATTTTATTCAGATCCCCTGGCACCATCTATGTATTCTGTTAAATACTACTTAGCTTTACCTTGGAAAGTTTAATTACATTGATATTAGTATTGTTGTTTCTCGATATAACCTTTCTTCACCATACACTTAAAACATGAAAAAATTAACACACTATCTTGTTTTTATTCATTCGTTTCATAGTTTTTTATATGAAAAATTATTTTTATCAATGAATAAAATCTTATCATGAAAAAACATCTTCTGTTTTGTTAGTATACTACAGGCCATCACAAGAGTTTTATATTTTTTATCTCTAAATATAATCAGTTTTTGTAAGAATGAATTTATTTTATATACATATTATTGTTTATGTATTCAATTCAGTTTGTTCGACTCTTGATTACGTTTGTATTTACTGTTTGTTTTGTGTCATATACGATCCATAGACCACACCAAGGGTGTAGATTTCATGTTATCAAACCACACTATATAATTATATATTTTTTTGAGAAACTATATAAGTAGTTTAACTGTATTCAGCAATTTTTTTTTGGTTTATGTCTATGAATTTTTAATATTTAGCTTATTATTGTGTTGTATTATTTCCCTTATCTGATCGTAGAGTTAATTTTATTAGAGCGTTTTCGTTTTCACAATGATAAAATTAACACTTTTAATAGTTTCGTTTGATCAAGCTTCCTCTTTATGAAATCGACTATATTTTTTGATTAACTATATATAAAATAAAAACACGAACATTTATCTTAGCTTAGATAGCAACTATTTTAAGTTTCTGAAAACTATGTCTTTGTTATTTGGCCAAAATACCACGTATAGTATAGACTTAGAGCAAGATTTGACAATCCAAGAGAGTGCTGCGCTTACCAAATTTTGAACTACAAAGATTTCAGGTTGGATACAAAAAAATATTAATTAAAAAAAACTAATTTAAAATTTAAGACTTCGACCGAGGTATTTCGGGAGCCCAAATGACCTTCATACCGACAAAATTTCAGACTTCGTCGTACAGCAGATTTTGTTGGAGAGCGAACACAGGCAGACAATCACTTTATTTTATTGTTATAAAGACGAAGAAGATAACCTATATTTAATATTGACCTGTGCCATGCATAAATTTCTTGAATAACGGATGGTGGTATGAAATAAACTAAACAATGTAAAAAAAAATCCCATCGATTCAACTGAATTATTAATTTGTTGTTTGATATGTTTGATTCAGTTAGAAGAGATAAACGTTTTTCCTTAGGATATATACATAAGTAACAAAGCACATAGCAAATGAAGTAACGTTTTTGTTCTATTTCTTAAAGTTTGTACAAACAGAACAGGTAGATTATCTTTATTCTTCTTTCATGATCTGATATTTTTTGTATTCATTATCTGCCTTTTTCTATCATTTTCGATTTATTTATTTTCTTAGCTTTTAAGCGATCATTTAATCTTATCATTTAAATAGATCAAATTTTTTGTTTGTGATTTGTAGTTTATTTTATAAAAAACAAAATTTTTAGATTTTTATAATTTTTTTTTGGTGTGTTTTGATTGATTTTGATAATATGTTGTTGTGTAAAGAAAAGTGAAGCAAAATAAAAATAAATTAAGAACTGATTTCAACGAAATAAACGAAACAGAAATAAAGTAATTTTAAGAAGTTTGGATGGATTATCGCGATTATAGATCTAATATAAAAAAAATAACTTAATGTGATATTTTCGAGAGATAAAACGGAGAATTGAAATTATTTCTTAAGGTGTGTTAAATACATTTTAGTTTTTGTTGTTGTGAGTTGCTTTTAAGATTGATTCATTGGATTGAACAGATATTGTGATTGCTTAATTCAACAGAAATAATTGGTTTGAGATGATGTTTTGTTAAAGAGTGAAAATGTGAAATCAGCATACAATGCAAGATAAACAAGTTCTAAGATATAGATAGTTTTTGTAAAACAAACTGTTTGACTTCTTCTCAACAACAAAAATATTGAAGAAATCAAAATATTATTTATAATTTAGCAGTAGTAAAAATTTCGCAGATTGGGTGTAAAGTATTTCATAAAGAGCATGAATTTAAAACATCCTGCTACAAAAATTGGTGGTTGATGTTACCTAAAATTTGGTTTAGTCTATGTATTAAGGACGATATCACCAAAGGGCTAGGCGTGAGGTTAACACCCTCTTTCCTTTAAAATAATGAAGCATATGAAAAAACACTAATTATTAAAAGCAAACAAAATCTTAGGTAAAAAACAGTGGAGTTCGGATAAGACCGTAGAACGTGCGCATTTTAGGCGTGGCTGATGCTCTTAGTAGTCTAAAAACACGAAAACGAAACGGCATAAAATAGATATTTGTATTATCAGATATATACGGTATTATACATAGTGGTCAATGTTCTCGATAAGAATGTGGTACTGTACTGCTTTCGTTGTGAGTGTACGTTTTCAAGGAGTTGTGCAAAAGTTCATCTAAACAATTATCGGTCCCCTACGGGTACTTGAAACAAACAACAATTTTTGTCATTACCATGTGTGCAGCCAGCTACCGTCGATAACACTGGCAGAGGCTATAAAACCAATACCAGCGACCGACGTCATAGTGGTGCAGGTGCTCTAAGTTAACTTCAATTGACATAAGAAATATTGGTAAAGTTATCTCTTATGTAAGTTTTACCGATCCCAAGGAACAATTTTACATTGTTAAATACCCTATTCACATCTATAGTGTGCTGGACGTCTCAAATGCATGCATTTGAATCATTTAAAACAAGCGAAAATAATAATTATTTCGCACGAAAAACTAAAAGTTACAGATGAAAATGTTTATTAAAAAAACTTGAATCTAAACAAAAGCACGCTATCTTCATCGTAAGATTTGTATTAAAATATATTTCTGAGACTGTGTTCCAATCCAGTATTAAATTATACTAAACTTGCTAAATCAAATTAGTCAACTTTTAATTTACCAGCAAATTGGAATCTAGTATTAGTAATAATTTTGCGTACGATGCTTACAATGAAGATGGCGTGCTGTAGTTTAGATTTAAATTTCTTAAATTTGTTAAATAAATTATATAAAGCAGTTCGCGTACTACACAATAATTTTTGTAACAAATGCTCCAAATTTATTGAATATATATTAAATTTAGAGCATTTGTTACAAAAATTATTGTGTATTACGGGAACTGCTTTTCTAAACGCGGTTGATTCCTCTTGTTTGGCCAACGCGTTTGCACTAGTTATACTATATACTACTATATATTTAAAATGCTAATTATTAAGTTGTTTTATTTTTTTAATTTATTGCCAATATTAAATATAATAATTTAATGCTAATAATATATAAAGGTAAATGAAAATTAAACTAGTGGGAAACGATTTGTATAACTTTGATTTGCCATTTTAGTTTTCTCGCCACTTATTCAATTTAGTATATTTCATACTTCACTAATCCAAAAAATTTACTTTTCCTCAAACATCTATACATACTTAGATTGAGTGTAGCGAAATTTTAATCTCCAACAATCTCCAAACTGACCGGTGAAACAGCTGTAAAAAGTTTTGAAGTTAGAGAAAAATGTGACACATTTGTAATTTTGGTGTCACCCCATTATTCCTAATCCAAAAATTCCTAATCCGAAAAATCCTAAAAATTTATTCCCAATATTCCTAATCCCAAAAATCCTAATTTTATCAGAAATAATCCCAAAAATCCTAAAAATTTATTCCCAATATTCCTAATCCCAAAAATCCTAATTTTATCAAAAATATTCCCAAAAATTCTAAAATTATAAACATCTGAAAACACGTGCAAAAGTTGAATTTAAACAGGTTTATATTATATTAAAAGTGCTTCAATTTAATGTTTATTCATATAATTTTCATTTTTAACTAAAATATTGTGAAGTGTAGACGAGTTATTGTTTAAATATAGAAAACCTATACTAAACTTCTTCGAATTCAAAATTAATTCGAGAAAAACTGATGGAAAATCTTATTGGAATGAGGGGAAGAGAAAGGGTGGGGGAGGGAGGGTTCTATTGATCGAAGGTCTGCAAGGTCGTAGAAGCGAGTGAAAAATAAAATAATATATCATAAAATATTATATCTTAAAATATTTCATCTATCAAAATATAACAATAATAAAAAATTAAAGAAGGGATGGGTGCGGGGGAAGAGGGGAAGAGGTGGGGTGGGGAGGGGGAGGTGCTATTGATCGAAGGTCCGCAGGGTCGCAGAAGCGAGTGAAAAATAACATAAAATATTATATCTTAAAATATTTCATTTCAAATAATCTAAACCCCACCCCTCCGGCCTCAGATACCTACATATATATAATCCCCACCACCTAAGCTTTCCAACAAACCCATACCCACCCCCAGGGGGCGGATTCCATATAACGCACCGTAGCCCTGAAGACTCAAGTGATTGAAAACCCATTGGAATCAATTCCAAGAGTAATTACAAAAGTACTTTTATTATACTTTTTTACATTACAAAAGTAATTTTAGGATTTTTGGTATAAAATTATATTTTTAGGATTTTTGGGAATCAGGAATATTGGTAATGGGATTAGGAATTTTTGGATTAGGAACAATGGGATTAGGAATAATGAGATTAGGAATTTTTGGATTAGGAATAAAGGGGTGAAATCGTAATTTTGAAACAAAAACTTTTGCTGGCAGCAGTTGATATTGATTATTCTTTTTAAGTTTTTTTGTATTTTTGTCAAAATTGAAATATGATTTATTATAAAACAAAATAATATAAAACAAATAAAATTTCAAAATCCCGCAGCAAAATAATATTTAAAACATCACTGTGCTTTGAAAATCGGTAACTTTTGTGTGCAAAACAAAATTTTTGTAAATTTTAAAATTTTTCAAAATTTGTTTGTTAATTTCAAAATTTAGATATTTTGTGTTAAAATAATATAATAGTTTGCAGGTTTTTGGTTCTTTAAAATTTAAGATCTTAGGTTCTTAAAATTTTATTTTGGCATTTTTTATCAAAAATTTTTTTAGCTATAGTATCAGCTCGGCCACTGTCAAAAACTCCAACTACTGTGTCAAACTCCAACTGTCAACATCAACTCACCATTGCTACTGTTTTTTTTGATTTTTGTTTTTCAAAATTTTTTTTTTAAAGTTTAATTCTATTATTATATAGATTTTTTTAAAAAGATTTAAAAATTTTGAATTTTTTTAACAAATTTTTTGAAATTTAATTTTAGTAAATATAAAATTGTTTTGTTCTTAGGCATTTTTTTTCTAAGTTATTTTTCCACCAAATCGACTTAGTTTGATGTTTTATTTGGATCATATTTCATTTGTCTCCAGTTCATTTTAGTGCAGTTTATCCTTGTCCTATTATGTCTGTCAACCTCCAACACAGTTATCTTTTATTATGTTGTTCCCCATTCGTTGCATTCGACACATTGTCAGTCATTATGGCTCCTAATCCTAATTCTCTAGTCCTCCTCAGCTTATAGTGTAATTGTTGCGCTCAACAAATAAACGTTCTGAACATGACTCAGCTTGTGTCCTGTGGTCTTCTATTGTTAAACATTGTTTTGTGCATTTGAATTTTTGTTTTGTTAATTTTTGATGTTTTGTTTTTGGTTTTAATTTTTAAATTTGAAAATTTTTTGTTTATTGTTATTAATTTTTTTAGAATTATTTTGTTTTAAGATTTTGATTTTTGTATGAATTTTTGTATTTGTTCGTTGTTCTGTGAGGCGGACGACAAGATGTCTTGTAAGTCCTGACGCGGAGGTCGAATATTTGTGTTTTGAGGTTTTTTTCTTCAGTTTTGTTATGTGGGCGAAACGGAAGACCTCTGTAAGTTCTGACGCTCAGACAGTTCTTTGAGATTTTATTTATAACCGCAAAGGTAGAATATAGCGATCTCATTGTGGGGCAAATATAGCGATTTGTGGGGGCAAATATGGCGAATAAAACTTCGAAATTGATTAAACAACTATATACAATTACAGAATAGTTGAGACAACCGCACGTAATGTTTATATACAAATTAAATTTAGTGCAATTAGTTTCAAATAGGCATTTCAATTTTGAAAAAAAAAAATTCATGATATAAGGCCAAAGAAATTTTTTTTCATAGGAAATAGTTATTAACTTTATTCAACTATTGTTATATTGGAGGATGTAACACTAAATATTTTAAATAAACCTCATTCTGTTGTCAGAAAAATGTTAATGTTGTCCCAATAACGGTG
This sequence comes from Diogma glabrata, assembly GCA_963693315.1. Lineage (NCBI taxonomy): Eukaryota > Metazoa > Arthropoda > Insecta > Diptera > Cylindrotomidae > Diogma > Diogma glabrata. Next base: position 179,998,034 of record OY856186.1, read on the forward strand.
AAATTGTTTGCAAGTATTTTTTCTTTGTTTGAATAATCAACTGCCAACTTCGAGATGAGGTTGTCATTACTTTATTTATTTTTTTTCTGTGTAAAACAGAAATGATTAATTATTATATTATATATAACTAATAAATTGTTTAATTTTAATACATTTCAAATAATTAGTTTTTATTTTAAAAACATTTTATATTTTATCAACTGTTTTAGATGTTTATGATTAGCATTTTATTTTTAACAAAAACTAATTTTAATTGATTACTGTTACTACTATATTTAATTAATTACTCAAAACTAATTTTAATTCTTTTTCTTTTTTCAGGTAATTTTTTTTTACAAATATGTACTATTAAGATCATAAGAAGAATTTTATCTTAAAAATATCTTCAGTTGGACCATTTTAATAAACAATTTATTAAAGATAAAGGAATATGTTAAGATAAGTTTTTGATTTATAGTACTTAGTTTATGTTTCAATAAATTAGGAGTCGATCATTTTGTTTTGTCGTTTTATTGAAATTATTTCAAAATTAATTTTTCTATTTTTGCAATTGAAATTTTTATCGTTTTCTGTTGCAAGACATTTGCTGTCTTCCAAGGTTAGCATAAGCACAAATAATCAACAGATTAAAATTCATTTCACTAACATAATAGATCTTTATGTCAATAGATCGCTATTATAGACCTGTTCGTGATGCAAATGTACATATGAGTATTGAACGTGGGAAAAAACAAACGTCCGTGGGGATATGGATCATCGGACCACGTATAAATTTCAGCAATATTAAAATTTACATCGCATACTACAATTAAATCCAATCGTCGTCTCGTTTGAAATTATAAACATACTAAATGGAAGACTACAATTTTTTAATCCATAAACTTTTCTTCAATACAAAATTTTAAGTAAAATTTTTGTTTCTGTGTAATGAATTACATTTTCTGGCGATCTTCGTTCTCGTAATGAAACCATTAAAACTTGGATGAACTTATTTACTTAATTTGTAAGTTTGGCAGAGTTTGTAAGTTTCGACTTGTTTTCAAAGGTTTAGTATTTTCCAAATCTTTGTAGTGATTAATCTGAGGTCCACAAAGTCCCGTGTACAGATGTCATTATAATTATTTTTTGGTGTATCAGAAACTTTTATAGCAACTTTCAAATGCAATTTGCTTTATTTAATTGAATAACTGTTTATTTTGCATTTATTTCTTTAATAACAATCGATGCATCTATGTTTACAACAAATTTTGATAGTATTAACTTTTTAAAGTGAACGATATTCTTAAGTTTATTATTTTGAAAGATGCAACCTTACAATAAACCTCACCTCAGAACAAACACTTACAATAAACCTCAAAACAAACCCGTCGAAAACAATATTTTTTACGAACTCGAATGTCTGTATACAAAATAGATAACTTTTATATGAATCTGAATTTCTCATTAAAATTTACATACACATGGTGCAGCATAAGCACGGCTGATTTTTTCAACTGAATTTTGATACGTTTCGATTTTCATTTCCTAATTTTTTCTTGTTTAAGATTTAGTTATTTAAAATATAAATGATTTTAACAGGAGAAGATATACAACGAAGTAAAAATATTGACAAAATTATTCCAATTATTTTATTTCTCATAGCCCACACTGTGTAATATGAACAACAACAAAATATTGCAGCATCACAGTGCACTAAACGATACTACACTAAAACAAAAAGAAAAAGAAAATACAGTAAAGATAATGCAAATAGATTTTCTGTATTCTTGATGTGAAATAGTGATAAGCTAAGTAAAGCAGTAAAGGATTTTTTTGGGTGGTGTGGTGGAAGGTTTATGTACGAGTATTGTTGTGTTTGCTTTAAATTTGTCGTTATAATTTTTAAGGTTTTATTATGTTAGAAAATGCAGTTTTTGAATTCGATGTTTCCATTTGACATCTATACTTACATGCATATTTCGATCTTTCGTATACGAAAGTTTGAGTATGATAGTCACATGAGCTACTTACGTCTTACATGTCGAATCAGTTAGGTTCAATTTTTAGTTTTACATTTGATACATTTTTCAATTAAAAATAATCTTCTGCAACATTCAATTATTTTAAATTACGATGTATTCTAATTTTAAGGGAATGTGAATATAGCTGACTGAACGTCGTTCAAAAACACCAAAGTTGAAATTTTTCATAACTATTTGACAAGATCACTGTCGTGCATAATATAGTAGATTGTATCGCATTTCGCGCTACACTAGTTTTTATTATAGATGCATGAAATTTATTAAAGATTTATTTAATTTATTTTTTGTTAAATAAAAAGTGTTGTGTTATAGGGTTTACAATATGTGTCATAACAACACATAAATACCTTTTAAGACCTACGTTCCACAACAACTTGCGTTCTAAGGTGTTGATGATCGCTTTTTTTAAACCTCTGCGGAATGAAACCACCTGACACTATTGATTCCGGCAAACTATTCCATTTGTATGCAGTTCGGACAAAGAAATATTTCTGCGAGATCTCGACTGTTTGACTGGTTGCGGTAGCCGATTGCGGAGTGAAACGGGGGTAAGAAAAAGATGGAGGCATGATGCTGCTGATTTCATCTGAGCACTGTTGATGACGATATTTGTAAAAAACAACGAGGTCAGCAACAGTGCGTCGATGTTGTAGGGAATCAAGTTTTGATGTCAAATCTTGATCACCCACAATTTGTACAGCCCGCTTTTGAACAGAGTCCAAGAGGGCCAAGATGGAAACAGAAGCAGCATCCCAAACTTGACAACAGTACTCCATACAGGTAATATAGGACTTATAAACATGGAGCAATTGGTATGGAGTGAAAATTTTTGCATCTATTTAGGAGACCGGGTTTTCGAGACGCGCTTTTTGCCATCGCCATTACATTATCGTTCCAGAGTAGGTCATTTGAAACTGTGACACCCAATAAATGAATGTTTTTACATTCACATATACTGAATAAATACTGAATGTTCATCACACATACTGAATAAAATATCTTTGGGAAACTCGGTCTTTGATCTGGAAACAATCATTCACGCTTATGGCAGCATCTCTCCTGGCGGGATTAATTCGTTCGTGCATTTTACCTTTTGAAGGAAGGGACTAGAACGAGTTGAGCAGAGTACTATCATCTGTAAAACTATTTATTGGGTTGCTGGTGATTTTAAGCGTTGATGTAAATCAAAAATAGGGTTGGGGACAATACTGAGCCTTGAGGTACACCGGCGTTAATTATTTTAGACTCAGACGAAAATCCGTCTAAGGAGACCGAAATGTATCGGTTGGATAGAAAATTTTGAATCAGCTTCACAACATTGGGATGAAAACCATACCCAACGAGCTTGTTGATTAAGTTGGCATGCCAGACTCGACCGAATGCCTTGGAGATGTCTAAAGCGATAACGTATGTTTCACCACCTTTATCAAGTATGCTGTTCCAACAATGCGCTACATAGTTTAATAGATCTTTTGATCTATTTGTTGATCTTTTGTTTCGAAAACCGTATTGGCTGTCGGCTATTAAATGATTTACTTCCAGAAAATTTGAAATATGTGTGTATTAATATAATGCTCGTAGACTTTGGATAGGACCGATAGTAAAGCTATTGGCCTATAACTTGAGATATCGGATTTTGGTCCCTTTTTGGGGACGGGCTGGACATTTGCCAACTTCCAGCACGAGAAAAATATACCAGATTTGTAGGATTGGTAGAATATCTTAGTCAAAGTTGGTGCAAGTTCTTTAGAAAAAGTTTTTAAAATAATGGGTGGAATGTTGTCCATTCCTGAGGCTGTGTTGATGTTTAACCCCTTTAAAAGTTTAGCGACTATTTTGGGTTTGAAGTGAAGTTCATTCATATTAACTCCTGAAGACTTGATTTGGGGTATTTCTTTAGGAGTTTAATCAAAGATTAAAGTTCAAGATTTTTACTGTGCTAAAAAATGAAGAAGGGGTTTTGGAGGTTTTGCTGACGCTCAATATAATTTGTTATTTGAAATACATACCGTGAATTGTGAATGTGAATGTGAATTGGAGTTTTTTTCTGAAAAACTTCAAACCATACCTTTGAATTGAAAAAATTCCAATTACTTCTTTACTTAGTTGAGTTTAATTGATCTCAAAAAATCTAAAATAAATTTAAATTCCCTTAATGTAGTCTAATGTTAATACATATAGAACTACAAATTGAGTGTCAGCCATTGATTTCACATTGATTGGAAACAATCAATAATGACTATACAAACGTGACTTAGGATGTTAATTAGAATAGAAATGTTCCCCATTCTATGAATTCACACAAAGTATTGTCTAGAAATTTAATGCAAAAAATCCCATATAATGTAAAAACATTTCCATAATATAGAGTCTAATGACAGTGGAAAAATTCAACTTAAGTAAAATAAATAAGTGATGAAGAAGTTTCAACTTTGAAATTGTCATCGCCTCAACGGCGTAATCGATAGCGTGTCTGCCCAAGGATTCGAGCCGGGCACTGACGAGGGTAGGTTTGAATCCCATCCGAAACACGAAAAATGTGAATTGGAGTTTTTTCCTGAGAAACTTCAAACCATACCTTTGAATTGAAAAAATTCCAATTACTTCTTTACTTACTTGAGTTTAATTGATCTCAAAAAATCTAAAATACTATTATTTAGTTTTTTAGCGTCTTTATAGCCGGCGTTATGAATTCATAATGCCCTCTCATAACACCCCGGTTTTTATGAACGTGTTTATATATAGCGTATCCTAGACATTATAACAACTTTATATCATTGTAAAGCATAATAGCTATAATTATGTATTAAGGGCGTAAAGTATGTCTTTTCCGCTTCAGAGTGAAATTGTTACTCGAGGCGTTAGCCTTTGGATCACTCGAAAGCAAAAAAGATACTTTATGCCCGAATTGCATACAAAACTTTTTGTACGAGTAAAATTCTGAATTATTTGCATAAATAAAAATACATATATTTACACAAAATAGTCACATATTTTTTTAGAAAATTATTTTAACCAATTAGTTTTTCGAAATAATAGTAATAATAACTTTAGGCATCGTTATTTCAATTTTTGGCATTGTTATTTCAATTTTGGCATTGTTATTTCAATAAGAAAAAAGGCCTGCTTTACGAACAATTTTTGCATCGTAAAAGAACATTTTACGGTTTGCCCGTACAAAATAGTACATTATGATGCAAGGACGTAAAGCTATAGATTTTGGACGTATGTGGAGTTTGCAAGGCGCTAGCCGAGATTTGCACCCGCATTAAGTCCAAAATAGCTTACGTCCGTGCGTTATATACAATATTTTTATTCGCCGCTAACAAAATATTTAAAAAAAATTGTTTATTCTAAATCAAAGTTATAATTTTGCATAAATTTTGAAATGAAAATATGTTGAAAAAGTAACCTTTGACAAAATATTTGTTATATTTTTCAAAATAATTTTATAACTATGACAACAAATAATAACAATTATTTTAATTGGATAATGAAATTTTGAATTTAAAGGTTGCTTTGATAAAAATTTCTGTTTTTTGTAGAATTTAAACAAATACAAATGCTTTTTACTTTTTTAGCCGTAACTATGACAACAAAATATATGGTTAAAAAGTGACACTTTACGGCCGCAAATCACACTAATAAAGTACCACTTTAATATGTAGGCGAATAAAATAGTACATTATTTAATTAGGAACTAAAGTGATACTTTTTGTGTTGAGTCTATACTCTATAGTTTATTAATACCATTATTGACGATACACAAAACGTCACTTTAGCTCCGAATTAAAAACACTATTTTTTCGGCAAACGTTTAAATTTTTTATAAATATGAAATTAATACACCAAACTTTTTATAAATATGAATTTTTATCGTCATAGTTACTTCCAAAACAGAGAAAAAACATTTAAATTTGTATGAATAAAATTTTTTTTTCAAAGCAGCCTTTTCAAAATTCCATAATCCAATTGAAATACATAGTTGTCATTTTGTTGTCATAGTTATACAATAATGCAAAATTTCATTATCCAATGAAACTGTTTGTTATCATAGTAACATACATGATTTGATGTTTACTGATTCGTAAATAAACATAGTAAGTTTCGTTTACAAATCACAGGTCGGTTAGCAATTGCTTACCGATCATGTAGGCGGTAAGTAATTACTTGGAGATCCCGATGTGTGAATAGAAACGATTTTTATTTAAATAATTATTTAGGGCTATTTACTAACTTTAAACTTTAAATATTTTTTTTTTTAAATATTGCAATTAAAAGATTTAAAAGCAATTTATTTTGAAAAAAATATTCGATGAAAGTTTTGTTGCAAAACTACAAAAAAACCTATAGAAATATGATGAAACGCAGAGCTTACTATTTTGAGATGAAATTTTAAGAAATTTTCTTTAAAACATTAAAATTTAAAAATGAATTTTATTATTTAGATAATTTTAATTGAATTTTTATTGATCGTGCAAAAAATATAATAAGCATTTTGGGCATTAAGAGTATCACCGATTTCTGATATATTAGAGATCTCGACTTCGTCTCGATCTCAAAACATATATCCTCAATCGGTAAAACACTCCTACTGCCCTTAATACTTAAATAACTATTATATATCTTGTATAATTTTAACTTGCAAAATATGAAAGGGCTGAAATCTCAAGGCTTTGAGATATCAAGACTTTGGTCTGTGTTAAAAACCCTTAATTAGTTTTCGGCAAATGGCTTTTTGCCTCATTGTTTTAGGTATATTTCATATAAATATATCGCTATAACTTCCATTTGAATCATAATATTTTAATAAAATTCATAAATATTGAGTATTTGAACATATTTCTATAATTTTTATCCAGATAATAACCTTGGCCGTCCAGGTTTCTGCAAAATCAGCTGTTTTTAAAATTTACTAAGCTTTTTTGTCCTTGATCTAGCTGAAAATGGCCAAGCTTATATTTGAAAATGTTTGCACACAAAAATACAACATAATTCCAAAATTTAAAAAAAAAATAGTGCAGGTCTAAAGGTTGAGACCCTAGGGCTGTTGTAATGAAAACAAACGCAAAAGGCAATGCTTTCATTATGTTTCAGTTTATGTTATTTAAATTTATCTTAACTTTTAAGCATATTTTTAAACTAGAGGTTCCATTTTTATAAGCATTCTAATGCACTCCTTGCAAGAAAAATATCATGCCATTTAATACCATAGAAAAATTATCAAATTCTCTTTTGTTTGTATTTTTTGCACTAAGTTAATCGTTTGAAAAAAGACTAAATAAGAACAAAAAAATACAACAACAAAGATGATTTTGAATTAAAATTGTTTGATAATGTTTGATTATAAATTATGTGTGATGGTAAAATTGTAGTTGTGACGTAGTTCATTTGATCTTTGGTGGATTTAATATGTTATGACTAATTTTAACCAACTTAAATAAAACTGTTCCGAAATTGCATTGATAAAGTTGTTTTGGATAGCGTATTTAATTCGGTTTGATAATTTTTTTGAATTATTCTGTTGCTACTTAAATTTTTTATTTAAACTAATCTCAAATCTGACACATCTAATTTTATTTGTACACAAAACTGTCTGACTCCGAAATCTACCTATTTCTAGCGGATATACCTGCCGCTAGACTTTTTTTTAGTTTTAGACGGCGAATTTTATTAAAAAAAAATTCTTTGTGAAAGTACAAGTAAAACTTTTTCAAAACTCCTAAAAATAGTCCAAAAATTATAATAAAATCAAAAATTTAAACTTTTTCAAAATTCCAAAAATTATTACAAAATCAGCAATTGAAACTATTTTCAAAATTCCAAAAATAATGCAAAACTTATAACAAAATCAAAAATTCAAACTTTTTCCAAAATTCTCAAAATCAAAAATTCAAACCTTTTCCCAAATTCTAAAAATATTGCAAAAATTATAACGGAAATTCAAACTTTTTATAAAATTTTAAAAAATTATTACAAAGTCGAAAATTGAAACTTTTTTCAAAAATTCCAAAAATATTGCAAAAATTCTAACAAAATCAAAAATTCAAAGTTTTTCCAATATTGCAAAAATTATAACAAAATCAAATATACAAAATTTTTCTAAAACTTCAAAAATTATAATAAAAATTTGAAATTTTTTCGAAATTCTAAAAATTAATACAAAATCAAAGATTGAAACCGAAGTAATTTCAAAATTCAAAAAAGATTGCAAAAAATATAACATCAAAACTTCAAACTTATGTATTTTCAAACTGTTTCTGTTATTCAGAAGTCATGGAATCACACAAAAAATTACTTAAGAAACGTCTTCCTAATAATTACTATTTTTGGTAAAAAACGACATTTAATCTGCTATTCCTATAATTAAGAAGGTGTCCAATTTCTTGTTCAATCACATTTCATGTCATACAAAAAATTAATTTTATGTTTTTTAAAAAAGTTGTTTTAAAAACAAATGAAAATCATTTTTTTTGACACACTTAACGATTTTTTTGACAAACATGTCAAATTTAATGTTCAATTACATTTCATGTCATCCAAATAATTACTTTTACGTTTTTAATCTTTCTAGTCGAAAATGTTTCTCATTATATGTTTCTGAAAAAATTTGAAAAAACGAAATATGTATATGAAAATCATTCTTTTGACACAGCTAACGATTATTTTTTACATACTTATAACACAAAAATTAAGGTCCTGACTCCTGGTCCCACATACAGATGCCGATCATCAAGATTCCTCCCGATACAAAGTTAGTACTAGTTAGTCATCAGTGATAATGGCTGAAAATAAACGCTTTCTAAGCTAAAACTATGAAAATTTGCTATTTTTGAAACACTTTCGGTACAGTTGTCGAACCTATCGTCCTTTCGGCTCTTGCCATTAACATAACCTAATTGAGGCAAAAAGAATTTCTTGTTTTCGTAGGTTGTGACGAATGGGCAGACGAACATTTTTTTTCCTTTTTTGGAATCGTTATGACCTAAAACGTAGAGAAATGCCGAAAAATGTGGGGGTAAGATTTTCACTTTTGACTCGAGATTGCAATACTTAGGTCTCTCAGACCGAAGTAAATATTTATAAACTCTTCAAATAAGTATGCAACTTTTTCGAAATTAAACGTTAATACGATTTTCAAAAACTAACATTATTTGAACGTCGAATAGTTTTTGTCATACGCTACCATACGAGAACTTATTTGCATTATGTTGGTAAACAAAATAGTACATTTTGCTACAATCATCTCTTGTGAAACGCTGCTTTTTTGTGAGTGAATATTTGTTCACGAGACGCGTTAACGTCGATTAGGGCAATTTGACGAACGTAAAATGTTTTTTTCTATGATAGCATATTGAAAGTCTATTTTCATCATTTTCATCATTTCTCTGTGAAAATGTGTTCTTTTTAAACTACAGTGTAAAAAGAATAACAAATTGTAGTTGCTATGGTTTTTCATATAATTTTACAAAGTTTTTAATCAACGCAACCATGAAAAATTAGGATATGAATTTTTAATGTGATATTGTCGATATCTAATTTCATAATTTATAGTAAATATCGATTATATACAGGGTGAGTTTTTTAAAAAATGCCAGGCTTTTATCTCGAGAACCATGCTAGATAGGACAAAATAACCCTAGGTGATATTTGTTAAGCGTCGAGGGGGCACGTCCAATGGTAATATTGAATGACCTTGAAACTCATAAGTATTGGAGATATATGCCAAAATAGATTTTTTTTAAATTAGAACCTATACATTTAATATTTTTTTTCAATTCAGTAAATCAAACTACACACTTTTTTCCTACAAAATTTTTTTGTAAAGTGTACGATTTTGTAGATATGATGAAAATTGATTTGCACTAAAGCAAAAGTGTCTTCGCTAAGTTCTTCAGAAAAAAAATAAAATTTCGATAAGTTAAAAAAAAAAAAAGAAAATCATTCATTAATTTAAATATTATTGCATCGTGGTCTACTGCGTGAAATTGATTTTCGTTGTTTTTTTTTTGATTTATTGAAATTTTATTTTTTTTCTGAAGAACTTAGCGAAAACACGTTTGCTTTAGTGCAAATCAATTTTCATCATATCTACAAAATCGTACACTTTACAAAAAAATTTTGTAGGAAAAAAGTGTGTAGTTTGATTTACTTAATTGAAAAAAAATATTAAATGTATAGGTTCTAATTTAAAAAAAATCTATTTTGGCATATATCTCCAATACTTATGAGTTTCAAGGTCATTCAATATTACCATTGGACGTCCCCCTCGACGCTTAACAAATATCACCTAGGGTTATTTTGTCCCATCTAGCATGGTTCTCAAGATAAAAGCCTGGCATTTTTTAAAAAACTCACCCTGTATATTAGGGCCTGTTTATGTTGAAGCTTTGATAAACGAGTTAAGCATCGAGTCAAGCAGTGATAAAAGCGTTGATTAGCGCTATTCTTTTACAGTGTTTATGTTGAAGCTTCGAGAGTTTGAATAAAATTTACAAATATATATATATATACAATAAACTTAAAATTAATTAATTTAATAATCAATTTTCCATAAACTTCAAAAATTTAAATTAATTAAAACTAATATTTTTATTTTTATGTATTTTCTTATAAAATAAATAAAATGAGCATCGATCAGAGCTTCGATAGGAGCGTCGAAAAAGAACAAATCGTTTATCGTTTATCGACGCTTGACTCGATGCTTTACTCTTTTATCGATGCTTCAACATAAACACTCCTATTTGAAAGCATGTATTCATTTTCTTCGCTTGAATCACATCGATGGTCGACGCTAATATCGAAGCTCCAACATAAACGCACCCTTATATATACTATCAAAGAAAAAATTGCATTTCCTACACGAGATAAAAACGTTTTTCGTTCGTAAACATGTCTCACTCGACACTAGCGCGTCTCGTTAACGAATGTTTACTCACGAAAAAACAATGCTTTCATCTCTTGTAGGAAAATATACTATTATCTCGCGTAGGAAATACAATATTTTCTATGATAGTAAATATATAATAGTTATTTATTATACAAGGGAATAAAGTAGTAGATTTTAGCTCGAGGTTATGTTGTCTCCCGACGCGAAGCGGAGGGAGACAAAAAACCGAGAGCTAAAATCTACAATTTTTCCCGTGTATAATACACTATTTTTTTCTGTGACTGGATAAATATTAATATAATTATTGAAAAAATAATATTAAACAAATATTACAATATGTATATTCACCACACCATACGAATTTTTCTTGAATAAAAACTTAAAATTAAGTTTCATTTTATTTGTCAAAACCAGCTATTAACATCAAGAAGAAAACGGTATAACTTTTCATTAACATTCAAATAGTCATAAATGTTCATAAATATTCATAATATTCATCATTTATGTGTATATATGTATTTATATATATATTTTTATCTATCCGGGAAAAAAGTACATACTTTTTTCCCGGGGAAAAAAGTATTTTATGAAAAGTAGCATTTTTGCACCTGTCAGCAGAAGTAAAATGTTAAACTTTTTTCCCGTCACAGAAAAAACGATATTTATTATAAATTATTGAATTAGAAATCGACATTATAACATTCAGAATTCATATTCTATTTTTTCATGGCTGCTTTGTTTCCTTGCAACTACAATTTGTTATTTAGTGAAAATGTGGCATTGCAATTACAATTTGTTATTTAGTAAAAATGATTTTACACTAGAGAAAAAAAAAGTTTTTTCATAGAGGATTAGCCTTCTTGAAAATAGACTTTTCATATGCTATCATAGAAAAAATAATTATTTGAAACTCCCAACTATTTATTTTCATGGCATTTGTATTTTTTGCATATAAATAAAATTGAAATTTGTTTATTAGTTTTAGCTTAATAAGTGCAACACAAAATCTTGTACGCTCAACTGGCGTTACTGGGTATTACGCCCATCAAGCGAAATCCATTCCTCCAGCCAGAGGTCCTCGGGTTTGATTACATCGCTTTTTAGGTACAATGGCTTGCATAACGACCTAGGTACATAAATAACTATTATACAAAATTGAAGCACAAAAATATGATAATATGTTTATAAATACTAGGAGGGCTCGGCGTGCTTCGCTACGCTTATAAATAAAGTTTTTGCGTAGACATTTTGTTGACGTAGAAGCAATGATTTCAAAAAGTGGTTATGAGAAATGCTAACATATAATTTTTAATTTTTCTTTTTAAATATATGAATGAAAAATAATCAGAACTCTAGCTGATCAGTTCGGATATATGAAAAATTAGCGATCAAATAAGTTAGAGATCAAATAAGCTTACTTGAAAACATATTTGATCGCTAATTTTTCATATATCCGAACTGATCAGCTAGAGTTCTGATTATTTTTCGTTCATATATTTAAAAAGAAAAATTAAAAATTATATGCTAGCATTTCTCATAACCACTTTTGGAAATCATTGCTTCTACGTCAACAAAATGTCTACGCAAAAACTTTATTTATAAGCGTAGCGAAGCACGCCGGGCCCTCCTAGTATATAGAAATACAACAATCAATAATCAATTTTTTATCCTCTTTCATTCCCAAACATTATATATTAAAAATTCTAACAATCAAATTTACGATCTCAAACTATCATACCAAACACACACATTATAAAATTGTCGCTGAAAAAAAATATACAACAATCAATAATCAATTTTTTATCTTCTTTCATTCACAAACAATATATATTAAAATTTTAACAATCAAATCTACGATCCCAAACTATCATACCAAACACACACATTACAAAATTGTCGCTGAAAAAAAATACAACAATCAATAATCAATTTTTTATCCTCTTTCATTCACAAACAATATATATTTAAAATTCTAACAATCAAATCTACGATCTCAAACTATCATACCAAGCACACACATTACAAAATTGTCGCTGACAAAAAAATACAACAATCAATAATCAATTTTTTATCCTCTTTCATTCACAAACAATATATACTAAAAATTCTAACAATCAAATTTACGACCTCAAACTATCATACCAAACACACACATTACAAAACTTTCGCTGAAAAAAAAAACAACAATCAATTGTCAATTTTTTATCCTCTTTCATTCACAAACAATATATATTAAAAATTCTAACAATCAAATCTACGATCTTAAACTATCATACCAAACACACACATTACAAAATTGTCGCTGAAAAAAAATACAACAATCAATAATCAATTTTTTATCCTCTTTCATTCACAAACATTATATATTAAAAATTCTAACAATCAAATTTACGATCTCAAACTATCATACCAAACACACACATTACAAAATTGTCGCTGAAAAAAAATACAACAATCAATAATCAATTTTTTATCCTCTTTCATTCACAAACAATATATATTAAAAATTCTAACAATCAAATCTACGATCTCAAACTATCATACCAAACACACACATTACAAAATTGTCGCTAAAAAAAATACAACAATCAATGTTTTATCCTCTTTCATTCACAAACAATATATATTAAAAATTCTAACAATCAAATCTACGATCTCAAACTACAGTAATCCCTCCGACTGCGCGGGTTTTAACTGCGCGATTTCCACTGCGCGAGATGAGTTTTCAATACTAATTTTCGCACTGCGCGATTAAAATTTCACCCTGCGCGACGTTTAAAATTTTTTTTTAGAATATGTAGGTGAATTTCGTAAAATTAAAATGAAAAGAAAAAATTAAATTTCCCACATGGGTCATTCTTTTACAAATCGAACAGATTTGAGCAAAATTTGACCGACGGATTTGTGATTTGGCTTAAAAATTTTTTACTGGTATGATATCAACAAAAATATACGTGTTCGAGGATTTTTTTTTTTTGGAAAATAGAGGCGATCTAAATTTCGTGATTTTTGGTTTGACGACTTATTTTTCACTTCGGTTCTATTAATGATAGAAGCTTTTGTTTTATTATATTTTAAAGTTAAGAGATGGAATTTTAATAAAAAATATGTTATAAACAAAATAAAAATTATTAGATAATTCCTATTGTTATAAACAAATAAAATGTTAAAATCGATTTTTAGTGATTGCCCTACGTATTCTACGTTCAATTTTCAAGAAAAACGTATTTTTAACTAAGTTTTCCCCTAAGTTTTACTGTTAGATTTATATTAATTTATCCAGCGCGGGACAACAAAAAATTATGGAATTTTTATCTTTCCGCGCTCGATAAATTGGTTTTTTTTCTAATGCTACTCGTACACGAGAGAGCAAAATTGCAGGTGTCAGAGAGAAAGTATCTGACTTATTGCTAAACTGTTTACACATAGGAATTTGTTAATAATTTTTGTAGATAACAATTTTTTTTAAAGTTCATCTTTTAGCTTTAAAATAAAACAGAAAAAAATGTCTATCATTACCAGAACCGAAGTTATGAATCTTTGAAAATAAGTCTTCAAGCCGAAAATCACGAAATCCTCGAAATTTAGAACCGCTCCATTTGCCAACCCAAAAAACTTCTCGAGCACGTACGTATATCTTTCTTTGCTTGGGAAATGGGAATTTGGAAATTTTTCTATATAAAAGCCCTAAAATTTCAGCCGAATCAAAAATGTGTCGGTCAGAAAGATGTTCGGTTTGTAAAAGAATGACCCATATTTGTTGGCAATTCGCATTACTTATTCAGTTTATTTTTAACTGTGTGGCTGGAACGTTCAATATAGATCAAATTCAATTTCAAGCCAGTAAAGGTAGAATATTCGAAACAAATTCAGATTATTGATATAATTTTTGTAAATTTAAGTTATTTTTTAAAATGTTATTTATGTTAATTTATCTGTTAACTTATGAAGTGTTTTCTTTTTTAAGCGTTGTTGAAGTAATACATGTTTTTCAGGCTGCATATATTCATTTTTGTTTAATTATAACTTTAAATTAATTTTTTTCAAAATTTGGAACCTAACCCCAAATTTTCATACAAAATAAGGTTCACATTGCACGGTTTTGTATTGCGCGCTGTTTTTCTGGAACGGAACTACCGCGCAGTCGGAGGGATTACTGTATCATACCAAACATACACATTACAAAATTGTCGCTGAAAAAAAAATACAACAATCAATAATCAATTTTTTATCCTCTTTCATTCACAAACAATATATATTAAAAATTCTAACAATCAAATTTACGATCCCAAACTATCATACCAAACACACACATTACAAAATTGTCGCTGAAAAAAAATACAACAATCAATAATCAATTTTTTATCCTCTTTCATTCACAAACAATATATATTTAAAATTCTAACAATCAAATCTACGATCTCAAACTATCATACCAAGCACACACATTACAAAATTGTCGCTGACAAAAAAATACAACAATCAATAATCAATTTTTTATCCTCTTTCATTCACAAACAATATATACTAAAAATTCTAACAATCAAATTTACGACCTCAAACTATCATACCAAACACACACATTACAAAACTTTCGCTGAAAAAAAAAACAACAATCAATTGTCAATTTTTTATCCTCTTTCATTCACAAACAATATATATTAAAAATTCTAACAATCAAATCTACGATCTTAAACTATCATACCAAACACACACATTACAAAATTGTCGCTGAAAAAAAATACAACAATCAATAATCAATTTTTTATCCTCTTTCATTCACAAACATTATATATTAAAAATTCTAACAATCAAATTTACGATCTCAAACTATCATACCAAACACACACATTACAAAATTGTCGCTGAAAAAAAATACAACAATCAATAATCAATTTTTTATCCTCTTTCATTCACAAACAATATATATTAAAAATTCTAACAATCAAATCTACGATCTCAAACTATCATACCAAACACACACATTACAAAATTGTCGCTAAAAAAAATACAACAATCAATGTTTTATCCTCTTTCATTCACAAACAATATATATTAAAAATTCTAACAATCAAATCTACGATCTCAAACTACAGTAATCCCTCCGACTGCGCGGGTTTTAACTGCGCGATTTCCACTGCGCGAGATGAGTTTTCAATACTAATTTTCGCACTGCGCGATTAAAATTTCACCCTGCGCGACGTTTAAAATTTTTTTTTAGAATATGTAGGTGAATTTCGTAAAATTAAAATGAAAAGAAAAAATTAAATTTCCCACATGGGTCATTCTTTTACAAATCGAACAGATTTGAGCAAAATTTGACCGACGGATTTGTGATTTGGCTTAAAAATTTTTTACTGGTATGATATCAACAAAAATATACGTGTTCGAGGATTTTTTTTTTTTGGAAAATAGAGGCGATCTAAATTTCGTGATTTTTGGTTTGACGACTTATTTTTCACTTCGGTTCTATTAATGATAGAAGCTTTTGTTTTATTATATTTTAAAGTTAAGAGATGGAATTTTAATAAAAAATATGTTATAAACAAAATAAAAATTATTAGATAATTCCTATTGTTATAAACAAATAAAATGTTAAAATCGATTTTTAGTGATTGCCCTACGTATTCTACGTTCAATTTTCAAGAAAAACGTATTTTTAACTAAGTTTTCCCCTAAGTTTTACTGTTAGATTTATATTAATTTATCCAGCGCGGGACAACAAAAAATTATGGAATTTTTATCTTTCCGCGCTCGATAAATTGGTTTTTTTTCTAATGCTACTCGTACACGAGAGAGCAAAATTGCAGGTGTCAGAGAGAAAGTATCTGACTTATTGCTAAACTGTTTACACATAGGAATTTGTTAATAATTTTTGTAGATAACAATTTTTTTTAAAGTTCATCTTTTAGCTTTAAAATAAAACAGAAAAAAATGTCTATCATTACCAGAACCGAAGTTATGAATCTTTGAAAATAAGTCTTCAAGCCGAAAATCACGAAATCCTCGAAATTTAGAACCGCTCCATTTGCCAACCCAAAAAACTTCTCGAGCACGTACGTATATCTTTCTTTGCTTGGGAAATGGGAATTTGGAAATTTTTCTATATAAAAGCCCTAAAATTTCAGCCGAATCAAAAATGTGTCGGTCAGAAAGATGTTCGGTTTGTAAAAGAATGACCCATATTTGTTGGCAATTCGCATTACTTATTCAGTTTATTTTTAACTGTGTGGCTGGAACGTTCAATATAGATCAAATTCAATTTCAAGCCAGTAAAGGTAGAATATTCGAAACAAATTCAGATTATTGATATAATTTTTGTAAATTTAAGTTATTTTTTAAAATGTTATTTATGTTAATTTATCTGTTAACTTATGAAGTGTTTTCTTTTTTAAGCGTTGTTGAAGTAATACATGTTTTTCAGGCTGCATATATTCATTTTTGTTTAATTATAACTTTAAATTAATTTTTTTCAAAATTTGGAACCTAACCCCAAATTTTCATACAAAATAAGGTTCACATTGCACGGTTTTGTATTGCGCGCTGTTTTTCTGGAACGGAACTACCGCGCAGTCGGAGGGATTACTGTATCATACCAAACATACACATTACAAAATTGTCGCTGAAAAAAAAATACAACAATCAATAATCAATTTTTTATCCTCTTTCATTCACAAACAATATATATTAAAAATTCTAACAATCAAATTTACGATCCCAAACTATCATACCAAACACACACATTACAAAATTGTCGCTGAAAAAAAATACAACAATCAATAATCAATTTTTTATCCTCTTTCATTCACAAACAATATATATTTAAAATTCTAACAATCAAATCTACGATCTCAAACTATCATACCAAGCACACACATTACAAAATTGTCGCTGACAAAAAAATACAACAATCAATAATCAATTTTTTATCCTCTTTCATTCACAAACAATATATATTAAAAATTCTAACAATCAAATTTACGATCTCACACTATCATACCAAACACACACATCACAAAATTTTCGCTGAAAAAAAAAACAACAATCAATTGTCAATTTTTTATCCTCTTTCATTCCAAACAATATATATTAAAAATTCTAACAATCAAATCTACGATCTTAAACTATCATACCAAACACACACATTACAAAATTGTCGCTGAAAAAAAATACAACAATCAATAATCAATTTTTTATCCTCTTTCATTCACAAACAATATATATTTAAAATTCTAACAATCAAATCTACGATCTCAAACGATCATACCAAACACACACATTACAAAATTGTCGCTGAAAAAAAATACAACAATCAATAATCAATTTTTTATCCTCATTCATTCACAAATAATATATATTAAAAACTCTAACAATCAAATTTTCCATCTCAAACTATCATACCAAAACACACATTACAAAATTTTCGCTGAAAAAAACAACAATCAATAATCAATTTTTTATCCTCTTTCATTCACAAACAATATATATTTAAAATTCTAACAATCAAATCTACGATCTCAAACTATCATACCAAGCACACACATTACAAAATTGTCGCTGAAAAAAAAAATGCAACAATCAATAATTAATTTTTTATCCTCTTTCATTCACAAACAATATATATTTAAAATTCTAACAATCAAATCTACGATCTCAAACTATCATACCAAGCACACAGATTACAAAATTGTCGCTGAAAAAAAATACAGCAATCAATAATCAATTTTTTATCCTCTTTCATTCACAAACAATATATATTAAAAATTCTAACAATCAAATTTACGACCTCAAACTATCATACCAAACACACACATTACAAAATTGTCGCTGAAAAAAAAAACAACAATCAATTGTCAATTTTTTATCCTCTTTCATTCACAAACAATATACATTGAAAATTCTAACAATCAAATCTACGATCTCAAACTATCATACCAAACACACACATCACAAAATTGTCGCTGAAAAAAAATACAACAATCAATAATCAATTTTTTATCCTCTTTCATTCACAAACAATATATATTATATATCTAACTAAATATTCAACGTATTAATATATAAGATAAAACAACAAAGAAAAATAACGTCCATACTCACCTAGATCAATGCATAAACTGAAAAGAAAATATAAAATACTATAAACAAAGAAAAGATTTAGACGATTCCATTTGATCCATGTGATTTGATTTGAGGGGAGGCAGTTGAATTCAAAAATACATTATAATTCGTCTATAACTTTTTTATTTATGATCCGAAAAATCCCAAAAATCTCTCAGATCTAGGTTACACTAATATCAGTTAGCAGCGAAAATTTGGAATGAGTGAAAATTCGAATAAAAAAGCCTTAGACTGTACAAAGTACAAAGTTAGCGTATTAATATATAAAATTATCATATTTTTTTGCTTCACTAGCTAATTAAAAGCTAAAATTTATATCAAAATTTTCGGATTTTCTAAGAAGACTATATATATTCCAATAAATTCCAATAAAATCACATCACAATTAATAAAGTCACTAAATCCAATACAAAATAATAAAGTAGACTATAATTTGTATGCAACTCGGTTAGACACGTCAACTGTCACTCTCACTCGATTACCGTTCTTGTTCGCCTCGAGCGGCATTTTCTTTGAAGAAGTAATAAATTATGATTTTACTTCTTTAACTTTAAATGTATTACATATGTGACTAAGTTTTTCTTTGTTTTGATCAAAAATTATATGAAAGGTTTGATGCACATCAATGACTACATCGATTTACTTACTTTGTAAAAGTGGTAGTTGTAGTGTGAATCGATAAAAAATAATAAATTTCACTTTAAATGACTATTTTTATAGCGATACACTTATTAATTTTTGACGACAGTAAACACCATCAGAATATCCTTCGACCTTTTAAATAACGCTAACGTTTTGTTTCTAATGGCTGTAGGGTGAAAAATTACTAAAGAACTTTTCAACGTGCATGGATATGTCATGATTTACTTTTTGCACATATGCGTATATTTAAACCGATTTTACAAACAAGAAATTTATCCTACAAAAAATTAATAACATTTTACGACATTTTTTATGTCAATTTTGCCATTTGAACACAAATGCCTCCAATCTAATTTAATGGTTATGTATAGTTTAGTGATTAACGCATAAGATTATTTTAAGAAAAGATCAAGATATGAATCTAATGTATTTCTCAAAATCTGTAATTGAATTATTACATAGGCAAGTGGTAAAGGTTTACCAGGAAATGTTATTGAGTCAGCACAGTAAATCTTAGTGTATCATTGCGTCTGTCTTTCAAATTACAACGATCATCTTAATTGATAACTTGCAAACCGATACCACTACTTGTTATTCAACTTTTCTATATGTGGAGGAATATTTTTATATTCACTTAAATTCTAACATTCTGATAAATTTTTAATTCTAATCTTTCTACCACATCAATCTTCCCATCCTCTATAAAATAAATATAAGTATTATCACAAAATTTATGACTTTCATCGTCATAAAAATTTGAATAACGATTTTTTTCAACAAACAGAACAAAAAAATTCTCGTAATTTGGATTTTTTGTTTATTTAATTTTATTAAACGGATGTAATGTTTTCATGTTTCAATGATAGATAACTGTCAGATAAATGATATCAATCAACAAATACATTCATAACAAACATATTTATATACAGCGTGCAGTAAAAGTTCAATTGATTTGAGAAGAAATAATTTGTTATCAATATTATTAAATCTAACGATCTATGCCGGTGTACAACCAAACGAAAAAAAAACCATTTGTATGCCACCATGCATTTGTCAATTAGGTGTTAGAAGTTAGAACACAAAAAAGTTGATGATGACTTTTTAACAAAAATTATTTTAAGCGAAGAGCAGTGCGTTATAGAGTGGTAAGGTATAGTGCTCGGATCAAACTTTAACCCTCTTATCAAACTAATGAAATCGAACCAGATATTTTTATTTTATTGTTGTTTAATTTTGTGTTTTCATTTTTAACCGAATAAATTAAACTTCATTTTTTGCAATTCGAAATCAATTTTGGTTTTCTCTGAATAAACTTTACAGTTTATTACATTAAAATGATGTTTCTGCAGTTGTGTTTAGTACTATGAGAATTATATGTTTATGTAAATGAAACACACTTCAGTCACAATTTTACAATTTGAATTTATTATAATTAATTTTTAATAACACAAGCAAAATGTTTATAAATGATATAATATTATAACAAGATTATTATTTATACTTAATATCGAGAATTAATTTTTATATTTTTCTTGGTGTCCGGCAAAGTCCAGCAAAGAAGTGAAGATTTTCTTCCACTTTGCCGCCAACCAAAAATGGCAACAAATCATTGAACCGAAATCGATGTTCGAGGTTTGTTGGTTCGTACTTCGAATTAATTAATTAATAGTGCAAAGTGACTTTATTGATCATTTTTTATATTTTATACGGTTGGTGTTACAAGTAAATAAGGTGATCGTTTCTAGTTGTAGAGATTTTAATTATTTAGATTTAAATATATTAACCTCTAAAAAAAACTACACTTTTCTCTTTATGCGTGTTTCGGTTGGAATTCGAACTTGTAACCTTATGCCAGTGAGTTTGAATCCTTTGGCAGACACGCTATCCACTTCGCCACGGAAAGGGTAAGATTAAAGTTTAATGGCATCAAATATGCTGTTTACGATTAGATGTTTTTGAGCTTTAATGTGTTGATATAGGATGAACGATTTAAAATTGCGTTGTTTTGTTAAAGATTTGATGGAGATTATGGGGAATATGTTTTAGGCGTTCGTTGTTATCTGAGCACCGCCGTAACGGTTTATCTGTTCACTCGTTAATTTTCGACGGCTATGTGGGTATGTGAAATGATAGGTATGTGAAATCATAGGCTTAGATTTCTTTCTATAAAATAAATAAATAAATAAATAAATAAATCGGTGGTAGTCGGTGTCTCGTTTTCACCTAGTGGATGGATCAGTTTCTGTTGATTTGTAATTTTTTTTATAATTAAATCAACAGATGTGACAAGCCTGCTCCAGTACTCCAGTTCCTTCTATTGACATATAAGTTAACGTGAGATATCACATAGTTCTGGCAATAGCAAAAACCAACCCACGGTGATATAATAGTGGTGATCGTGTATAAACTTTATTTAATCAACAGTAGCACACTCAATCTTAGCTTTGGACTATTGCTGGATGATGCACGTTATTGCTTGTACAAAGAAACGAGCCTTCATATAACTCTATATGTGTGGGTTTTTATAATTGAAAGAGACAGTGTTTTGCATCACCAAAGAATATGCCACTTGTTGGTTTATTGGTAACCCCATTAAAATTTTGTCCCCGCAAATTTTTAAAACAAATTTGCTTTTTACTTCAAATTTTATTTTTATTTTCTTTATCCTATCATGAAATATTGTCCTGTCTTATTTTATTATAGGATTCATTGTTTTGTTATCCATTCTTTAAATAAAATGGCAAAACAAAAACAAAACATAAAAGATTTGCGTCCATCAACACCCCAGAATGCATGTTGTTGCGGGACCTAGGTCTTAAAAGGTTTTTATGTGTTGTTGTGACACATATAGTAATTCCTACTACACAGCATATTTAAAAAAAAAAAAATAAAAAAATAAAATAATTTCTAAGCCGACCCAACTATTTCCATAAGAAAAAAAAGAACAACTTCTGAATCAAGAAAGGAAAGACAAAAATATGTATCGTTGTTGATATCGTTCATAATGTTAAAAAATAAAACTCAATTTTAGTTGTAGTAGTTTTATGTAGTTATAAAGGTAATGTTGTTCGAATTAAATGTAAAATTTATTAAAGAATGTTGAAGATTATAAAGATCATGTAAAATTGGCAAGTACAAAAAGTCATCAAATTGTGTTTATCGTGCGAATTTATTTACAACAAGTTTATCATCTTTGAGTACACTGAAAGAAAAAATTCGGTCCACTACATCCTTTTTTGTGCCAACCAAATATTTCTTGTCACAATAACCAAATACAAATACAAAATACAAATTTGAAGACACAACAATCAAATTGAAGACACAACGAATGTGATGTCGGTGAATAATCACGTTGCCAACAGAATTATAAAAGTTTTTCTTTCAGTGTTTATATGCAACACTCTCATAAATGTATATAGTATATACACATACATCTTGAAGAAGTTTACGAGCTGATTTAAGCCTTTAAGCCTATTTAATATTTGGGATTTAATGTTACGTCATAGGAAGAGGTTTCAGAAACATAGGTTGTGTTGGAGTGATTTCAAATGTTTTTGTTTTTAAAATAGGTTTTGTAAATGGTCGAAACCGAAAACAGGAATGATCTCAAATGCAGTCTGTCTGAGTAAATTTAAGGGTAAAAAATTAAAATAATTTAGGAAAATGTTGTTCCAACTTCTGATAAACTATCGCTTGATTCATAAGTAATTTACCAAATAAACTTAAAAAAACATAAGCAGACAATAATATTAGTCGCGGAACGTTTTACACAAAAAATATATGTTCCTTGAGATCTCAAAACATGCAATTATGAACTTGTAAGAGTCGATATAGTTTGAACTTAACTTGATCGTCTGTATCACGGTCCTCATAAAGTTTTATACGACGTGTTCGTAAACAGTTCGTAATTAATTTTCATGAAAACAGTGATATTTCTAATAATTTACAACAGAGTTTTCCTTGTCTAAACAGACATCAGATGAAAACATGCACTTCTCTTTTGGGGTTCCTTTTTTATGCGGAACACTATTGGTGAGAGTACGATGTGTTTTGCCCATTTTATCGATTATCTCGTAAATTAAAACTGCTATGGACCTAAAATTTGAGATTCGTATAAAACTAGCATGTTCTCTCAAGATGACGGATACAAAAAAAACAAGTTGTTTTCGTTTTTTGTACGGGGCTACGATGCAAGGCTTTTAAGAAAATACTTTTTTACCGAGACAAGTTTTTTTTTTTTTTTAAATAAAATGTGATGTGTAGTGTAGGCATTACAATATGTGTCACAACAACACATAAAAACTTTTTAAGACCAAGGTCCCACAACAACATGCGCTCTGCGTTAATGGACGCAAATCTGTTTTTTTTTTTTTATTATTTTTTAAATAATGGATAACTAAACCATAAATCCTATCACTTATAAAATATGACATAGGCCAATATTTCGTGATAGGATAGGGAAAATAAAAATAAAATAAGAGATAAAAAGCAAATTTGTTTTAAAAATTTGCAGGAACAAAACTAAAATTGGTTTGCCAATAGTCCAGCTAATGGCATAATCCTTGATTATGGGACGCAGTATATTTTTCAATGATTAAAGCTCAGATATAAAGTTACATAAAGGCTCGTTTCTTCGAGCAAGCTACAGCGTTCCAGCATCAAGGGAACATTTGTTTATTTAATTATTGTATGGTTTTTTGTAAATTACTGTATATTACTAAAAATTTTTGTAAATTACTGTGTACGATTTTTATTTGTTTTTGATTGAAATAAAGATTATTATTATTATTATTCATTAGCTAAGATTGAGAGTGCTACCGCTGTCTGAATACAGTTCATCCGCCAGCACCCCTAAGATATCACCTTGGCTAGTGATATCTCACTGCTATTGCCACGTTAACTCATATGCCAATAGCAGGTACTGGAGTACGCGGAGTTATCACACCCGTGGATCAAAAAATAGAAAAAAATTAACAAATTAATAAAAACTGATCCCTCCATGCGTACATAATTGCTTACATATAATTGCGTACATAGTTGCGCATCATATGAAAGGGCTTGGCTTCAGTATCCCTTAAAAATGTATTTTAGAATTTTTCACCACTCAGTTTTTTTTTAATAAAATTGGATAATAGAATTTTTTCATGTTTTCTTTCCCCACTTAGTTCCGAATCTATTTGGTTGAAAAACTTCAAAGTCTTTGAGAAACGTAGATAAAATTTTAATTTTTTGAAAAAATATATAGCGAAGTGTAAAATACTCATAATTGTATTTATTAGGGGGGTTGGATTGAGATGGGAGAAACACCGTTTAAAACCCAGTCATGTGAGATACCATATTTAGATACCTTAATTTAAGAAATATTAAATAAATATCGTAACTTTTTTTAGAATTTTGCAGTGCATAGTTTTTTTATTTATTGTTCAAAACTTAAAGTTGGTCCTCACTTGGTTTAGACGTTAACTAACCGAAAAATTTTAAAAAATTCACAGAGAAAGAAAATTTGATATATTTTAACAAAAAATATAGCGAAAACTCAAATAACTATGTTTATGTGTTTTTGGGAGATAGAAGTGGGGAAGGGTGAAACAAATGAAAGAGCACTAATTTAAGAAACATTGTAACATTTTTTAGAATTTTGCGGTGCACAGTTTTTGAATTATTGTCAAAAAAGTGCAATTGAAAGTTGGTCTTACCCCTCCCCCTTCGATTTGGCGTTGATTGACAGAAACATTTGAAAAAACTTACAGAGATGAGAAGTTTGATAAATCCTGAACTAAAACTATAATAAAGTGTAAAATATTTTTCTGTAATATGACTTCCCATAGCTGGAAAGGTTTTGCCCAAAATTGGTTATAATTGGGGTAGCAGAAGCGGTTGTATGTTTTATTTGTTTTCTTATAAAAGATTTATATATTTTTTGAAGTAAAACTTCTTTAGCCGCGATATGACAAGCAACTAAAATCTTTTTTCGGACGGAAGTAACGTTTTCAATAAATTGTAATAAAACCACATTTATTCATCATCTCTATCATATTACACTCTGATTTTAAATCTTAAACACATACATTCACACAATTGCATCAAACAATAATAAAAAAATAAAATAAAGAAAAAATTCAAACAACAATGAAATAATAAAGACAAACGAATATTATTTTCGGTAAGTATTTGATACAATTCGATTGTGTGTCAATTTTTAGTATTTTTTGGAATGAAATTTTAATAGTTACTCATTTATTAAAGTTATTACATTATATTTTTTATTCATTCTCTTTTTAAATATTATATATGATGTATATAATGTATGATATATGATGTATGATGTACTTAAGCTTAATTGTTCACAAAAACCAATCCGAAATTAAAAATTCCCCTAATGTTGTCTATATTTCCTAGCCAAAAATATAACAACATATTGACTTTACGTCAGATATTCAGTTTCGCATTGATTGGCAACAATCAATAATGACTTTACACTCGTGACTTAGGATGTTGATTATAATGTTGACGAAATATTCTCTCATCCTATGAATTCACACATCGTAATATCTAGAAATTTAATACAAAAAATACCAAAGAAATTATATATGATGTTTAGTTATTTAATTATTGTGTTTCTTATTTTTTATTCAAATAAAAAAATGAGTGCGTGTAATCTTTACATGCGATTGAAGTAAAACTTCTTTGGATACTGTATATGCCTTAATATGCCTTATTGAAATTTAGAGTATCATTTATTGATAGTATAATTTACAACATGTGTAATAAAAAGCCATATTTACATAATGTATTACAAAGTCAATTCAATTATGATATAATTGAAATATGAAATTAGAGGTTTATTATAATTAAAGTGAGAAACATAAACTTTACTTTGCAAATTTTCTAAATTTCTTGAAAATGTTGAATTAAATGAACATGTGGACAAGACTTTGTAATACATTATATAAACATGCTTTTTTATCACACATGTAAATTATATTATCAATAAATATTACTCTAAATTTCAAAATGGCATATATATTTTATATTTAATCTTTTTAGTAATACCTGCCACAATAGCCAAAAAAGTTTTACTTTAACCGCGTGTAAAGATTATGCAGTTCATACTTTTATGTTTTGTTTTTATTATTACACACTTTTATTTAACTTGAGATTTAACAGTTGTGTTGGCTTGATTTTTGTCATCAATTTTTCTGAATATTCTTCTGAAATTTCACAGCTCTGAGATATCAAGACTTCGGTATGGGTTAGTGATATAGTTTTGGGCAAAAAACTTTTATGAGGACATTGTTTTTAGTTTTGGGCCGAAAAATTATAACAGATCATAAATTAACATAATTAAATGAAAAGATGATATAATCACATAACTACTCAAAAACCTCCCCATTTAGATTTTCCAGAAAATATTGCAAAATCAAAAATTTCATATTTTTTCAAAGTTTCAATAATATTCTAAAAATTATAACAAAATCAAAAATTTAAACTTTTTTCAAAACTCTAAAACTATTCTAAAAATCAAAATCAAAGATTGAAACTTTTCCGAAATTCAAAAAATATCGCAAAAATTATAACAAAATCAAAAATTGAAACTTTTTCCAATATTCTTAAAATATTGCAAAAATTATAAGAAAATTAAAGATACAAACTTTTTTCAAAATTCCAAAAATTATTCACTTTTTCACTTTTGGCTCGAGAATCTAATACTTAGGTCTTTCAGACCGAAGTAAAATAACTCTATCTTTGGCGCATTCAAAAAACATGAGTTTCATTCTCGTATTTTTGAATATTATGCTAAATCGATACAATTTATAAACAAATTGCAATTATCTAGCTGCAGTAAAATGTGAAAGTTCATTTATAATATTTTAATATTTAATTTCTGCCAAGAAGCATTAAAAGAAATGAAAAGAATGATAAACCGGCATCGAAGCCAGGCCAGAGTTTGTGACTAAATTACATGGTCTTAAGTCTGTGAGGTCTATTCATGGTGGATGTATCACAACATCTTTAAAATGCATAAGTCTACGTCGTATTCTTACAAAAAGAATTCCACAACCTCTAATTTTTCTTTTTATTGAATTTAAAATAATTAATTTTAAAAAATAAAACAATAAAACAATTAAGTAAATAAATATACGGATTTGCTACACAGATATTATTTGTCTTTGTAAGTAATTGTAATTAAATTTGATCTTAAAATTTTGTATCAAATTTATAATTAATTTTGATTTTAAAATAAAGATAAAAAAAATATGTGTCTAAAATCAACATAAAATTTATGATCATCAAATAAAACATTGATTCGAAATATTATATAAATAATAAAAATTCTTAAATAAAAAAAAAATTAAAAAACACTTTGTGAAAAACGAACTAAAAAGTAAAATATAATTTTTGCATTGGCACAACTATGTAGGGATTGCAGCACAACACAACGTTATGTTGCAAAGAAACAAACAATATGTTCGTACAAATGTTATTTCTTTTATAATTATATTTTCTTCATAATTAAAAGAAGAAGAAAATTATTTAAATAGTATTTAACACATCTTAGCAGAGATGCAACCATTAGATTTTTGACTACAAATATTTTTGATAGATAAAAATCTTCCGTGCCCATTTTTTACATAAAGAAGAAGTAGGTGGCGCATTTAGTATAGAAAAGGAACAAATGTATGCAAAATGTGTGAATACTACTAAATATTGAAACGTAGGACTTTTCACTAATAGAATAGATACCTACGGTATCTATATATCCAAGGGAATTTTACGAATTTTAAATATAAAGGAATGTATGGACTAAAACGCGGACTCACAAGCAAAATCTCCAATTTATAAAGATCATTTATCTATGACGTTTTCATTATGATTTTTATAACAAACATAAATAATTTATTAATCTAACATGCAAAACTAGAATTAACTTTGAGAGAAATGATAAAATACAATACTTTTGATTGTAGTCTTCCTTGGTGTCAACTTCCAATCAATATGTATTATACGCCAGGTTTAATTGTTTGTTATTTTCTTCAGTCAACAATTATGTTTATTCCAAAAACGCTGTTTAACATAACGATATTATAGTGAACGTGAAGATCTTCAGCAAATTCAAGGCAACAAAAATGTGCCACTTTCGCAATAAGCAAATATTTGTCTAGTGGTTTAATTATGATACCACGTACGGATCTCCACATGAATATAGATTTTATAGGCAACCATTTCCAACTCCATATATCAATAAAAAAAATGTAACATATTATGAACTCATCCCAAATCATCGTCGTTTAACCATACGGTGTACGCGTCTGCTTTAAAACACTAACACTAATCTTGCCTTTCTCGAACCACCCATTTCAGTTATATTATTTTTATTTTAGCACAATAAATTCTTAACAGGAACGAAACCTTAACACTGTTAGAATAAAAAAAACACCAATTCTCACAATAAATCAATTTATGAAAATTTAATATAAACAAATATAAATGTATATTTTTTTTCGTTTTGTATCACAATAACCTGCACTTATTGAAATTAATTTACATCATAATTAGTTTTAAGTTCTAAACACAACTCAACAAAATTGAAAATTATTATTCTATTTATAAATTTTAAAATTACGCTAAACAAGAAAGAAGAGCTGGTTGCATGAAGCAAATGCTCGTTACTCATATTGTTTGTAATCAATACATCTACCACAGACAAATTATTTATTTACGAAGCCACTGGCTATGCCATCTGCCACACAAATATCTTCTTGTTGGTTTATTAACACGCAAAACGCGCACAGTAATCATGAACACCCTTTTCTTTATTCAAAAATACCAGCAAAAGAACTGGATATGCTCATGTATTGAAATATTTCATTTCTATTTATAATATTTCGTTTCATTATAATAGAAACGAAAGAAGAGAAATTTAAGCGTAGCAATGCTTTTGTTTCATTTTTTTTATTTTTTAAACATTGTAAATAAAGTGCAAGTATATATACCAAAAATCATTATAACTTTGATGTTACAAAAAAAAGTCAGGTGTGCCGATGATTATTGATAAAAATGTTAATGCAAAATGCATATTATAGCCGAGGGTGAGGCAAAAGGTTATTTGTATGGTGATCTGTTAAATGTCAAATTCCCACAATGCAAAATGTGTAGTTGGGTAGGTCAGGGATGGAAATTATAGGATGGATTAACGAGAATCTAATCTTTGCTGTTAGCTCAACCGGTTTAGTTGTTTGAACTGTCAAGCCTTAAATTCCAGTCAATAGACCCTATGCTGACTTTCTAATCGCAAATGATACATGTTTAACAACACGGCATAACAATATTAAACTCTCACAAAAACCTACAAACGTTTATTCTTTTCCTATACTGACTGCGCCACCCACTTCTATTTTATGTAAAAAATGGGAACGGAAAATTGTTTATCAAAAATACTTATAGTCAAAAATCTAATGTTTTCATCTGTGCTAATATGTGTTAAATACTATTTAAATATTTTTTTCTGTCTTATAGTTTAAAAGAAAATAAAATTATAAAAGACATAACATTTGTACGGACATATGTAGGGGCGTTGTGGCAAATGTCAATGCAAAATTTATTTTTTACTTTTTAGTTTGTTTTTCAAAAAGTGTATTTTTTAAATTGTTTTTTTTATAACATTTTTTCAAGCGATTATGATAATGTACTTGATATTTAAGTTCAAAATTTGAACAATACAATACTTAACTAGAAATCAAAATACTTGTGCAATTTTAGTTTTTTCGTAAACAACTTTATTTTTGGTGAAAAACACGTGAAATCAGCAAAAAACATGCAATTTTGGAAACGAGGTTTTAATTTTGTATATTTAGGTATTGGAATTCATTGACATCAATAAAAAAAATTTTCTGCGTTTTTAGTTTTTTTTTACCCTGTCTTAAGATACAGGGTGCTGAAAAATCAAAAAATTGCTCGACCCTGGTGTATTGAAATGACTACAGTCAAAACTACTGAGCTGATTTTAATGTTATATAGCTCAAAATGTAGGTATTGAACAGAGTTAATCAAAATCATAATACACATTATATAACCTTGAATACTTTCTTTTAGAAAAACAACGGTAAAAAAATCAAATTCGTTTTTCTAGAAATGCGTATCTTTTAAATTTTTGATTTTTTAATATGTGAAAGGTACATATATTACTAACATTTTATAAAAAATTCAGGAGGGGAAAATTTTTGTTTTTTTTTAATTAATTTTATTGCACACGCCTTAAAATTTTAAATCATAAAAAAAATTAGTTAGAGTTAAAAAATGAAGTTTTTTTTGGATTTACATATATGTTTTTATAATAAATTTTTAATTTTAACTCAAAATAAATATTTTACACATTTTTTATTTAACTTAAAATAAATATTTTACACATATTTTATCATTTATTTAATTTTACATTGCTAAATTCCGTAGAATTAGAATAACGTCTAGCTAAGATTGATCGATCATATGTAGGAATGTATGAGTGATATCCTCGTGTTCCATGAATTGTTTTTAAATTGGCGTATCTATCAGCTAGTTGATTTCGTTTTGCAAACAAAGAAATCACTCTGCATTCTGTCACTATATGACAGTGGTGAGTGAGTGATCTCAACAGTTTGACTGTTTGCAGGCATATTGGATTTGATTTCATCTGAACACTGCTGATGAAGATATTTATAAAAAACAACGAGATCAGAAAAAATTAACAATTCGTTTAGCACGCTTTTGAACAGAGTCCAAAAGAGCCATTATAGTAACAGATGCAGCCACCCAAACTTGGTAACACTACTCGGCATAATGCGGTCTGTTAACGATTTGCAAAATTATGATTGGCCTTTAAAAGCAAAAAAGTTCCCCATCCCTGGTTTAGACTCATATTATACTTTTCCCTAGTTTCTAGTTTTTGTTCACTTAAATGTAGTGGAAGTATTGTTTTTGTTTTATGGAAAAAAATTGACTTTTAGTTAATTTTTAATCACAATAAATGTTTTGTTGACTCTCAAAAAATAAAGCTGGGTAGTTTTAGTCCAGAGAGATTACTTAATATTCGATATAGTATATTTTATCACAGCAAATATTATATTATTTTTAACACAAAAATATATATTATGTGTAATATAATATATAGGGCAACCAAAAATATGCACTAGCATGTTTTTTTAACAGCACTTAATTAAAAAATGATTAAGCTTGAAATCTGTTTCAGGTAAAACTAAGACTTTTAAGCCCTACTTGTTAGAGCATATTTTTGCATATTTTACTCTAAAATGCATATAAATGCATATTTCACCAAAAGTGCATATTTTTGCATATTTTGCAAAATTATGAGTTTTTTTTAGCTTTAATACATATTTTTAGGGATTATTATTCCATACTTCACCAAACGTCCGTATTTTTGCATATTTTCAAATAATTTTCAACCAGTTTTTTCTTTCCAGTTTTTTCTTTCAACCAGTTTTTTCTAGATTGATAGTGACAATATGCACAAAAATATGAGCATCGAAAAATTGGGTATATTTTATCATCGCGGCATTAATATTTAGGCTCCTGTCTTTTGAAAATGGAACACTAGTGCCATGACTTTGGTGTTTGCTGCACCTTTACAATATGTTTTCTGAGCATCTATAGCTCCTATCAACCTAAGGTCTTAGAACGGCTATAAAAAGCTGTTAATCCTAGTTTTGTTTTGTCCTAGTTTAAGCAGCTTAGTAATCGTATAAAAAATCTAACCGCTTGTTATGCCATTCAGATAGGTGTCATATGAAAGATTGAGCTTTTTGGCTGTTTACACATTACCGAAAATGTTTGTGTTGGGTTGTGTGCGTTCCATCCCCTCAACTTAAAATTCAATAATTTGTAGAATCTCATCTATAAAAAAGACAGTAACCTCCTAGAAATTGGAACTAGAACTCTGTTTTGTGGGGCAAGGGGTGGGAAGCGGTCGAGTGGAATGTCATGTAGAAGGTTGATTTTTTTTAAGGAAGATTTCAATTATTTTATGTAATTTAAATAACCCTTGGTTTCGTATATTTCTGAAAATGCGTTATTTTTATTCTGTACCAGATTTAACTCAGAACGTAATTCACCAATCAATTATATAAAATTCGCGCTAAAAGTAAATTGAATTTTAAACGAAAACCACCACTCTGAAATTTGTTGCTCTGTTTTTTGATGTGCTATAGGCTGCAAATTGAAAACGAAATTTTCGTTGACTCGTTTAAGTGTCAAGAATAGTTTAATATTATAAAGCATTCCATTTGTACGCTGTACGGACAAAGAAATCTCTCTGCATTCTTTCGCTATGACAGTGAGTGATCTCTACAGTTTAACTGTTTGGCATTTTTGTGAGCAATTACGATCTCGAGTAACTTAGGAAATAATTTGAATTTTTTCAATTCAAATGTGTGGTTGAATTTATCTCAGAGAAAACGCGGTTTTTCTCTTTTGCGTATTTCGGTTGTGATTCGAACTCTTATCCTTAGTAATGCCAATGAGTTCAGATCCTTTGGCAGTCGCGCTATTCACAATTGAATGATATTTCGAAGTTGAATCTTCAACAATTACACTATTTACCCAAGTTGAATTCTCAACTGATATTAGACTATTATCATTGAAAATATGTTTTTTGATGTAGCAAATTTTTTTAATTTTCTTTGATTCCATGCAAACATTTTGATGAAACTTACACAAATTATATGAATACTATGGTATTGCGAAAAAATTGGAGTAGTCCATTTATATGCAGTTCTGGCAAAGAATCTTTTGGGGCGATGTGGGCGTTCGATTGAGGCATTCGGGGCCATGAGCAACAGTGTGAAGATGTTGTAGGAAATCAAGATTTGATCCTAACTTGTCGTCATCTATACAATTCGTATAGCATATTTTTTAACGGACTCATAAAGAGCCAGGCAGGAGTGTACCAAACTTGACAACATTTATTTTTTTCACATCTAATGAGGAGATCAATTTTTTTAGAAGCGCTCTTTTTCATCGGCCTTTTGGGATCGTTACAGAGTAATTCATTGGAAATTGTGACTCACAATAAACAAATGCTTACACATACTAGTTGAACCATCGTTATTGAGTCAGCCTTCGTTCTGCAAACAATCTGTCAGTAACTGTGTTTGGGTGGAGTTAAAATTGATCAAATTGTGGTCACAACATTTTTTAGGTTCTCGTTTCATTTACGACATGCATTTACATTACCATTTATTTGTTCATGCATTTACCCTTTGAAAATAGGAGAAAAATGACTTATGCAGTGTACTATCGTCTGCAAAACTATTTATTGATTTACTGCTGATTTCCAACAGTTCGTTGATATAAATATAATAAAATGATAGACAAAATTGTACCTTGGGCTATTGGTGTATAATTTGAAATATCACATTCCATTTCTTTTTTGATTATGAGCTGGACATTGACCAACCTTAAATTGACCAATAGCATGAAAGAAAAATATCATATTTATAAAATTTGTGGAAGATTTTAGTTTAAAACGTGAAAATTCTTTTGAAAATGTTTTTAGAATAATATGTGGGATAATGATACACAGTTGAAAAAGTTACTACAATTTTTAATACAAGCTTAGCAATATGGGTTATGTATAGCAAGTTATTATTAAATTGCAAAGCAAATGTTGCATTAAAACTAATTCTAATGCAACACTACAAATTTTAGTACAACACTACCATCATAATTTATTTTTTATACTAATGGTAGAAGTTAGAAAACAACTTGCTACGCTTGAAGTTTGTAAACAACTTGGTAATGCAAAGAGCATTAAATTTATTTTTAAAGCAAGCTTTGCATTGTTTTATAATGGAGACTTCCTTTGGACCTATATGTGTAGCAATTTGCATTACATATTCAGCTTATTTTTAACTGTGTATGGAAACTTTGGTGGGTTTTCAATCTTTTTCGGTTTGAAAGAAGTTCTTTCATATTAACTCCTGAAGACAAAATTTAGAGTACTTCTTTAGGAGTTTTAGTACGAATCACAGCGTTTTGCGAATAAATTATCTTTCCTTGCAGGGCCAGTGACGATTATATCAGCGTCAATTTAATGCAAATATTTTTGTTGGGGTTTCATTTTTGAAACGAAAATTTATTAATTCCGAATTGAATGGTTTCGGCAAAGTTTTGAGCAGAAACATTCATTTACATCGTCGTTGTAAGAACAATAACGGATAAAATGGATAACTTCGCAAAATTTTGAAAATTTTTTTTGGTAACAATTTTTGAGGAAAGAACTTTA
The DNA here is from genome assembly GCA_963693315.1 of Diogma glabrata. Taxonomy (NCBI): domain Eukaryota; kingdom Metazoa; phylum Arthropoda; class Insecta; order Diptera; family Cylindrotomidae; genus Diogma; species Diogma glabrata. Next base: position 180,032,985 of record OY856186.1, read on the forward strand.
CGGGATTTTGGCAGTTTAGAGTTTAGTAAAAAAATTTAATTAACTGCTGTAATTGTAAGAACAATAACGGAAGTTGTAAGAACAATAACGGATAAAATGGATAACTTCGCAAAATTTTGAAAATTTTTTTTGGTAACAATTTTTGAGGAAAGAACTTTACGGGATTTTGGCAGTTTAGAGTTTAGTAAAAAAATTTAATTAATTGCTGTAATTAATATTTAATAGTTGTCAATATCTGCAGTACTACCATTACTGACACTCGTAATATCTCAGGTCTGCAGTATATGATAGCGGACAAAAGCTCAGATATATACCTCACTATCTCAGGTAAGCTAGTTCCGTAACTATGTTCAAAGCACAGCGACCTCTTAGGAATCGAATTAAAAACAAAATTCTGAAAACATATATATTTCCATGTTTTCTTTCGGTTTTTAGAGCATATTTTAAATGCATAAAATAGTTTTTTTAGAGCATATTTTAAGCGCTTAAAATCGTTTTTATAGTGCATATTTTTGGTTGCCCTAATAATATATATTATGTGTACTTCACCAAATAAGATTATAGCTTAGATCAGAATATAGTCTGGCTACAGTACTGCGATCAAAAAAATCGTTTGTACGTCTTCAACTAACTACTCCTTGGTGAATTGTACCTCCTCGTTACCTGGTTAGAGCAGTTCTGATGTGATGGAATTGGAGGAACGCAAAGTAAAAGAAAAGCAGCTAGAGCGAGTCTTAAGAAAGACTTAAGAATACGACAAAGTTATATCAACACCTCTGGAGTTATATAACTGGGCAGCAGCTCCAGGCAATTTTCAAGATAACAAGCATTTTTTCTATGTAACGGAGGCAGGTTACATTACAAAACGAAATCAACTAGCTGATAGATACACCAATTTAAAAACAATTCCTGGAACACGAGGATATCACTCATACATTCCTACAAATGATGGATCAATCTTAGCTAGACGTTATTCTAACTCTACGGAATTTAGTAATGTAAAATTAAATAAATGATAAAAAATGTGTAAAATATTTATTTTAAGTTAAAATAAAAAATTTATTATAAAAACATATATGTAAATCCAAAAAAAACTTTTCGTTTTTTAACTCCATTTTTTTATGATGAAAAATTTTAAGGCGTGTTGCAATAAAATTAATAAAAAAAAACAAAAAATTTTCCCCTCCTGAGTTTTTTATAAAATGTTAGTAACAAATGTTAGTAACATTTTATAAATGTTAGTAACACCTTTCACATATTAAAAAATCAAAAATTTAAAAAATACACATTTCTAGAAAATCGAATTTGAATTTTTTACCGTTATTTTCTAAAAGAAAATGTTCAAGGTCATTTAATGTGAATTATGATTTTGATTAGCTTTGTCAATACCTACATTTTGAGCTATATAACATTAAAATCAGCTCAGTAGTTTTGACTGTAGAGCCATTTCAATACACCAGGGTCGAGCAATTTCTTGATTTTTTAACACACTGTATCTTAAGACAGGGTTTAAAAAAAAAACTAAAAACGCAGAAAACTTTTTTTTATTGATGTCAACGAATTCCAATACCTAAATATACAAAATTAGATCCCCATTTCCAGACCTTGCTGATATCACGTGTTTTTCACCTTTTACAATATGTCTTATCAAAACGAAAAACAATTCAACCATATCAGTCATCACTGATCTTCCAAAACCTATATATGAAACCCTTTCAACACAGATGTCTTGACACAAACCCTTTACATGCGTAATCAAGATCGTTTACACGTTGCGAACATCATCAGTTGTTTAATGATTGATTATTTGGGTTTTATCAATTATATTTCAATAATATTTTATCAATTTTTAAACTGATTATCAATAAGTATTTTTTTGAAAAGATATAATATGTTAGTGTAATTCTGTTTAGTTTAATTTATACTAATTTTTGTTTGTTAATTTTATGCTGAACAAATTAATCAGTCAATCTATTATAGCGAGGGCAGAAAGTTAAGTTATCTCGTGAACCAAAGTTGACCTACCAACAAGCATAAAACTGTTTTTGTTGGATAGTTGCAATGGGTCCTGGGTGCATCAGTCAATTAGAAAACCTCCTTTAATAGACAGTAAAACCGCCTTAAACCGATTGGCACATTGTACCTAACCAAACCAGTGAATAATAAACCTTTCTTTAGTTATTATGACCAAGTTAAAAAGTGTGACTCTAGGTAGAGGATCTAAAACCAAAATCGAAAAAATATGAATAATCTTTCATCATTTTATCTGCACTATCTCTAACTTTCAACCCCTTTTTTGTATTTTGTCAATATATTTAGCCCTATCAAACAGAAATAAGTCTAATTCCGAAATTTTAATGTATTTATATTTTATACATCCCTAAATTCAAAACCTAAACCACTACTTTAATTCAATAATTCGAAAAAATTCAAACGAAAGTTAAACACATTTTTTAGGTTTAGCTAACAAAAAGTAACATTCTGCACTTTTTCCCTTGTCAAGTTATTTATGATATTATTTTTTTTATACATTCATATTGTTATTTGGAATTTTGTTTTTCACTTTGTGATCACTCATCAAAACTAAAACATCGGCGGAAGCCACACACCATATAAGATCGAAAAAGCAACACAAAACTATTATGTATTGAATTTTTTTTCTGTTTACTTTTAGTTTTGTGTGTCTTTTTGTGTCTTCACACGTTTTCGTCGTATAAAAATTGTTTATTAAAAATAAATTTCAATCAGTTTTATGATAAGTGTCTTGCTACAAGCATTTTAAATCGCGATCGGTATTGAGAAACAGAAAGAAAAGTAACGATATTTTAAGTTTTTCGCTTTTGTTGTTGAGTTGAAAATGTTATTGTTTTAAATAAAAATTGTGATATAAAAGTGAGTCACAAAAAGAAATATAAAGTGAATTTGTGAGAAAAAAAAAGAGGAAATATGTTTGTGTGTATATAAAAATAAAATAAAACGATAGTTGTTGGTTATCATGTTTTTATTGTAAATTTTTTATCTTTTTATTTTTCATTTTTATGTATCAAGTAATTTAGATGATAAGAAAAATGTATCCTAAGTTATTTGGATTATTAAGTTTGAAGCGAAATTCAGATAATAGGGGTAAGATTTTTATTTTTATTACGAACATTTTTTAAGAACGCTTACAATTATAATCGACAAAATTCTATTGAAATTTTATTTCTATTCGTAAATAAGATTTATTTCTCATAAATTATATTTTTTATTTGTAATTTAAATCTCATTTATGAAATTTTTAAATAACAATAATTTTTTTTCCTAGCTTTTAGTACAAAAACAGAAAATATTTATTGATTAGGTTTGTTATTTATGTTGTATGATTTTTTGTTTGTTATTCAATTTTTTGTTATTTTCTTATTTGTGTTAATTTATTGATAACGATTTGTGAAATTAAGAAATAGCAAATATACAGAACAAAGCTGTAAATAAATAAACTTCGATATTTGAATTATGGCTTATTTTAAAGCTTAAACATCTATTATGACAATAATTCTTATATCATTATGTTGCATATCGCAAAGATTCAAATATTTTAATTAGTTTCCAATCTTGGTTTTTTATAAACTGTTTTAATTGTAATTATATCTGAAGATATTAAATTAAGTTATGAGAGTCAATGACCTCCATTTACTTGGTTTGATATTAAACTGTAAAAATAATAAAATTTAGCGATTCCTAAAGGTCAAATTTCTAACCCAAACATGACTTGAAGTCATATTCTTTAAAATTGGATTTAAAGATTTATAACAATTTGGATTTACAATAAAAATATGAAATTTAGTTTAGTGTATTTCCGCCTTCCGGAGCTCCCGCCAGGCGCTAGTCGTATTTTCACTAAAAGTTTTAATTCGTGATGGTGTTTCTTAGTTATAATTTTAGCTGTTTCTTAGTTATAATTTTAGAAAAACTTATCGCAATCAATAAAAGTAGAAAAAAAATTAATTTTACCAAACGCTGGAACCTTATATATACCATAATTAGTCAAACTCGGTTATCAGGGTTTGAAAGTACACCTAATTCTGTTTTAAACCGGTAGATACGTTCATAGTACAAAGAAAAAATGGAAGTACATAGTTCCATATCTCGGATAGAAGTTGCCAATATTAAACAACGAACCAATCTCGGGCCCGAATCGGCGAGCCAAGTCTTGGCAATTTCACTTTGGTTTTAGTCTGGGCCAGTTGTAAATGCCTAGACTGAATCAAGGTTAGCTAGTCAAGATCAATCCTTTTGTTGAACAACTGTTTGGAGAATATCAGTGTGGTTTCCGGTGGAGCCTAGGTACCACCGATGCACTTTTCTCGATAAGGATGATTTTGGAAAAGTGCTGAGAGTTCTACATACCACACCAACTCTTCATTGATTTCAGGTTGGCCTACGACTCTATCGAACGAGAGACTCTATGGTCTGCTCTAGTATCAATGGGAATTCCTGGTAAACTGGTATCACTATGCAAAATGACAGTACAGAACTCCCAATGCTGTGTACGAGTAGAGAACGAAATATCAAAGTTTTTTAAAGTCGACTCCGGCTTAAGACAAGGTGATGCTATCTCTCCTATACTTTTTAATTTAGCCTTGGAATATGTCGGAATATGTATGCCGTCAAAAGAAACTACCGACAAACAACAATATCTTGTCAATAAACTCAGTACAGATGATCGCTTACGCTGATGATGTTGTCATCCTCGGCCGAAGTGAAGCTTTTATGAGCGAGACTTTCAAGTCGCTTGAGAGTTGTGCTAGAAAAATTGGTCTGCAAATTAACTACGATAAAACCAAACATATGAATGTTTCAAGAGAGGCTGAGAAGAAAGATTTGATGTGCGGCCAAAAACGAATTGAGGGATTTGAATCTTTTAAATATTTGGGATCAATGCTTGACTCAAACAACAGCATATTTACAGATATAAAAGCTCCAATCGCTGCAGGTAATCGAACTTTCTACTCAATTAAACCTCTCCTTAGATCACCGCATGTATCAACTAACACCAAGCTCAAGTTATACAAGACATTCATTAGATCGGTTGTGATGTATGGGTCACAAACGTGGATCCTTACACAAAATGACGAATCGCTTATTATATAACGCGTTATTAACCAGTCTAATGCATTGTAAACATTTCCAAACCATATTACGTTTATCTTTATTTTTATATATGTTACTCTTTCTACAACCTCTTCCCACACATTTAAAGGGGTGGGAAAACAAATAGATCCGGCCCCGTCTTACTTGCCAGACTTGTCCCCAGGACATCAGTCCAAACTTGGTCCAAGCTTGGGTCGTTTGAAAATATTAAGTTTGGCCGAACCCCAAGGGTTGTGGCGTGTTGTCCCTGTCCCTGTTATGTCGCTGTAGAAAAGTGCCTTTGGTGCCTTAGATTTTTCTTACCCGATCCTTGTACTATGTAAAAAATAGGTAAAATAAAATTTCATACAAAAAAACTATTTAGAGAGTCTTTATAAAAGTCAAATTAAATTTTTAAGTGCATTCATGCACAGTTTTTTTTAATAAAAAACAAAATAAACAGAAATAAATCAAATAAGTAAATATAAAATTATCACAAGTTCAGGAACAAAAGATGCATAATTCATTTCTTACATAGTTAATTCACTTCTTAAAATAAGTTAAAAATCATTAAAAATTCAAAAACAGTCAAGGTGATAAAGACATAGCTCTTTTCGCTATCATCATCGGATATCACACGCCATCGCTTGCGTAAAGCTGGTTTAAAATCGCTATCATCGCTTGAAATATATGTGTACTTCATTATTTCGTTCTAATTCTGAGGTTCTATTTGTGGCATCTTTTACAAGATTAGAATTTTCTCTTGCAGACTGAATCATGGATGGAGCAACAAAATCGGTTATTAGCCGTTGTGATGTTGTTTTGGATAGCTCTTTGTACAATTCATGGTAATAAGCCATACTAGACTTCAGATTAGTGATGCAGTGATGCTTGTCTTTAAAATACAATCACCCGTGTAGGGTATTTGATTAAATTTTAATTTACAAACAAACCGAGAATTCTGTAAATTTTTAACAATTTAATTACGTTAAAGAGTGAAAATTGGAAAACAACCAATAGTAGACTTTTATACAAGTGGTGAAAACGTCTCTTTTTGCGTGACTGAACGGTTTGTCCACGAGACGCGATAGCGTCGAGTGGAATAAGTTCAGGAACGCAAAAACGTTTTTACCACGCGTAGAAAACGCTATTTTTTCTACGCTTGTAAATATAAATGATAATATTTACAAATTCATCTACTAAAAACTTACAAAACGACATATCTAAATTTGACTGTGTAGAAAATAAAATTACATATCGCATTTTTACCAGTGCAAAATAATGTTATTGCCTGTTATTATTCCATCTGTAGGCGAACACAATAATAACATTAATTTACACTGGTAAAAATGCGATATAGGGCGATTTTTCTGTTCCTGTGTTTACCACAATGGCGCTGCAAAAAGGGGATAAGAGAAAAATCACAAAAATTTTATATGGAATTCCATACAAAACACAATTTGAATAATTTTAAAAGTTATCTATGAAATTTCTCATTTTACTATAGTTAAATAATTTAAATTTTTTTATGAAGTATTATTGACAATATATTAAGCATAATATATAAAATATTTTCTTTTTTTCTGTCCGTAAAACAAATACGAAAATAGTTTAAATTTTTCATACAACTTTGTATGGGAAATTTTGGCAATTTTTATGTTTCTTTTTTGAGCGACTTAAGAATAATATTTTATATGTTACGATTAAAATATAGTCAATAATACTCCATAAGCAAATTAAAATTGTTCAATTGTGGTAAAATTAGAAATTTCATAGATAATTTTTAAAATTATTTAAGTTGTGTTTTGTATGAAATCCCATATAAAAGTGTTTGAATTTATTCTCTTATCCCCCTTTTGCAGCGCCATTGCGGTAAACACCGGAACAGAAAAATCGCCCTATATGAGCCGTGTTCGATTTGACTGAAACAACTGAGGCAACTGAAAAATTAAATGCAATTGTTGTTGTTTTTTCAGTTGTTTCAGTCAAATCGAACGCACCTATGATTATTTATTTTTTACACAGTCAAATTTAGATATGTCGTTTTGTAAGTTTTTAGTAGATGAATTTGACAATATGAATAATGAAAATAGTTCATGTTCAGATATTACAGATATTTTTTTACCGACTGGAAGTCATCGTTTAAAGTAAAAATTTAAAAAATTATAGGTAAAGTTTCAATTAAAAACAAATAAAAATAAATTTTTTAATATAATTTATTTATTTATTTAATAAATTTTTTTTTACTTTTTTTTTTGACGAAAAGAACTCAGAGAATATATTTTATATCTGACAGTTAATTATCGGAGGAAAAAATTATACGATATATCTGATAAAAATTTTATTTTATCGCTCCGATTTCTCCGATATAGAAAAAAAACACACTCATTATTAGTTTAATTAATTAATTACACACAATTGATATAATGATTAGTTTCGATTCGATTCGAACACAATATTCAAAATATTCAATCCCTTCAAAATACTGCGATATTGACAGAAATAAACACAGCAACAGAAACAGTAAACCAAATTCAATCTCAAATATTCAATTATATTCAATCCTTTAAATAACCACCACCTGTAGGCGACCACCGAAACTTATTTACTTTCAGTCCTAGTGAGTGAAAACATTTTCAGTCACTACTTAGAAAAAGTTTCCCTTTCACATAGGTTTTACTATATATTAAAATGACATTTTCGTAGCTTGAAGTAGAAAAAGTCAGACAAGTGCGAATAAAATTCGCTCGTCAAGGGTTCCGTGAATGTAAAGAAAACAATATCAAAATAATTTACATAAAGTTGTGTTGTAAAGGGTTTATATTGCCAGACCATAGACACATAAAAACTAAATGGTTCTTCGTAAATATCAATAGTTAATGTCAATCTCATCTAAATTGATCGAAATGATATAAAAAATATTACTTTAGGTTAAATGATATCCATAGCTATTTATGGTAGCTAAGGAACGACTCAATTCTGTTAAACAACGACGAAATTTAGGGGTGGAGTGGTGTTAACGCTAAAAATAGGACTTTTTTGACAATAATTCAAAAACTGTGCATCGCAAGATTCTAAAATAATTGTAATGTTTCTTAATTTTGGTGTTCTTTCAAATGACACTCATGCGAGCCAAAAAACCTTTTTTTCACGATTCCCCACTCCTATCCCCTAAACACGTAGAATTAAAACTACTTGAGGCTTCGCTATATTTTTCGTTAAGGGTTTATCAAATTTCCTATCTCTATGAATTTTTTCAAATTTTTCTGTCAATCAACGAAGAAACGTATAGGGGGGGGGGACCAACTTTTTGTTGCACTTTTTTGAGAATAATTCAAAAACGGTGCATCGCAAAATTCTAAAAAAAACTGTATTGTTTTTTAATTTTGGTGCTCTATCAAATGACATCCCACTCATGCGGGTCAAAAAACAATTTTTCACCCTTCCCCACTCCCATCCCCTAAACACATAGAAATAAAATCACTTGAAGCTTCGCTATATTTTTCGTGTTCCATAGAATTATAGGCTCATCCGCTTTACTAAAATTTTCAGTTCTTTCTATAGCAACAATTTTTTTGTGTTAGATTACATAAGTTCGACATTTAGGTCGGTGCTTGAAAAACAACGTATAATTTTAACAATATTTAAAATTAACAAAAGATCAATGTTTGGCTTAAACAATAGCATATTAAACAAATATTAACCCTAAAATAATTGCAGGTTATCGAACTTACCATTCAATTAAAACTCAACATTTTCTAAAGTTATACAAGAAATTTATTAAACCAGTAATTATGAATGGATTACAAACGTGGATCTTAACACAAACTAACAAATCACATCAATCTGATTTGAACCTTGAGAATTTACGCCACCTTTTGGGCCCACTTATGGCATACAATACAATACAATATACGATAGATAGTAAAGGACCGTGATAATTTTGAAATAAAGTCTTCTTTCTTTTGGATAACTGGTTATATTCACTCTAAAAGAGTTGCAAAATTAAGAATTGCTCTAAGAATCAGTATAAAGGATGACATGACTAAAAATGTACACGCCAGTCCCACTCGATATTGCTATTCGGGTTAAAAAAGCTTTATTTCACCTTACCATTCCTACCCTTTCAAAACGATTAAAAAATATTTGATACACGGGGGGACGGTCTGAATTTTGAACATTTTTGATCATAACTCAAAAACTGTCAAAAACCGAAAAATTCTAAAAAAAATTGCAATGATTTTTAAATTAGGTGCTCTTTCAAATGACACTCCATTCGCTTGGGTCAAAAACAGTTTTTTTTTACCCTCTCTACCCCGGTGCCCTAAACACACAGAAATATAATTATTTGAGACTTCGGTATAATTTTCATACAAAATTTACTAAATTGCCTAGCTCTGTGAATTTTTTCAAATTTTTCTGTCAATCAGTGTCGAAACGTAGGTGGGGGGAACGGTTTGAATTTTACACTTTTTTGTCCATAACTCAAAAACTGTGCACCGAAAAATACTAAAAAAAATTGCAACGAATTCTAAATTAGGTGTTCTTTCAAATGACACCCCACTCGCTTGGGTCAAAAAAGTTTTTTTTTACCCTCTTTACCCCGGTCCCCTAAACACTCAGAAATATAATTATTTGAGACTTCGGTATAATTTTCATACAAAATTTACCAGATTTCCTAACTCTGTGAATTTTTCCAAATTTTTCTGTCAATCAGTGTCGAAACGAAGGGGGGGGGGGGGGGGAACGGTATGTTTTTGACAATAACTCAAAAACTGTGCATTGTAAAATTCTAAAAAAAATTGCAATGATTTCTAAATTAGGTGTTCTTTCAAATGACACCCCACTTGACCACATTTTAAATAGTGTTTTTACCCCTCCTCATTTCCACCCCCTTAATAAATCTAATTATGAGAATATGACACTTTTGTATATGTTTTATTAAAACTGTGCTAATTTTTCTATCATTCCAAATACATTTGAAAATTTTCGATCAGTTAGGTTCGGAGCTAATCGAGTTAAGAAAACACGAAAAAAACGTCATTATTCAGAATTATACAAAAAATGGTGAGGTGTAAAATTCCAAGATAAATTTTTAAGGAATACTGAAATGAAGCCCTTTCATATGATACCCTACTTGAATCTATAAAAAAATCTATTTTCTCAAAGGTCTCACATCGAACCCCTGTAAACCAAACGAAAACCACTTTAGTTTAATTTGTATTCGTCATTTCATGTGGACAGATTAGTTTTATACGCACCTCAAATTTCAAGTCCATAGCATTTATAGTTTACGAGATAATCGATATAATGTGAAAAACTCGTTTTACTCTCACCAATAGTGTTCCGTATAAAAAACGGAACCCTAAAAATATGTATTGTTTTACATTCAAATTTATAGAATAAATTTTTTCAAATTGAATTTGAATGAATTTCAAAAATTCCAGTATATGTAACTAGACAAATTTCAAACTTTAATTTAACATCTTTAAGCTGGGATCTTTAAGTACGGTGACCGCTTCGCCGGGTTTCATCCGGAGGCTCCGAGCTAGGCGTAGTAATTTCCGGGCTCTGGGTTTGACAACAAACTCTCCGGGTGAGACATTATTTTACTTATTGCTATGCGATAAATTTTCAAAATTAACAAATCTTCTAGCTAAATCAAAAACTTATGGCGTAGATGATCTAACTGTCCCACGAATTCATAGTTTTTTTTAAGTTCCTTAACTTGATTTAGATTGTATTACATTCAACATTATCACACCGCACCAGAATCTAAAATTTTATCGATGATAGAACATTACATGTCGCTCAATCATTTCTCCTAAGCTTTGATCTCGTGTCACATCCGCTAATGGTAGAAATTTATTAAGCAACGCTATACGTTTTTCATTGATTGAGGCTTAATTACGTAATTAACAATCAGAGACTTCAGCATCAAGTGTCCTGAAGCATTGCTACAAAATAAAAATGCATCAAAGACCTGATCTGGACTGTATCCACCATCGCCAATTATTTTGCAAGTTTCGGTGGAAACTTTTTAGTAGCATTCTGATCTCCTTTGATCTTTATATATGAAGAGCGTGCCTTTCTAGAAATCCTGTTAAACATCCTGTACTTGTAGAAAATATATAGCTTTTATTATGATTTGTTTGGGAGGATGTAGATGGTTCAAGTTCGTTTATCTTTTTGTAAATTCTCAACGCTTTTTCCTTGATGGCATTTCCATCAACTGGTATCCTATTTTGTGTATTGTCCTCTATCCATATTATTAGTGCTTTTTCCTTTTTTTTCTTTAACAGAATCTCACGTGCATGATGTCGACTTAGCAGATAGTTTTGTTCCAACTAATACAGATTTCCTAACAGCATTTTCATTTCGTTTAATGTTTCTTACTGTGGGTAGCTTCGTTCAGATTAAAACTGGTACCCAAAGATGTTGAACCTGCTTTATTTTGGAGGCTGTCTAAAAATTCAGTTAAAATTTTTTTTACCTTGTTCTTAATGGGCTCCATACACGATCAATCATGACTGTCAAACTTGACATGTCATAAAATTTGCCTGTCGCTCATTATCTGTCATACACATACACAGTCAGTCATGAATGTCAATCATGTTGATTGTTATTCAAAACTGACAGTGTATGGAGTCCATTTTTTCCCCACACCGTGTTAAATCAAAATCGCATAAAAAATGATCTTGTAATAACAGAATTGGGTGTATTGAAGCTTACAGCACACTGGATCTCAGATATCACTTTGTTTAATATCGCCCAGAAATTGTTCAGTTCCCTTCGCTAGTCGGGGACAAGTCGGGACAAGTCTAATCCCAGTGTGAGAGTTTCGTCCATATTTATTCATTAGCTGTATGCAACGATTCAAACGTGTACATTTGATTAGTAAATTGAAACAGTAAAATTTGTTTTTGACCAGAACTGATTAGCCGGATATTGATTATGCAGAATTGTCTATTCTTTTCTAAAACAAAAAAATCAGATCTTCAAAATTTATTCAGAGCATATAATATCGGTATACCGAATAACAAAATACCGGTCCGGTATAGAGTTTTTGCAAAACCGTTACAGAATTATAAAATTCTTTCGTTTTGCAAGTTTTAATGCAATCATTTTTATTAATCATTCGAATTGGTTGGATTTCAGTGCAAAACAATTACATATTAGATATATTCTGGTGTTGGGGGTTTTGTGCGTTCAAAATCAAGTTTCTGTTGGGGTGGTATAATTTTAAATTACAACCACAAAAATATATCAGTTCGCATTGAGTTGGCATCATTTATATGCTGAACACGAATCGGATTGAGGAACACTTTGAAGAAGATATACTAACGTTATTCTGTTTTGAAAAAATAATTCAACTATGTAATTTCAAAACCTAATTTGTACTCTTCCGCAACCGTCTTAGTTTATGTAATGTAATTTGGCGTAATCTGTTAAATCTGGAGCGCGAGTCAGGTTGACCGATATGTACTAACTGAAATTAAGTGAACTATGGAGGGGAATCTTTCAAATTTTTCTAAGGGGTCTATAACTTTGTTTTGGCTTTAGATTAATTACTTCATAAGGTAAACTTGGGACCACCTGCAGTCGTAGGGTTCGGCTTTACTAGCCGTCAATGGTTGGGTTCGGTTTGTCAGATATTTGTAAAACTTAAGGCAGTCCGTTAGATGTGAAGCACATCACAATTCGCTTGGTAGATTTTCTCCAACTTAAAAAGCAGCCCTCGATAAATTCAAAAATGCAATCTTGGTTGGATCAGCCTCTTAACCTTTAGCGTAATCTGCTAGATGTAAGAGATTTTTTGTGGTTTTTTCTATATCATAGAAAGTAACCCAGTGGTCGAAAACTAGTAACTTTCAACCTAGTTGAGACACCCTTTATTTATTTTATTATCGCGTGGTTCAACCTTCCTTCGAGTTGGCCTAACTCACAATTCGATAATACAATTTTCAAATCACTTTCTGAATTCGATCACTGATTAGTAAACAAAAACACCAGGTTTTTAAGTATTCAACAGCGCTATTATTCCACAATAACAGGAAAACAAAACAGTAAACAATATACTTATCTAGAATATTTTTCCAATAGCATCAGAAACTCCAACGGTTGGTTGTAGAAATTTGCAGTATAAACACAGCGTCCAAAATAATACACAAAATTTATATTAAATAACACTTATAACACTTGACACTTATAACATAATCACATTCTATTTAATCTATTTACACTATGACAGTCTAATCAAAATTGCATTTTACAATATCGCAGTCTAATTTAAAACTAGTTCGCATTTTGCAAAAACAAATTCCTTATTTATGATTAATTTCTCAAATATTCTAGGATCCAAAATGTCTATATAAAGAAATTAGAAAACTCATAAATTTTTTTTTTCACGTTTTTGCTTCGTCCCTTTTTCTTGGAAACTATGACGATTACGTTGATTTTATAGTTTCGAAATATTGTATAGAGGAAAATGAGGTTGAATAAAATTTGGTTTAGTATTTTATTGCGATTATGCAAAATCGTAACAATGTTTATTTAGTTCATTGATTTGATTGATTTTTGAGCATTGTACTCGACTAGCACATTATTCAAACAAACACTTTCACAATCGTGGTGGTAAATGTCCTATATGAACTGATCCGGCTTTGATGGCATCCCTCATGGCCGGCGTGTATAGTTGAGGCGTTACATTCCTGCAGATTAGGGTGCCTGATCCGGTTCGTATCAATGACAGGGAAAGCCAAATCCGGTTCGGATCCGAGCCTTAATATAATACTTGGGTGCTGCATCCGTTTTCATTTTGATAACTTGTAACCTCCTTCTTCATTATTAAATCAATTGCAATTTCATTTGCATTCTTGGACATAATTTAATGAAAACATCGTTTCCCGACCTGAAAACAATAAAAAACTTGTATCGAACAAAACAAACTTTTTACAAACTTGTTGAACAGTTTTAATGGAAGAGGATCTCCTTACTAAAATTCTTCTGAAAAATTTTATATTGTACGGTTTTCTTTGAAAACAATTAAATTGTTTAGTCTTTTTCATTATAAAGAAAATTATTTGCGAAAGAAAAACCAAATAATTTTCAGTACCATCCCAACCCAATTGCTCTAATAAATAAAAAGAGAAAAAATCACAAATGATTTTGCTAATCAATAATACAATTTTACTGAATGAGTATATTGTAAAATTTATCTCTGTTAATCATTTATCTATGTTAAGGAAAAAAATGAAATAACAACAACAATTTACAATGTCTGATAAAAGAAAGATAAGATAAATCTAAAAATATTTCCTATTTATATTGCTTTTCTTCTTCCGAGTATTTCGTTTGATAACGTTAGAAAAAATAAATAGATGAGGGTCCTACTGATTACTTAAAGCAAAATGATGAAAGATTAAGATAAGATAACTTAAAAAAATCTAATGCTAAAATACGAATGAGAAAGCTATTGTAAGGAAAAATAAAAGCAAAACACTGTCATGATGGCCAACCAATAACTGAACGAACAAAATATTGTAACCAAACAAACTCGACAAGTTTAGTAAAATAACTGCCCTGTATTACATTTTGTATACAACACAATTCTAGAGGTTGTTGTGTTTGAATGAACATTTTATTTTAAAATATCAATAAATAAATAAATGAAAGTTTAAAAAAATAAAAAAATTTCTGATAAGAGACCCAAAATGGAAAAATAATTATTTGAATTTTATCTGAGTAAATTATTTAAATTGATAAAATAATCAAATAAATGAAATGAATTGCTGATATTTGATTAATTTTTTTATATTGATTATCTGAATAGCCAGTTGGTTATTAGCTGATAAGAAAAAAATATTGATGAGTGAGGAATGAATGATATTTCGTTTTTGAATAACTGAATAAAACTTAGGGCAGTTGATATCTAACATATTTTTATAACTATTTATGAGACGCATTAGTACAATCATAAGAACAACTCAAAAATTGCAAAAAAGATTGATTTTCAAAATAAATACAAAATGTTATACAGCTGAAAATATTGTTCAGATAATCTCTGTTCTCTCAGGGTCAGGGTCATAGAAAGAGAAAGAGTTTTTCCGGTTTCCTGTTTCTCTATCTTTTTGTTTTGATTGATTGGTAGCTTGTATTCAATGTGTTTACTGATATTTACTTGTTTTCATAAACCAATAGTTAAATGTAATTAATAATTAAAACTGATCGACACATTTTTATTTTCTTAGCAGAACAGTTTATGCAACCTGGCTGCACAACGGCATGACTGCCGAACATACCACAATAGCCGCCATGAACTAACAGGATTATTAGGAGAAACCTAAATAAGCTTTCAAATTGCATTAAATAACACATATTCTAATAAGTTCTTAGTAATCAGTAATCGCTTATCTACTGTTCTTTAAAACAATCAAACTAAACGTTCATTTTAATTATTTCTCCAATCGAATAAGTAAGACTGGAGTTATTACCAAGTACATACTAACTTACAGAAAAATTATAAAAAATTTCGGTATGCTTTTTGACTTTTTGAGTGCATTTTAATACTTTCCTTCTATCGAACTAAAGTAAGAAAGCAAAAGTTAAAATTTAGATGCGTTACACTGACACATCTTCCGGTATAAATTCTACGACACCGTTTATTAAGGCGAGTAAAATATGAAAAAGCGCATATTTTTTGAAACATACACTAGCTTCATTTTCATTTGCAAGCGCAGTTCGCACTGTAAACTTGCACTGACTGAATAAAAAATCCAAAACATAACTTTGAAAATGCACTACTCTGCCATATTACATTCAAGTTATAAAACCAGACCCTTAGTTTTATTTATCATAAAATCCTAATCTCGTATCTCTTTCAAAGATTAAACCAAAAAGAAAGCTAAATTTAAAAAATAAAACGAAAAACATTAAATTATTTTTGAAGATTACTGAATACAAAAACAAGGACATATCTAAGATATTGTAAAATTAATCTAAAAATGTTATCTGTTTTGTTGATGTTTGTCAAATTTTAGATCTTATTTTCTTTTGCATTTTTTTCAGTTTTTTAATTTTAGATAAACTTTTAAAAAATTCGTTTTCGATTTTGTTATCTCAAATAAATTTTAAAATAAAATCTAAGATAATAATTTTTAGGTTATTTTATTGGTTTCTTTTTTTTGGAAACGATCAGATAAACTTGAGCGACACATTGTATTGATTTAATGTTTTGATTAACTTTATATGGTTGAGTAAACATTAGGAACGTTTTGGATAAGGCTTAATTTTAGTCTATAAACAGAGTGTTAAAAATGAATTGTTAAAACTATTTTGTCTACGAACAATCTAGAAATTGTCAATTACATATATGATACAGTGTACGACGTTTCAATATTAATCAAATATGATTTGTAAATGATAAAATCACCCAAATACGTAATATTTCTAGTGACGTAACGTAACATTCTCAACGTAACTTTATATTAGGGTTGCACTGATTAATTGGTAGATAATCGGTATCGGCATATTTGTCCGATTAATCGACCGAATATCAACATTTGTTTTTTTCCATCGGATATCACATTTTGAACACAACAAACTCTAAATTCTAAAACGTCATAATCAACCAAAGTTGTATTTTGCAGTTTAAAATTAAGGACTGCGACTACGGTGAACTCTCCTAACTGTGGGAATTTTCTAAAATTAAAATATTGTTATGAATACTATATACATTTCATTTGTATATGTAAGTGTAATTCATCATGTCTGATCAGTATCTTTATTTTATTTTACATATCTTTAAATCTGGGGTCCAGTCAATTCTGAGTTCGCTTTAACTTCATAAAAAACGCACGCTTTTAGTAAAATGGTATTCAAAAACGCTGTAGTGTAAAATTAAATTAAAAAAATGTATTGTTACTCAAATTGAATGTTCTTTCAAATGAAACCCTACTCGACCGAGTAAAAATCTATTTTAATTCCTATCTCTCTCGTACCCTACATATATAGAACTGTGACCATTTTATTCTTCGCTATAGTTTAGTTTAACTTTTACCAATTTCTTTTTATATTTTTTTTTAAATTTTACCGCCCATTTAGACCAGAACTAAGGGGACACGGCAAGCAACACACGTTTTTGATAATATTTCAAAAACCATGTGGTGTAAAATAAACAAAAAAATTGCGATCTCACTTCAATTACAAACCCGCGTGTTACAGACCGTTCTATTGGCACACGAGTTAACATGAGTAGTTAACTATTTTTTTCAATATTTCTTTTTGTGCTGTTGATTCTCCACATAGAAGTCTGACTGTCCTCAAGTGTCCCTCGTCTGTATTATTTTAACAATTAAATCTATTTTCTGGTTCACTTTCACTAAATTTAATCCATTACTTTTTTTATTGGTGGTCAGCCCATAATGCTCTTAATGACACACACTTTGATCCGAATGGCAATAAAACGAGAGTACTTCGAGAGCAAATAAAACTAATTCACCACTCGGCCACTAAACACCTCTACTGTTATATGAAAAGTAAACATCATCAAGAAATATGGCACATATTAAGAACTTATAACTCATAAGCTTATAATCTGCGGCGAAAAAGACGATGAATTTGTTCGTTATAATAATAAACAACGATTATTGAACTTCTTTCATTGACTTATTGACAATTTTGTTGGCTTATTGAACAATTTAAAAATATTACGATTGTTTTGGTAATATTAATAAAATGTTCATTGAGCCAACGAAACTAGTTCAAATTGCTATTTATGTTTATAACGAACAGTTTACCGTTTTTTCAGTAGATGAAGGGCTTGTAAAGTACAAATTCATTGACTCATTTCCCATCGTTTAGATACTACATTAAAACAGAAAACATTAGGCAAATTATTTTGACTAATACAAGAGCTTATATCTCCTTAAATAATAATCGTAATGAATAATGAAAGAAACACCTTTAGACAACTGATGTGGTCTGATTTATCCAATAATATAAAAGTTTTTACCATCAAATTTAGAATAGAGCAAACGTTAACTTAATTTCTATTTTATTTTTCAATCTAAAAGCTCATTGAGCTTTTCCAAAGCTTTTTCTAAATACCAGGGTTTGAGTTAGAAATCCCTGAGTGAAATCCTCAAAAAGGTGGTCATTCTCTATACAATATATAGTTGGCAAATTAAAATTTTTTTTAAATAATCG
Organism: Diogma glabrata; assembly: GCA_963693315.1. Taxonomy (NCBI): domain Eukaryota; kingdom Metazoa; phylum Arthropoda; class Insecta; order Diptera; family Cylindrotomidae; genus Diogma; species Diogma glabrata. The sequence continues at coordinate 180,051,300 of OY856186.1, forward strand.
GCAGCCGATTAATCGGTATCGGCCGATACTGTAAGCCGATTTATCGGTAATCGGTAATCGATGGATTTGTCTATCGGTGCAACCCCACTTTATACTTAGTAACGTACTATACTCAATAAATGTGTACATACTTACGTAATATAATAATAACAACAGTTGTCATGAAAAACTCATAAAACTTCAACAAATACGAAACATGAGCATATGTGAAATATCACATATCAGTTATCACTGGCAATAGAAGTGAGATATCACTAGCCAATATCTTAGGGTGGTATCTTAGGGTGATGGGGGATAAACTTTATTCAGTTAACGTAGTACACTTAAACTTAGCTAGGGAATATTCCTTGATGATGACACCAATATTGCTTGCTCAAGAAACGAACCTTCTTATTAATCTTTGTGTGCTCTTTAATCACTGACAAAGACTGTGCCTCACGTGTTCAACGAATATGCCACTAGTTCGATTATTTAATTTTCAGTTTATTCTCTATCCTATGATAATTGATCCAGTTTTTCTAAATTTTTTAATTACTCTCTTCACAGTGGACGAATTAAATCAATATCCAACCATAGTGTATACGAAATTTACGAGCTGTGGTCGTCAATCTTTCAATATTTTTTAAATATAGTTACAAAAATGCCCAAAAAATGCGTTGTTCTCTCCATTTTTACTAAGCCTATAGTGTCAGCTCTTAATTTTTTTTTTACTTGCGAACACCCGCGAAATGGCAAGAAATTCAAAGGTTGAGCAAATTTTGGGACACCTTTTGATGGTCTCACTATACATCACTCTTTTCATAAACAAAAGGTTTTTCTATGATAGGAGATAAAAAGTCTACTTTGCAGGCTTATTCTCCTGTTAAAAAAGTTTTTTTCTACTAGTGTAAAATCATTTTCGCTAAATAACAAATTGTAGGTGCTATGGTATTTTCATATAATTTTACATAGTTTTTAAGACAAAGCAACCATGAAAAAAACAGAATATGAATTTTGAATGTTATGTTGTCGATTTATATATTATTAATCTTCTATGTAATAGTAAAACAAAGTGTTTGTTTTGTTTGTGTGCGCTCTCCAGAAAAATCTGGAGCACACAGGAGTCTGAAATGCACTAATGCACCTCATTTCCGAAATTTTAAAGTTTGATTTAGTTTTGTTTTAATTAATACACTAAGAAAATTAATTAATTTTTCAAAAAGAAACAAAGCACATGCATCATGTAGGTATTGAAGAAATCGGTAAAATATATGCAAATATACCCGAGTCGCAATTTAACTATTCTTTAAAACCTACAGATTCATACTACTTAGAATTTAGAGTATTTAAATATCACTTATTTTCAATACAAAAATAGCCTTTAGTTATCTCCTCTAAAAGCGAGTTACCGGAAAAAATTCCGTTAGAGTTGTTAAATAGGCGTTAAAAATAAATTTAAAATATCCTCTTGTTTTGATCCCACATAAACTAAAAACTTATTAGTCCCACTAATTCTAACATATATATTCTATCTATTTTGTAAATAGAATATTTAGGTACTAATACTGATTTCACTATTTTTTTAATTTTAACTAAGTCGTAATCGGAATCATAAATCGATCGGAATCATAAATAGTCGGAATCATAAAATAGTTTTTGAAGATTCAAATGAGATGTTAATATTGTACGTTAATAGAATTTATAGGAACTATCAAGTTCTTTTTTTTTTAAAGGCGTTCATGCTCCATGTAGGAGCGTTGCCAGGCTAATCAGCTTTGAATATTCACCACGGTCATTCGCAACAGCGACATAATTACCATGGCAGCCGATTTTTTTAAGGTCGTTTATTACGTCAGTCTCCCATTGTAGTCGTGGTCTACCTCGTGGTCTACCACTCCCTGGGGTACTAACGTACATTTTTCTAATCATTCCAAACTGTGAATCGGCTCGTAGAACATGCCCAAACCAAGCAATCCTATTAGAACGGATACAACCTATTATATCAGGACCCTCAAGAAGGTCTCTGATCTCAAAGTTATACCGGGTTCTATACTCTCCATCGTCTGTCTTAAGTGGACCAAAAATGTAGCGTAGGATCTTACGCTCAAATACAGATAAATGCGATTCGTCATTTTGTGTAAGGGTCCACGTTTGTGACCCATACATCACAACCGGTCTAATCAATGTCTTGTATAACTTGAGCTTGGTGTTAGTTGATACATATGGTGATCCAAGGAGAGGTTTAATTGAGTAGAAAGTTCGATTACCTGCAGCGATTCGAGCTTTTATATCTGTAAGTATGCTGTTGTTTGAGTCAAGCATTGATCCCAAATATTTAAAAGATTCAACTCCCTCAATTCGTTCAACGCCGCACATCAAATCTTTCTTCTCAGCCTCTCTTGAAGCATTCATATGTTTGGTTTTATTGTAGTTAATTTGCAGACCAATTTTCCTAGCACCACTCTCAAGCGACTTGAAAGTCTCACTCATAACGGCTTCACTTCTACCGAGGATGACAACATCATCAGCGTAAGCAATCATCTGTACTGAGTTTATTGACAAGATATTGTTGTTTGTCGGTAGTTTCTTTTGACGGCACACATATTCCAAGGCTAGGTTAAAAAGTATAGGAGAGATAGCATCACCTTGTCTTAAACCGGAGTCGACTTTAAAAAAATTTTGATATTTCGTTCTCTACTCGTACACAGCATTGAGAGTTCTGTACTGTCATTTTGCATAGTGATACCAGTTTACCAGGAATTCCCATTGACACCAGAGCAGACCATAGAGTCTCTCGTTCGAGAGAGTCGTAGGCCTGCCTGAAATCAATGAAAAGTTGGTGCACAGGTATGTTGAACTCTCGACACTTTTCCAAAATCATCCTTATCGAGAAAAGTGCATCGGTGGTACCTCGGCCCCGCCGGAAACCACACTGATATTCTCCAAACAGTTGTTCAGCAAAAGGATTGATTTTGGATAGCAAAATGTAGGAAAAGATCTTATATGCTGTGCAGAGGAGGGCGATTCCTCTGTAGTTTGCACATTGTAGGCGATTACCTTTTTTATGGATTGGTATCAGCATAGCTGTGTTCCAGTCCTGTGGCATGGTTTCAGTCTTCCAGATCATTTGAACAAGTTCAAACAATCTTAAGGATAGAGTTTCGCTACCATGTACAATCATTTCGGATGTTATATCGTCGATACCAGGTGCTTTATTGCATTTTAATTTTGACAGCGCCGCATCGAATTTCTCTCTGGTGGGTTCTTCTACATCTACCTTTGACGCACGAATAAGCTTAGCTCGTTGCCCGACTTGTTGCTGGTCACTTAAGTTGAGAAGATTCTCAAAATAAGCGGCCCAAGTATCTAAAATATTTTTAAGGTCTACTTGTAGCTCCCCATTTTCGTTTTGAATAGCAGTCGATCTAGTTTGAGGGCCCTTCTTTAAGGTTTTAACCTGTTGAAAGAAGTTACGCGATTGATGTTCCTTATTGAAGCTTTCAATCTCCTCACACTGTCTCTTCCACCATTCTCTCTTCGTTCGTCTACATAGCTTAGTAACGGCTTGTCTTGCCAGTTTATAATTCTCCTTCGTGGACCTGGTGTTGCGTCCTTGTAGACACTTCAGATAGCAATCTCTTTTGTATTGAATAGCATCAGGGCATACTTGATCCATCCATGGCTTCTGGGAGTGGTTCTGTGGTCGTCCAAGTATTCCCTCTGCAGCGCTTAAAACAGCATCTTTGAGCAAATACCATGACTTGTCGACGTCTCCATTAATGGTTTCTGATTTCTCCAATGTTTCGGCAATATGGATTTGATATCTCTCTTCTGTTTCAGCATTCTTTAATGTTGAGATGTTAAAACGTTTCCGTTGATTGAATTTTGGAATGCCTGGATTTGGGAAGTGGAACCTTATCGTTGCACATACAAGGAAGTGGTCACTTCCAATGTATGCACCTCTAAAGGATCGCACATCCAGAACGCTCGAAAAGAAACGTGTTGTTACTAGAACGTGATCAATTTGATTTCGAGTATTTCCATTCGGTGAGACCCAAGTCTGCTTATGAATCGATCGATGCGGAAAGAACGTACTGGCAATTCTCAAATTATTTGATAATGCAAACTCAGTCATTCTCTCACCATTATCATTCGAATTCAAATGCAGGCTGTTGGGACCCACCACATTTCCATAAGAGATATCTCTTCCAACCTGTCCATTAAAGTCACCAAGAACCATAATGAAGTATGAACATATAACAATATTTCTCTTATTGCCGTGCATGCACCAACTGAAGCTAAGACCGTCGACGAGAAGGATAATTTCTACATCGCACTGGAAGAGGTTATGAAACAAACACCAACACGCGACTTCATTATGCACCGCGTACACGTAGGTAGCAGATCCTCTCACTGACCGGGATGAATTTCATCACGGCTTCTTGTATGCGTGCACCAACAAGAAAGCCAGTTCCAAATTCTCTTCGAGAAGGATGACCACTACAGTATAGAGAGTGACTATCCAAATCTTGTTTTCCGATTATCGGCTGTCTAATTTCTTGTAGAGCAATAATATCCATCCCATACCTCTCAGCCTCTGTTTCTAGACAAGAGCATCAGGAGCGCTCAGGCTGCGCACGTTCCACGTTTCGATTCGGTAGTCTGGTCCTTTTTCACGTCCAGGTAAAATTCTGTTGTTTTTTCCGGGTCTGTTTTTCTCTTTCTGATAACCAAATTTAACATATTAGTTTTTTTCCGGGGCTAGGGTGTTAACCTTAGGCCCAACCCAAATTGTCGTGAATGGGTCCGTTCTGCATATTAAGGTCACCAGAAACAACCTTTTTACACGTTTATATAGCGAGCCGCTTGATTCAAGACAGACGCCCGCTCCAAGCCGCCCCTGACATGGAGAACAGACGCTTGAGTCGCATTGGTTGTAGAGCGCCAATTCGCCGTGATGTAGCGTCATTGACTAAGCAGTTTTTACTCTGCTTGTCTCCAATACACCAACCTAATTCTGTCAGCATTACCCAGGCAGCACGGCGTGGACGTCGAATTTCGGATTTCGCTACCCTTTGAAAATAGTTTTTTGAAATTCTAATTAGTTGTTAGTTAGTAATTTTATAGAATTTGTGGGAGTTAAATGCAACTAAAGATGAAGAGAACTAAGTTAATTTGAGAATGTCTACTATACGAAAGTAGTTAAAGTTCGATTCGAGTGTCAAAAAATGAAGTGATTTGACTGGTCTTAGAATAGTATATAAGTCTGGATTTATGAATGATATTATTCTTATTATTATTTTTTTATTAGACTACAAATTATTATTACGTCTAATTTATTAATGTCCAAATTTTTTTTTAAAACTCTGGCGGGAAGGTTGGAATAAGACGATGGCCATAAATCGACAAAAATTATAAAACGAAAACATTCACTAAAACTGCGGCCATTTTTAGAACGGCTTTTCGATTAGAATCAAACATCAGCGAAATGCATATAGTGGTCTGCTCTTGCGAGTTTTCTTGCACTGACATATTCGCCATTATTGCTAAAATCACACAAAGCTCATGCATCAATATAGAGTATTGCAAATAATTGGTATATATATTTGCAAATATTGGTATATATATATATATATATATATATATATATATATATATATATATATATATATATATATATATATATATATATATATATATATATATATATATATATATATATATATATATATAAAATATATTTTAAAATCCAAATTGACCTTATTTGAGAACAGCACATAATCTGGACGGATTGATAAATAAAATTAGTCAATATGAAATAGGACACTATAAACCAGTATAACTAGGTAGGGTGCGTATTTTGTATGGCAAGTATGACAGTTCCGGTTAATTGTTCGCGACTCATATTAAGTGGATTATCGCAAAACAATGAATTTGTTTAACTAAATCTTTGAAATAAAATTTTAAACTTTTTCTAGCCTTCATCTTTTGCTATCTATACACTCAAAAAAAAAAACTAAGTAAATTTTACAAATTTTTTATAAATACACATCTCACAAATTTTTTTGTAAGTTTACCAAAAATTATGTAGATTACAAAAAAAATTATTTGAATAAACCAAAAATTTATAAGATTTACAAATTATTTTTGAATTCGAAGGAAAACAATTGTAGTTTCATCAAAAAGTTTTGTGTGTTGCATATTTATAAAAATTTTGTAAAAGTGACTTTTATTTTTTTGAGTGTATTTATAAAAACTATTGTGTAAACCATTTGTGTGTACTAATGTGTTTTAATTTTAACATACATTTCATATGCAAATTCATTTAGCTTTAAAGACCTTTACCTTGCTCTTGCTGACTGCCAAATGATACCAATACAACTGTAGACTGTCGAAAATATTTCGTTTCATTTTCGCGGTTCACCTGAAGAAGACTCACACCAAATGGCTTTCGGGCGTTCTTATACAAAAAAGGTTCAAGTTTAAGTTTTGAACTTGTGGATTTTTTTGTCTTCTTGTTTTTTAGCATATCTTGAAGTTCTTCAGAGTCTTGTAATTGTATTAGTTGATTAATGTCCAGGCGGATTAGACAAAAAAACATTTTCTCATATAATCTTTATAAGATATCCGCTTCTACCTTTCTTTTGCTGGGTATATGTTGCATATCAGTGGTGAACTGCGCTACAATATCTAACGACGTGCCTGCCTGGGACTTTTCTCCGTCTTAGATGAAACTTCAGTAGCAGGGGTTTGTCGTCCGTTGCAAGAGTAAAGCGCTAATGGTTGCCAACAATTATTTGCATACAATTATTTACATGGGCAAAAAAAATTGCATGCTTAGGTACTTGTTTGACTATATCAAAAGCTGCACTGCCATCAACAGATCAAACAAATTTGGATTATTAGTGAGGATGAAGTGAGCACATCACAACCTTTTGCTTGCTTCGCATCCTTCCCTATCAGGGATGGGTAAGTGAAATCCCACAGTATCAAATAAAACTTCTTCTTTAATTGAGTCGAATACAGATCGGCACTCATCTTTTTTCATATAACGCTTGTATAAAGATATAAAGAAACTAATCTGGTGGACAAATTTTTCGTAAATGTCGCATAACAATGTACAAACCCGTGGTTCCGTTATATTTGTTCAGGTTGGCACATCAATTATTGTTCCATATTTTTCTACTTACTCAAAACTTCATCACTAATTAAATGTTTAGGGTTTTTAATATTTGATTAAAATTTGTGATGTGGTGTAAGAGTGAAACCTAAATTTGGTGACCGCAAAACGAGATTGATAAGGTATATTATCCGTAAAAAAAAATCTTGCAAAAGGTGTGTATATCAAGTTTCATCAAAATCAGTCAAGCAGTCAGTCAAAATTAATTTATTAACGAAGTGTAGTGTCCCAACAGATATACATTCTAGTTTGTGAACAAAAACGTGACAAAATTAGTTGCCCGAAAGTGACAAACCGGAAAAATGGGATGCAATACTATGAAAATCAGTACCAAATGCTTATGTACTAAGTAACATCAAAATCGATTATCAGGAAATTATGTTATTGAAATTTCATATAAACAAGTCTGACTGCTAAGTCCATTTTCGTTTAAAACTAAATAGTTTCTTTTCATATTTTTACACAATTTTTGTCAAGTATCGTCAAAGTTTATTCGCCAATAAAGTCTGTATGATCACAACAAATTTAAAAATCAAAATAAAAAAGGATTAAGGTTGAAGAACCCCACCACTTTGTCTAATGGCTCCTAAAAACTAATGAGTGTCTTTCTTCTCATACTACTTCAAACTTGTACGTAAGCTTTATAAAAACTTTTCAAAATTGTAGGCTGTAATGTTATGTGAATAAAGACGACAAAAATTTTTTTTACCTGAAGTTGGTATGAGTTGAAATTACTGTTAAAAACCGTTCTATATGCTTATGTTTCAGCTTTCTTTAAAATTGAGTTTCATTCAGGTTATATTTTTAAGAGACAAGTGCAATAGAGACCCGTTGCCACTTTGTTCAATATAGCTAAAAAAACTAATCTCTTGTGGATATTTGATCAAGATTGATTCACGGACGAAGTCAATATGCTTCCATCCAACAATCTTTTGGAAATCACAAGTGAGTTGTATTTTAAACTTTCCTCCCCTTGGACTCATGTACCTCAAAATCTAATAAAATCTTTGCTATAATGATTGAAGTCTTTTACCAAAGCTTTACGTAAATCTTTTTCTCTCTTCATACATTTTTGTAGTTACATTCTCTCTATATTTATATATAATCTAATGCTAATGCGTAACATTTTTACCAACAATTTGGACGCACACTTTGTCAACAACTAAGAATTTGAATTTTTGAAGTTATACTTCTTTACGCTCGTTGTAAACATTTTGATGGGGTGTTGGTCGAAAAACCGCGTTACGCTTTTTGAAGTTATATTTTAACCTTTACGCTGTATGGTAATAAAGACGAAATTTGTAAATCAACCTTATGCTGTATGGTAATAAAGACGAAATTTCTAAATCAATTTTTTTTATAATTGATTTAGTAATTTCGTCTTTATCACCATAGAGCTAGAGCATAAGGTTCAAATTGTTTTTGACTAAGAAAACTAAGAAAATCGACGGTTATCCGCAAAAATTTTGTACAGTGTGTGTATAATGTGTGTATAATGGTCCAACTTAAAAGATAGGATAGTTTTTATCTCGATTAAAAGCGTTACTAGTTTTTAATTGTGAATTAAATATTAAATATGGATGGTTCATAGTTTACTGTCAAACCTGCTTTATCGACTTTTTAATCATCCGTATATAGAGCCCATATAAGCCGTGGCCCATTTCTCAAAAATGCCGATGAAATTGAAATTTTGACGTTTCTCGCTGAAATATTATTTGTTGTTTTGCTTCATTTTCTATCACAAAAATTAAATTACGATAAAAAAATTATTGAAAAACAAATATTATTTGAATTTCAACACAATCTGTCAAAATTTACTCAAGTAGGATAGCAGAGTAAATTTAAATTTTTTAGTCGATTTGCAGATTCAATTTCAATTTCATCGAGAAATGGGCCACAGCCATAGACTATCAAATATGTTATTGAGCGATTTTTTTGTTCCGGTGTTTGCCGCAATGGCGCTGAAAAGGGAGAAAGGAGAATAAATTCCAAAAAAATCATATGGGGTTTCATACAAAACACAACTTAAATAATTTTCCAAATTATCGGTTGTAATACCACGAGTCATTGAAATTTTTTCGAAAATATTTTGATCTTACGAATTAAATTATTTAGCAACACTGCGAATCAAAGCGCACAATAAACCACGAGTCCGAAGGACGAGTGGTTTAAGTAGTGGTTTGATTCGCAGTGTTGCTAAATAATTTAATTCGTAAAATCAAAAAATTTTCGAAAAAATTTCAATGAAGAGTGGTATTTAATGAGATAATTTTTTTTTAATTATAATTTTGTTTAAAATCTAATTATTAGTTTCTAAATAAAATTTTTTCTACAAATTATTCTATAATACAAAATTATGTAAAAATGCAATCCACAAATAATAAAAATGTCCGTTTTCATTCACAAATGGTTGCAGGTTTATGTTTATTTGTCAAAAATAAATTACAAATTTATAACAGTTATGCGCCTACTAAGATAAAATTATATTTCATTTTGTTAGAAGAAAAAATGACAACAAAGAATTTTCATAACGACAAAGCAAAATTATCGACGACAAGAAGAATTGCCGACAGTTAAAGCAAAGCCTACTTTTTAAATATCATAGTTTGTATGAATGAAAAATAAAATTTCTGACAGCAAAAAAAAATGAAATCTATGAAATTTCTCATTTTACTATAGTTAAATAATTTAAATTTCTTTATGAACTATTACTAACTATATATTAAGCATATTATATAAAACATATTATTTTCTCTGTCCGTAAAACAAATAGGAAAATAGGTTAAATTTTAAATACAACTTTGTATGGGAAATTTTGGCAATGTTTATGTTTCTTTTTTGAGCAACTTAAGAATAATATTTTATATATTACGATTAATTACGCTTAATATATACTTAATAAAAATCTAGTGTGCATCGCATCGGACGTTGTTTTTTTCCGTTCACAATTTTCAATTTTTGTATTTGATATTAAAATAAATTTATATTTAATATTTTGTCTAATTATCCATTTTATATTATATGTTGGTTTTAATCATAAAAGATTAATTAAAATGTTATGCATACATTGTTCATCTAACATTACAAGAAAAAAATCTGGATTAAGCTGTTGTGTATGCGAAAATAGTTTTCATTCTAAATGTTTGAGCTTAACTAAAGATCAATTTGATCTTATAACTTCTGGTGCAATTAATGGTTGGATCTGCAGCACATGCATACCATTAAAATCAAGAAAATCAATTGAAGTTCCTGTTCCAACTATGGTTTCTGATGAATCTCAGAATGAAGCACATGATATAAAAACTGTGCTTACTAAAGTTAAAATGGATTTAGATGCAATAACTATTTCTAACAAATTATTTCAAGAGACTGTTGATTCATTCTCCAACCTAATTGACGGCTTCAATATTAAACTGGAGAATTTGGAGAAGAGAATGAAAATTCTTGAGCATACTGTGAGTGTTAATAAAAGTATTAATAATAAAGTAATATCGCTGGATAATAATGAACGCAGTTTTGACCTTGTTGTTCATGGCATTTCTTTTAAAGCTGATGAAGATTTATCTTATATTAAACAAAAACTTCTAGCTTACTATGATGTTTCTTCAATTTCTAATAATATAAAAAGTATTTCAAGGTCTCTTAAAAGGAACTTGACAACTATTCCTGTAATTATATTAAAATGTGATGATATTTCGACAAAACAAAAAATTTTGGATGGCTTCAAAGCTAAAAAACTTTCAATGAAAAGAAACAGTATTATAAGTGATATTGGCTATGATTTATCAATTGATAATGGTCGTAACACCTTCTACTTTACTGAATATCTTAACCCTTACAAGCAACAACTACTTTTAAAAGCCAGAGAGTTATTAACTGACAAACTAGCTAAATATGTATGGGTTCAAAATGGCGATATCCTGGTAAGAAAGTTTGATAATGATAAAATCACTAAAATTACATCTGCTGAAATGATTCAAATTTTACGAGATAATTAATTTATTTCCTTTTTTTAATATTATTTAGTTTAGTGTTATTTTATTTCATTTTATAGATAGTTTTTATAATGTTATTATCAATTTACTACCAAAATGTTAATGGTCTTAGAAGCAAAACAAATGATTTTTTTAAAAACTTACTTGCATCTAATTATGATGTCATATGTCTTACTGAAACATACTTAAATGATAACATTTCTGATACTGAATTATTTTCTAATCATTACACAGTTTATAGAAGGGATAGAGACCTTAATCTTTTTCCTAATAAAAAAGATGGTGGGGGTTGTTTGATAGCAATTAATTCCAAGTTTCAAAGCTTTCGTTTACCATTATGGGAAGTTTATTTGGAGGAGATATGGGTATGTCTTAAGTTTAAACACAAAAAATTATATTTGAACGTACCTTATATTTATCCTAATGCAACTATCTTGGATTATGATGGTTATTTTGAAAATATCAACAATATTATAAATACACACAAAATTGATTCTAAGTTTCTTATTGTTGGTGACTTCAATATACCTAATATTAAGTGGTCATTTGTTGCTGATATCTTGGAACCAAGCCTTTTAAGTGTCACTAGACCAGCTCAACCAGCTCACTTATCGAAACATTGACTTTCACTGATATTACCCAATTCAATCATTTAATTAACAAATCTAATCGAATTTTAGACCTGGTTTTATCCAATTTGCATGTAAGCAATGTTACGGTAAGCAATCCTACGGATGTGTTATCAAAAATTGATCAACATCATCCACCGATTGAAATTTCAATAAATCTTAAAAAATTTGATCTCTTAAAAGTTGATGAATCTGTACGCTTTAATTTTTACAAAGGAAATTATGATGAAATTAACGTAGCTCTATCTGAAATTAATTGGTGTCATTTGTTTGGCACTAAAAATGTTGATCAGTCAGTTGATGCTTTTTATGATGTTCTTTATCAGTTAATCAATCAATTTGTCCCTAAATTCAAAACTAAATCTAGTAAATATCCCATCTGGTGTTCAAAAAGTTTGTTAAAAATGATTGAATTTAAAAATCTAATTCATAGAAAGTTTAAAAAAACTGGTGATCTTGATTATTACAATATGTTTTCTTCTTTGCGGAGCTCTGTTAAAAGGGAAATTAATGTATGTTATGCAAATTATTTAAGTGATATTGAAAGTTCCATTTCGTCAGATCCTAAAAAGTTTTGGTCTTTTACAAAAAAATTAAAAAAAACTAATGCTATCCCAGCATCAATGCGTTTTAAAAACAATGTAGAAGGTTCAACCAAAGGAATTTGTGATCTTTTCGCAACATATTTTCAATCTGTGTACACCAGTACGCCTCTTTATTCCACACCTACATTTGCTACAAGTAATATCTCTTTGGAGGATTCATTATTTTCTGTAACGGAAGAAGAAGTACTAGCGGTATTAAATAAACTTGATCTAAATAAAGGTTTTGGAGCTGATCTAATTCCTCCTATTTTCTTAAAAAACACTTCTGCATTGATCTGTCAGCCATTAACCATTCTATTTAATAAGTCTTTTGAAAATGATGTTTTTCCTATTAGATGGAAAATAGCTAAAATCATTCCAATTTTGAAAACTGGTGACAGTACTGATGTAGAAAATTATAGACCAATTGCAACATTGAATTGTTTCAGCAAAATTTTCGAAAGAATTGTTCACAATAAACTGTTTGACTTTACTAATATTAATATTATTAAAAACCAACACGGGTTTTTTAAGAGTAGGTCAACTCTTACTAATATGCTTAACTATACGGAATATATTTATGAATCGCTTGACTCTGGCGCTGGTGTTGATGTCATATATATGGATTTTTCAAAGGCCTTTGATAAAGTTAACCATAATATTCTCCTTCAAAAATTACGTAATTTCGGTCTGAATTTAAAGTTTATCAGGTGGGTTGAATCTTATCTAAAACAAAGATCTCAATTTGTATGCATTAATGCCTATGAATCATTTTCTTTCTGTCCTCATTCGGGTGTACCACAAGGTTCAATCTTGGGACCTTTATTGTTTATTTTGTTTATTAATGATATTTGCTTACGCTTGGATTGCAAAGCACTACTTTTTGCTGATGATTTGAAAATATTTAAATCAATCAAATCCATAGCTGACTGTATAGTGCTTCAAAATAATCTTAATAAAATATATGAGTGGTGCAAAAGTAACGATCTATATCTCAACATTAATAAATGTTTTACCTTTAAGCTTAAGCCTAGATCTTTTCAATTACAATTCATTTATAATATTAACAATTTAACTCTATGTGAAAAACAAAGTATTCGTGATTTAGGCATTATTATGGATAACAAATTAAAATTTAATATACATATTCAAGACATTGTTAACAAAGCTTTCAAAATGCTTGGTTTTGTTATGCGAGTGTGTTCAAATTTTCGTTCGTCTAAAACACTTACTACAATCTTTAATTCAATAGTTCGTTCTTCATTAGAATATATCTCGCCGGTCTGGAATCCAAAGTATCAAACTCATATTGATCATATTGAGAGGGTTCAAAGGAAATTTACTAGATTTCTGAACTTTAAATTAAGCTTCCCATATCAACCATACAAAGATAGATTAAAACGATATAATATATTATCATTGGAACAGAGGCGTACTATTGCTGATCAAACAACACTTTATAAAATTCTTAACCATAGTATTGAATCAGATTTGGCTAGTCTAATTCGTTTGAATACCACACCTTGTTATAATACTAGGCATTCGTACACTCTGTATTATAATACGTTTCTAACTAATCTAAGAGTTCATTCACCGTTGATTAGATTACAGTACAGCCACAACATTAAATTTAATCAAGTCAATTTGTTTTGCTCTAACTTAGTCCAGTTTAAAAGAAGCATTTTACAAATTGTTAAATTAAATTAAATTAATTTTATTGTCATATATATATTTTAAATTCTAATATTATTGATTTTATCTTGTGTTAAACATTCTTGGTTTATTACATTAACATTATCTTTATATAAACTAAATTTAAACTTTTTATTGTAATTTTTTATATTATTTTTTAAATACTGTCTTTAATTTGTATTACTTTTAAATTTAAACTTTTTACTGTAATTTTTTATATAATTTTTTAATATTGTCTTTAATTTGTATTACTTCTATACTAGTATGTTATTGGATATATTTCCGTTTGCTAGTATTTAAATTGAAATAAATAAATAAATAGATAGGATAGTTTTTATCTCAATTAAAAGTTTTAATATTTTTTAATTGGGAATTGAATGTTAAATGTGGTTCATAAACCATCTTTCAGATAGCGACGTGAATTAGTTAAGTGACACAACTTAATCATGGACTTTTTAAGTGCATGTGAGCGGATGGTCAAAGAAGTATAACTTCCAACGTCTGGTCCGACGCAGACCCTAGTTTTTTTTATTATGTCATTTTATTATGACTCTCCTCACAATAACCGCTATTGACTGGTCGATCTATGTTTCCAACAAATAAAGAAATTCGGACTTTAAAAGAGTTTCTTAATTTACACAGGACTAACCGAGATAAAAAACTATTAGAAAAGGGTAAAGAAAGGAAACGAAACCAATAATTAGTCCAAGTACTAGAGAATTATAAAAAAATAAAACATTATTCATAAACATGTATTTGTTAAGTTCCGGTCAAAGCCATGAGTAAACATTTTTACTATGTCTCTTCAACAAGATTCAATTTGATAACAATCCTAGACGCTTGATACCGCCACAATTTCTCCAACTTGTCAATACATACCTCGTTGGTGACAGTTAAGTGAAAATAAATTCAGGTTGAAAGGTGTGAAATCCCAAATGAGTTAAGCTGAAGGTCAACGTCATCCCCATAAATTTTTTTCTTTTGTATTGGACGTAGCAAAATATCAGACTACCGGATCAGCAAATGCAACATGTACAGTTTGAGCGTCCCGAATCCTCTCAAGAGCCAAGCTAGAAACAGAGACGAAGAGACATATTGGATATTCACTCTACAAGCAATAACACGGATACATACATTTTCAAAGTGGACGTTCAATGATTTGAAAAACGAGATTTATGACAAACTGAAATAATATTTTAGTTATCATAAGTTAATTTTTCTATCTTATCTTAAAACAACAATCTACTTTAAATTTTTTACTATCAATCACCCAATCTGAAATTAACAAACGTTGTAATCAACTTTCAATCTATATAAAATACATAGACACAGCCACTATATAATTCGAATTTTCTTGGGTTCAAGAAACAAAAAAACAAAACATAAAAAAATGTTTCCTTGTGTTTGTACATGTTTGTGCATGAATGTTGATTTACCGATCATTACACTAAAACTTTGTAAATCGATATATTTGTATAAGTGTACAATTATTTAATAATTATCGATTTATATGATAACATACACAGAATTTAAAGATAAGAAAATATTTAAATTCTTGCTAAAAGCTTAGGTTGTTATTGTTATAAGTATTATTATTATTAGTAATATGAATTTAGTATTATTTTTGTTGAGATAACAGAAATATGATATCTTAAATTCGAATCTCTTATATGCAGTTGATGTGTTTTTAATTTATTGTTTATACTCTGATATTAATTTGGATACTGGGTAGACAGAATTATTTGAAAATACTGTGCGGAGAGGCTGACTGTTGAATTTTGAAAGCTCAATAATCTATCTATCTTTTCTTCTATATAAATAAAAATATAAATGTTCGTTTGTTCAAAAGTACTGGACCGATTCTTTTGAAATTTGGACACAATGTTACATTCGATACAGGCGGGTTTTTATATACTTTTTTAATTTTTTTTAGCTGCATATGTTTCATAACGTAGTCTGTCAACAAGTACAAGTGTCTCACCTGTTTTATTCTCAATTCACTCAATTTCATGGTTGAGTTTCACTTCATGCTTAATTTAATCGATTAGTTTTGTATAGTGATTATCCCATAGATTATTTTATCTATTTTATAAAACAATAGGGCTGCCACGCGTCCTCCATTCGGTATGACTTTGCATGCTTATCAAGATGAATGCTACTTTCTTCGCATGTTATTGATAAAGATTCCCGAGCCTACGTCTTTTCAGAAACTGAGAGTTGTCAACAGCGTTACACATAACACTTTCCGCAGTGCATGTCGAGCGACTATTGGAGCAATTTATTGGAGAACGACCGGCACTGAGATGTATGCATTAATGACGCGTTCAACACGTCACATCCAAATCAAATTCGTGCTTTGTTTGCATATTGGCCACCTGCTCTTCTTCATTTCCAACAGAGTTCTGGAAAAAATATAAATCAAAGCATGTCTGAAGATATTTTACGTCGTATATCCAAGGAAAATGCTAAAATAAACATAGATTTCACAACAGAAATTTACAACGAAACGTTGATAATGATTGAAGATTTGTGCTTAGATATCGCAAACACAGTTCTCATTCAATTAGGAAAAGCATTGTCGAATCTATCTGCTGCTGCATCTTCGTTCGATGTGGAACAAAATTAATTACCAGATCATTGGGGAATACATTACCTGTATCAGGAGATTAAAAGCAAACATTACCTGTAGGTAATCCTGGATCAACACCAGCAGATGAAATAAATGCTTGTCTGGAATACTCTACTTTGTGGCGACACGTAAAAAGGTTAAAATTAACTACAAATATGCGTGCCCTGCTTCAAAACGATAAATCAACTGAGATATTTTCACATCAATTGCTGACGGAAAGGTACCGGTTGATCTAACCTAAGGACGAATTTTTTTGCCTCATAACTTTTGCAATTTAGTGTCGTCAAAAGAGGAATTGGTTGAAAAAGTATTTCCCAATATTCAAACTAATCATAAGAATCACAATTGGCTCGTCCACTCAGCCATTCTTGCGGCGAAAAACAAAGACGTCAATAAATTTAACAGTATAATTCAGTCTTTTATTCAGAGCAAGGCAAACACATACAAGTGCATAGACAATGTTATGAAAGCAGATGAATCGGTTAACTATCCAACATAATTTTTGAATTCACTTGATCTGCTGGGGATGCTGCTGCATGTGCTGCAATTAAAAATCGGCGTTCCCTTTATTATGTTGCAAAATATCAGCCAAAACTTTGCAATGGCACGCGACTGGCAGCAACGTAGTAAAAGCAACAATCTTCACTGGACCTTTCAAAAGTGAAGATGTCCTCATTCCTCGCATACCTCTAAAAGATTGTAAATCCCAATTCGATTGGCATTTTCAATCACCATCAACAAAGCGCAGGATCAAACATTAGAAGTGTTTGGTTTAGATCTAGATGCCGATTGTTTCTCACATGGACAATTATGTGTTGCGTGTTCTAGCTGGGTTGTATCGGCGTTCTTAATAAGAAATTTAAAAAACAAAATTAAGCACAAACTTGACTGACCGTCACCAAACCGTGCGTGTCTCAAAAACGATTCAGTCTTCTGAATGAAATTGCCTCCAAGCCACAATTCTTCCTTCTTATCTACGTTAACAATTCATTGTACCCTAACATATATATTGAATCTACCAATCTACGAAAAACTCTTTTAGAAACATTTTTGTGTCGATTGAAGTTTAATCGGTATGTGCAATTACGGAATGATGTAATCACAGATGAAGGATTCAACTTAAGTAAATGTGAGATGATGAAGTTTCAATTAAGAAATCATATGAACATTAAAATTAAAATATGTTTCATCATCGCAGCTATGACTGATGGTGTAAGACACCAGGAATTGAACTACGGTGTCTCTGATGAGCGTAAGTTCAATCCCGACACAAAACACAATTTTTTTTCTAAATGAGTTTTTCTAAGAAAAAATGGAAAATCATTTCGATTTGCAAAATTCAAGGGAGTGTCTGTTTTTCTTTTATTTTTATATTTTAAAGATATTATCTACACAAATATATATATAAGAACATTGCACAATGCACTCTAGATTGGTTCAGTTGATCATCCTTTATTATTGTTTGAAGTTAAAGAAGCAGGATTCACAAGTTATCTGGAAAACCGAAAGCAATAGGTAAATGTGATAGTAAGTTACACGAGATTGAAAATGGAACCAAATAACCCAACGCGTCTTATGAAATCTATCTTTGTCGCATTAAGTGCAAGGTTAGACGTAAGAGTCCTATTAATCCCAATCCGATTCCAAAATATTGGTAATCAAAAGCCGAATTAAAACTTTTTTAGACTTTCTATGACTTAGTCATTTATTTAGATCGGAAATAACTTAATATAAATTATAACTTAATGACAAATATCATATTTTTCTGTATGATTTTTATGTCTAGGATCTTCTGAAACGTTATGAATTTTTCCTAATATTTTAGTTACGTCATTACGTCAAATGACGATAGTGCTCGTTTATTTAAGTTATAAATTGAAAATGTATTTGTGTATGATTTTTTTTTTTTTTTTAATAAAATGTGTTGTGTAGTAGGAATTACAATATGTGTCACAATAACAAATAAAAACCTTTTAAGACCAAGGTCCCACAACAACATACGTTCAAAGGTGTTGATGGACGTAAATCTTTCTTTTTTTTTTGTTTTTTTTTATATATTTTGTTAAAGAATGGATAACTAAACAAAAAATCGTATCACTGACAAAATATGACATAGGCCAATATTTTATGATAGAATAGAGAAAATAAAAGTAAATTAAAAGGTAAATAGCAAATTTTTACGAAAATTCGCTGAAACAAAACAAAAATGTAGTTGCCAATAATCCAGCCGGTTGCATATTCCTTGATCCTGTGACGCACAGTCTTTCTTAATGATTGAAGCCCACACAAAGTTATATGAAGGCTCGTTTCTTCAAGAAAGCAATAGCGTATCATCATCAAGGACTATTTCACAGCTAAGATTGAGGGTGCTACCGTTGACTGAATACAGTTCATCCGCCACCACCCCTAAGATGTCACATTGGCTAGTGATATCTCACTGCTATTGTCAGTGGTATGTGATATCTCACGTTAACTCGTATGTCAATAGCAGGGACTGGAGTACGCGGGGTTGTCACACCCGTAGATCAAAAATAAAAAATTTCAAAACAATAAAAACTGATCCCTCCATGCGTGTGATTGCGCTTGAATTTAATTCATTTCGTCCATTTTGGCCATTTTTTTCGCCGGTATCTAAGGTATCTAAGGCATTAACGATAATATAAACCATCATTCAGGAATATTCAATTTCTGAATTCGGTGAGCACCGAAATTGTTAAAAAGTTAAACTAAAATATGTTGAATAAACCAGCTAAGCGCGGCTTATACAGGTATTGATTACGCGGTATCGGATTTGAAAAATAACACGATATAACTATTGAGTGTATTAATTGTGTCTGTGTCTTTAACGAAGTTCACGTGTATATACAAGAATTAGCACTTACTAACTAAAATTTTAGCGTCATAATAATCTTGCAATTAAAATGTCTGGTGTTGGCGAACACATGTTTATTATTGCTGTTTAAATATCACCAAACTTCCTCTCTATTTGTATAATCTTTGAAGAAACTGTCGTTGTATCTCAACGAAATTATAAGTAATTCTCATCAAAGCTAGGATTGCAACTCTCTGTAAACTCTGTTTTATTATCGAAATCCCCTTTACGCCTCCTTCAATTTTTCAAAATTAAATATATGTTAATTTATCTATAACGATATTCAGCTTTTCTTACTTTTAGTTTGTACACAAATTCAAATACTTGAAAGAAAAAAAATTAAACTAGATAAAAAATAATCTGACTTACAATTTCCGAGAAAAGTTATTACAAATACCTATTAACCGCACACATATATAACGCTTCTAAAATCAATTAGATATTTACACTGTGACAGCAAGGAAATCTGAAACAAAATTCTAGAGCTTTTTTCACAACTTTTCTTCAGCTTATGAACTATGAATAAATGAAAAGTTTTTATCGATGGTTTATGAAAAGGACCGGTGTAAGCAGGAGCATAATTGCTGGCGGAAATATTTCAAAAGGAATCAATAGTAGAATTTTTTTACCAACGAATTTTTGACAGATAGGACGCAGCAAGAGATAAAATATGAGACAAAAAGTAAAACAGAGATGTATTATTTATTTTGGGATAAATTTGTTTTCAAAACAATTATATTAGTTAGTTAATAAATTAGTTAATAATTAGTTAATTATATTATTTCTACTCCTAGTTCGTACCATTTGTTTACAAAGGCGTCGTTATTTTTATTATACTTATTTTCAATTATCAAACTTTTGTTATATTACCTACAAAATCATTAATATTTTTACTAGTTTGTGGTTTTCTATTATAATTGTTTAAATTTCATTAGTAATTTATTAATTTTATGCGTTTTTTTTATCCATTTCGATGGGACCCCAACTGTTTTTTAATATTTTAATTCGAGACACTTAATATTCGCACATGCGCATATCATTATATGCAAAACAACCAATTTTTGTATTCGCTGGTAAAAAAATTCTACTGTAATTTAACTTAATAAGATAGGTAATAGACAGTAGAAACCTATTTGCAGGTCATCGTTTAGTAGTTCAAATGTTCGATTAATTTCCCAAAGTAGGTCAACGGCTTAATTTCTCGTCGATTGATTTTCTTTGGGTTTTGAATAAGTACCGTTTCGTGAAATTATTGGATCGCCGAATGAAATTAATGGCTGATGTTGTCCATGATGTTAAACCTGATGTTGTTATAGCTCAGATAATGTCGATGTCACTGTATGCTGTGCATCATATGAACTCGATTAGAGCAATAAAAGTAATAACATGGTAGAGAAAATGATAGTCTTCTTAACCAAACTTGAAGTATGTGCGTCATGCAAGGCCAGAAGAGTTGGATATAATTTGTTTCAGTTTTTTATCTCCGAGTTAAAGAAGCGCCTTTTGCAAGGAGCAAAAAATTCTAACCTTTTAATATGATACTTTGTTCCGTGTTCTGCCAAACACCATGTTAAGATCTCGAAAGGCTGTATCGCTAGAGCGATTTTAGAGGAAAAACCACAAAGTTGTAGAAACTTTTAAGATATAGTCAGCCCTAATGCTTTCTTCATAGTTTTACTATGTTTTGTTCTAGTTCTCATCTTTGAATAACGCAGCTTAAAGCACCCTTGTCAGTCTAAAGCACCGTTCAGAACCAACATACTTTGTGCTAGGTCTTTTCTTAGCTAAAAAATCTCCTCCTAGATGACCTTACACCCCTGTGCTGCCACCCTTGTTAGTCCGTAATTTTCAATCGTCACTCTGTTCCTAGTTTAAACACTTCGCCATGTGCTCGACCATCGGTTAGCCAATACAAATTTTTATAAAATACCTCTTTGTTGCAAAAGTAAAAAGATTAATTCAGAGTATCCCTCACTTTCTTCCTCTTTGTGGGCAGCCTGTAAATCATTTGACGGTCATCGATGTATTTCCTAGTGTGACAGTAATTTCCCGACTCAACCAGAGAGATTAAATATGCGTCTTTTCATGTTCGAATTTGAACTTTATCAATAAAATATGCATACATGTACATATAAACATATTAGAAATTATGTCCAATAGATGAGGACAAGTTGTATGATCAACAGTCTTAAAAACTTCCGATATAAGAAATGTTGACGCCAACCTTGTACACTATATAACAAAGGATTAAGCGGCATGTAATATTATATCTACTATAATCATAGGTAATTGAATTGATTCAAAAATTTGATCGAATATTGATAAAAACGTATATTTTTTGTTATCATAAAAACTTTTTTGTTATCATTAAAACTGATTAAAAATTTTTTTATCTATATATTTGTATATATATATATATATATATATATATATATATATATATATATATATATATATATATATATATATATATATATATATATATATATATATATATATATATATATATATATATATATATATATATATATATATATATATATATATATATATATATATATATATATATATATATATATATATATATATTGTTACGAGTGCAGAAAAATCTAGACGATTACAGAAAGATCTAAACGATTACGGTCACTTCCAGGAAAATAAAATCAACAAACAAGTTAATGAAATGAATATTGTTGTTGTTGTCTCTTCTTAGAAATAGGGTCAACATAAACGATTTTATGAATCAAATCAACATAACGTAAAATAATCGAGTATTCTAATGTTTTCTCAAGGTTTCTGGAAAGTGATGTCGAATTATCTAGAAGTATTGCAGAAGGTATATAAGAAAAATACCTTTTGTAGTTTTTAATTAGTTTATTTTAGACCTGCGACAGTAAAGTGAAATTAAATGTAAAATTAGTTTATTTTAAACCTGCGATTGTGAAGTTAAAAATTATAAAAGTGATCTTTAAATTAGTTTTTGTCTAAAGTTTTTGTAAATAAAGTTATATGTGTTATTAAATAGAAATAATTTGTGTATTATTTTGAACGTTGAGTTACTGGAAATATCTACAATAAACCGTTGGAGTTTCTGAAGCTGTTGGAAGAATATTCTAGTCAAGAATATTGTTTGCTGTATTGTTTTCCTGTTGTTGTGAAACAATTAAGGAGTTGAAGACTTAATAAAACCTGGTGTTTGTGCTTACTAATCAGTGATCGAACTCAGAAAGAGATTGGGAATTACGTTTATCGAATTGTGAGTTAGGCCAATTCGAAGGAAGTTTGGAAAAACGTAACATTGGTGACATCGGCGGATTAGTTAGCTGTTAATAATAGTTTTATTAAGTGATTTGAAGGTTCTAGAGTTAAAGAAAGAACTAGAACAACGTGGATTGTCAACAAGTGGAAACAAAACTGAATTAATGCTACGGCTTCGACAAGGTATGGAAGCCAATGGAATGGACGTGGAAAGTTACCAGTTTGGAGTGATTAGTACAAATAATGATCTAGTGGCAGCTGATGAGGAGAAAAGTTTTGTTGCGGAAACAACAACTTCATTGCCATCTGGAAATTTCGATTTTACACAGTTAATGACTATGATGCGTTTGAACATCAGTCAACAGAATCAGCAATTGG
Organism: Diogma glabrata; assembly: GCA_963693315.1. NCBI lineage: Eukaryota > Metazoa > Arthropoda > Insecta > Diptera > Cylindrotomidae > Diogma > Diogma glabrata. The sequence continues at coordinate 180,074,496 of OY856186.1, forward strand.
CTGCCGTAAACGCTAATATGGTTGCCAATAAACAAGAAATGAATCAGCAACTGGATGCCGTAAATGCCAACATGAATCAACAGTTGGAGAAAGTCAACAATAATATGGCTGCAAATAAGGAAGAGATCAGCTGCAACATCAATCAACAAATGGCTGCTACCAAAGAAGAGATTACTGCAACACTTGCTGCAAATAAAGATGAGATGAACCAGCAAATAAATGAGTTGAATATTAGCATAAATCAACACTTAGACGAGAAGCTTCTACAAATGTCAACGGCATTTGATGTAAAAGTCGAGAAAATTCAAAACGAAATTGAAGAATTTGAGCGTGACTTGAATAAAGTTGTAACTAAAGTTGACGATTTTGAGAAGAGGTTGCAGGATGTTGAAACAGCTAAAGTTACTTCACAGGTGGTACAACAGATAGCAAATATTAAATTGAAACCACCATCGTATGACGGTACCACATCTTTCGGCATCTTCAAGTTCCAGTTCGAGACCGCAGCCGATCAAAATGTTTGGAACGCTGAAAATCGTCTTGCTGCATTGATAGTTGCACTTAAAGGGGAAGCAGCTGAAGCATTACAGGCAGTACCAGAAAATGACCGGAAAAGTTATGCTGAAGTGATGAATGCATTGGAACGTAAATATGGTAGCGACCATAAAAAGGAATTATACAGGATTGAGCTAAAAGGTCGCTTGCAACGAAATGGTGAATCTCTTTAGGACTATTCTTCGGCAGTAGAACGGCTTGTACATTTGGCACACTCGAATAGTCCACCGTATTTTATGGAGAAAATGAAGATCGAGGCCTTCATCGATGGTATCCAAGATCCAGAAACCAGGATCAAAGTAATGACTACACCTAAGGCGACTTTCCATGAAACTGTCGCATACGCAATGCAATATGAGATGGTACAGAGGATGTGTATGCCATCTGGAGGATGCAGAAAAAGGAATGTAGAGGGGAACATCAAAGGGGAAGTTTTGGCACACAGAGGTAGAAGCGACATCAGATGCTGGGTATGTGACGAAGAGGGTCACATGGCACGGGAGTGCAAGAAAAACGGAGAAGCAGACAGATTGTCGTCTTCTGTGAAAAACAGAGGAGCCGAAGAAATGGAGCACGTAGGGTTCAGGAACAGCACTAGAAAACTCCTGTGCTGGATATGTAGGAAATCGGGCCATATCTCACAGGACTGCTGGAACAGGAAGCGTGACAGATCTTCGTCTCCTATTCAACGGAAGTCTGTTGAAGGTGCAACTGTAAAGCCAAAAAGTGAGGAGAATGCAGCCTACATTCCAATTTCAAGAATTGCGGTAAATGGTGGAAGCTTGGGTATCAACGGACAACTTGAAGGTAAAGGTTGCTTCATGACACTGGATACAGGTTCAGCTCGAACATTCGTTCGCAAAGGTTTAATTGACGGTGTTTTGGAACCATCAGATGGATTGAAACTCCAAACAGTAACTGGAGAATGCGCTGAAATAGAAGGTAAAAGAATCGCTGAAATAAAATTGGGAAATAACCGCTATCAACAAGAGGTGCTAGTGGCAGACATTATGGATGAAGTCATTTTGGGGATGGACTTCATGAAGGCGAAGGGATTAGTCTTCGATTTTGGATGTGGAATCCTAAAGGTTAATAATGTTGAGATGCCACTACTTGTGAATGAGGCAGAGTCAACAAATATTGGCAGCGATGAGCAACTACGCAGTGCAGAAGAAAATCCAGCACCATCCATACAGATGAAGGAGAGAAACGTCAACCGACGCAGACGTTTAAACAAACGCCGAAAGTTAAAAAGGAAACAGGTCCAAGTCCATAACGAGGTGAGCGATGTAAAAGAGGTGGTTCAAATAGCTGCAAACGGGGATGAATCGCAGCTGAAAATGAGAATGGTTCGGAGACATGGCATTGTGAAACTCCTAAAGGGAAATGATAAGAAGCACTTTAGAAATAACGAGAATCCCTACTCATCACGGTGGGCTGACATAAAACAAAGTAATGGTCCAGTACTTAGAAAGGAACCGGAAGTAATTCTAAACAGCCTGGGAAATAGGAAAAGAAAAAAAAAATGTTTTTGGATTCAATAATTGGAGGAGAGAGCTAGATCCTGTTCGGGACGAACAGGCTTAAGTGGAGGGTAATGTTACGAGTGCAGAAAAATCTAGACGATTACAGAAAGATCTAAACGATTACGGTCACTTCCAGGAAAATAAAATCAACAAACAAGTTAATGAAATGAATATTGTTGTTGTCTCTTCTTAGAAATAGGGTCAACATAAACGATTTTATGAATCAAATCAACATAACGTAAAATAATCGAGTATTCTAATGTTTTCTCAAGGTTTCTGGAAAGTGATGTCGAATTATCTAGAAGTATTGCAGAAGGTATATAAGAAAAATACCTTT